>OX579676.1:133068404-133591404 GCA_951230905.1 Cheilosia variabilis | reverse complement strand
ACTTCGTACCGCCTAAAATTGATTAAATTTTGAAAGTTGAACCTCTCTATTGAACGAATGAAACTCCTTTCGAATTAAATTGAGTTCAATGCATAGCTACGGCTTCATAGATTTCCAGGTCGGCATCTTAATAAATTTTTTTTCCGCGCTAATGATTGAATCGAGTTTGTCCGGTCAGATTTGCTCAATCAACCAAAACAGAATGTGGGCACTTGGCAATTCTCGCTTCTGTCATTCAACCGAGTACATCTAGAAACGCGATTGTCCAAAAGCATTGTGTTTGAAAAATCGTGCGGTGATGTCATGGCGGTCGCTCGAAGTTGTTTCGGAGAATTACAACAGCGCCACCTGTCGGGTGGCCACCAATACTATCCTACCAGTAGTTAAGCTATGTGATTCCTGGACCAGGAAATGAGTCATCATTCAAGGTCGATGAAGGTTATTGTGTGTGTATGTGTGTTTGTGTGTATGTATGCGAAGGTCGATGAAGGTTATTGTGTTTGTATGTGTGTTTGTGTGTATGTATGCGATAAACCAAGGCTAAATAATATCGATTAATAGTAGAGTGTGTGTATGAGAGAAACCAAGGCCACAATAAGACTTGTATCTATACGAGAAACCAAGGCCAAATAATATCGATTAATAGTAGAGTGTGTGTATGCGAGAAATCATGATCACAATGAGACTTGTATCTATACGATAAACCAAGGCTAAATAATATCGATTAATAGTAGAGTGTGTGTATGCGCGAAACCAAGGCCAAATAATTTAGTAAACAAATCCATAGTAGAGTGTGTTTATGCGAGAAATCATCGTGGTCACGACAAGACTTATATGCATGCAAGAAATGAGATTCAAGATAAGACTTGTATGCAATCTTGGTTAAGCAAAACATGGACAAGGTAAAAAAAGTTTAGCAGAGAAGAGAATTAAAAAAGTATTAAGATCCATTCCACAAGGTCATGCAGAAAAAAAAATGAATCTTCTCTTATGTAGATAAGAAAGTCATGATGTTTCTGTCCTATAAAAACAAAGTCCAATCAATCTTTATAGCAGTTGTGAAAACATGTTAATATCCTAAGCAGTAAAGTGTAGATTAAGAAGACCAAGCGAAATTGTTGTTGTTTTAAAGTAAACATTTCAACTATCTAATACATTTATGTACATGCATATGCCTCAAAAATTAACTAATGTTTTATGAGAGTAGAACTAAAGAGATTGATTTACATACGTCGGTAGTAAAAAAGGGTGATTCAAGTCAGCGCTCGAACAGACGTTTCAAAGTGCACATAGTAAAGTTCAGACTTACTGTAAAACCTATAAGAAGAGTATTGCAAATTGTATTGAATATAGTTGCAAAAGCAAAATGTTTTGGCTGGGGGGGCTGTTAAGGGAAGGTAAAAGTCGCTGCTTATGAACCCAATGTATAAATAATAACTTATTGAAATAAAATGAAAAAAGAAAAAAAATATATTAACTGTTTTTTATTTATCCATGAATTGTGAGTGGATGGAAAGCCCAACCATTTGACAAAAACTTCTTCATCTTTTGTTGCTATGACCTTTTCCACAAGATATATATCTGGAAATTTGGATTTTTGTAATTCTTCTTCATAAAAGGCACCACTTATAGGTTGACCTTGATAGTCTTGAAGAAGGTAAGTAACCGGATTTGTTAGGTTCACTTTTCTTATTGTGAATAATTCTGTTGTCCAGTTGGGGGTGTAACCTTTCTCGAAAACATGTTTAAACTTGCTAATTCGAACATTGCTACCAACTTTGAATTTTCCCTTGGGTGCGTATTTAATTCGATTGTACACAGTTGATAACAGATCCTGAGCATTTTTCCTATTCACATCAACAGGTCGCCTTTTTATTGTTCTATGCTTAGAGTGGTTGTAAGCATTTACCAAGTCTTTTAGAATAGATATCCATTTGTGGTTGCCATTAAAACTAAATTCTTTCCACATCTTCTCCTTAAGGGTACGGTTAAAGCGTTCAACAATTGATGCTTTTAAAATACTAAACGTTGAATAATGATTTATAGTGTAGGTTCTCATCAAATTCTGAAAGATTTTATTGAAAAACTCTTTGCCATCATCGGTCTGCAGATTTTTCGGTATTCTATGAGAAATGTTAAATATTGATTTTATGGCTTCTGTCACATATGAAGACGTCTTATTTTTCAAAGGAACGGCCCATGCATGCTTTGAAAAAGTATCAATCACGGTCAATATGTAGTTGAATTCATTATTCTGATTACTGTGAGGGATCATTTCTACCAAGTCTGCTTGCCACAAGTCATCAAACCCTTTAATTATAACTCAACGTCTGTTAAAATTTCTTCGTGCCGGCTTGTGCAATTCTTCAACAACATCTCGTTTGCTCATCGTAGCAAAGAATGAATGAATGTAGAGCAAATCTATAATTAACTGCATTTGGATTTTTGAACAGAGGAGAACAAATAAAACATTTTTTTTTTTTTCATTTTTATTTTTTTATTTATGAAATCTTTGATACAGTGATATTAATTTCTTTATTCTAATCATTTTATTTTCAATCATATAGCATGCGCAAGTATCTGGTCCTTCTTTGCATAAATTTGAGGACCAAGGACAGTTGATAAAATGGCAACCATGAGCAGATATTGTGCAGGATAGATTTTCATAGTTCCTCAGAAAAGAGATAATGCCTATAATCTCATGGTAGTGCTCCTCTAGTAAAGTATGTTGATAAGCCTTCAAAAATGCTTGAATCTGATTGAAAATTGAACAAGTATTTATGTTAGACATCATTTCCAGCGAACTTGCAATCGAGTACTGATATAGGTTGTTTAAAATGGTGGAAATTGTAATTTTTCTTTTCTAGATTCTGAGTTGTTATCTTGGAGTTTCTTTTCAGTGCTCTCTTTAAATTTTTCGAGTATATCGAGGAAATAGTTTCGAAACTTATTTAGCAATTCAAGAGTGTTAATATTTTGTTCATCAATGTATGTGCGCAATTTTGTATTGCTATGTTTAAGTGTTAAACGTATATGATTGTCGACATACTGTTTTGTGGTTGCATCGGCAAAATCGATGGGTTCCTTTATATTCTTCAAAGCATTTTGCTTGCCATCAAAGTAACCATTTAGATGAAGAGTTAAACTCCTTTTTGTGTCACTTTTTATCATTTCCATAAGAGTATTAGTATTACTATCCATATTTTTTTGTAGTATAAAAAGTGTTTTGTTTACAAAGTCTATACTATTATCTACATATTCCTTGTTGACCGCTTGGTGGGGTGTATCAGCTTTTCCAACATTGTTTAAACATTTTCCATTTATGTCAAAGTCACCGGTAGGTAATAGCTGAAATCCGTCTCCAGGAGGTCCTGGAGGACCAGTTATTGAACCTTGCAATGAGTTGAAACTCCTTCCGAACTTGTCGACGTTCATCTTGTTAATGTTAGTATATGATATTTGATTCGCGAAGCTCTTCAACAATTGAGTTAATTTCATTTTGGAGATTATTATTGCCAGCCCTTTGAGATGCATTTAAAAGTCTTAATCTATCAACGAGTTCGTTAGGGTTATCCCAATAGACGTAATCGATATGATTATTAGAGTAGATCATATCAGATGAATTACTATATGCTTTGCCAATTTTACGTTGTGACAACTCTTGAATTAGGGGATGAATAATGTGTTTGTACTTTTGTCCTCTATTACCTTTAATTTGAGAGCTGCTCGCATGGTTTCTCATATGCAAGTTAGTTTTTTGTAATATTTTAAGATATTGCTGTAAGTCTTCATTGGTATAGTGTGATTTTCTTGGTTTTTTTCGCATAATTAGCTCATAAAGCCCATCTGCCCCATTAACGATTTCATCATCAATAACGAAATCATTGTTTTTATTAATTGAAAATGTTGATCTGCCTAATTTCGTTGAATTTGACTGTACATCGAAATATGGTCCATAGATTTTATCACGATTTTCATCTGATGGCGTTGATCGGTTGAATGGTGTACTTTGATCAATACTATAGGTATCGGTTTCGAAATGGGTGGGTGTTCTAAATGAAACATCTTTATCCGTGGGTGTAGATGTTGCAGTTGCTAGAATTGATTCCGGCAATGATGAGAACTCAAACATTTTTTTTTCCTCAGACGGACTTTGAAATGTTAATCGTCGTCTTTTACGTTTTACTGTTCCATCCACTATGTCAGTATTATCATTTTTGACATTTTTCACGATTTCCTTTAGAGGTTCAACTATTGGCTTAAAAGTATTTTCAAATTCGGTTTCCTTTATAATTCTTCCAGTTTTGAGAGACATATATTTTCTCCTCAAAGCTTTTTTAGTTTTTATGAGGTCTTTGAGTAATCTTTCGTCGATATTCATATTAATGGAAAAAAAACAGGCTTCAAATAGGTCAGTTTAAAATAGATCAGTTTATAATACTGATCTGTTCAATAACAGAGGATAGTTTTATACAGGGTTGTTTTGAAGCAGATGTGTTCATGTTGACAGATGTTTCATAACTGAACATCTTTATAAGACCACAATTTCTTTAAAAGACCTATTATACCGCCCCTTATCGGCACTACAATCTTTATTGATAACCAAAAACCCATATGTATCTTTCCAACAATTAGCACACAATACTTTGAATTGATTTAATGACATATCGGAGTTTATATGATCATTGTATATGTGTTTAAGATTAAGATCATCTTGCTTAAACAGAACTATATAGTTTGCATTGTCTCGTATCAAATGCTTTGGTATATGTGTATACGACTGACATAAATAAAAACTATCTACAAAGTTATGACGCCCCATACAGAAATAATCTCGAATATTATTTTGTTTATCACACGCCACATCATCAAATATGAATACCGAATTAAATTTTGCCTCAGAAGGCGGTATTATATCACAGTTATTTGTAAATTCGTTATATTCCATGCCATTCATAGACTTAATTAGTTTTCTCAAATACTCATATTTGGGTTGCTGTAGAGATTTTGAATATATATAAAGGTTTTCAAATTTCAAACCATTAGGATCGAGTAGAATGCTTAACATTACATTTGTTTTACCACAGTTTGAGGGACCCACAATTATTCCGCGAATACTATTTGGGAAAAATGTTCCATGTTTCCTTTTGTTTGCTTTGATTCTATTATCAAAGTTCTTTACTGTAATAATATCAAGTTGTTTAATGAACCTCATCTTGCAAATGAATTCATTTCATATAAAAACACTATGTTATATATAGACAACAACTTCACAACTGATCAACGTGTTGTTTGAGTAGTATAATATGATTGATTTTAATGCGAAACTAATCAGTTGGAAACATTCATATCAGGGGTATGGACTAGTGAATAACTTAATTAATAAACTACCATTTGAATTGCATCTACCCACATATAATTTCTGTGGACCAGGAACTAAACTAAAAGAACGTCTGGCTAGAGGAGATCAAGGAATTAATCAATTGGATGAGGCTTGTCGTCAACACGATATTGCATACGCTAATAGTAATAATAACTTGTCTAATCGGCATATTGCTGATAAAATTCTATCTGAAAAGGCCTGGCAGAGGGTAAAAGCTAAAGATTCTTCAATATCAGAGAAATTAAATAGCATATTGGTTACGAGTATGATGAAGGCTAAAACAAAACTAGGCATGGGCTGCCAACTGAAACGTCTCAAGTCAGGAAAAAAGAAAAAAATCAATTTATTTAAAAAGGTTATTAAAGAGGTGAAGAACGCCGTAAGGGATCACACAACCAATGATCCAAATGCAATTGCAATAACTGCTCTACATGCAGCTAAAAAGGTTATAAAGAACAAACGAAGCAACATTATAGTTCCTCGAGTGATACCACTTCCAAAAAAAATTGGGGGTTTCCTACCACTGCTGCCTATTTTAGCAGGACTATCAGCGGTTGGATCTCTATCTGGAGGCGCTGCAGGACTAGTAAAAGCAATAAATAGTTCAAAGGTTGCTAAGCAACAAATGGAAGAGAATAAACGTCACAACCTAGCCTTAGAGGGAATAAAAATCAAGCAAGGCAAAGGGCTTTATCTACAACCTTATAAGAAGGGTTTTGGACTCTTCCTAAGGCCACAAGATTCAAAAAACTTTTGAATTTGCTACCTAACCGTCCTCTCACCAATAATGATATTATGAAATTTGGGGAAATCAATATACCTAATTTTCGTGGGGTGTACATGCGGGATAAACTACCAATAAGACCTCATGACAAGGAATGCGGAATAATTAATTTAGATAATGAGAGTGGCCCCGGATCACACTGGGTAGCATATATTAGGAATAAGAATGTAACGAAATATTTTGATAGTTTTGGTAATATACGACCACCTATAGAGGTGGTAAGATATGTAGGAGAAAATATTTTCTACAATTATAATAATTTTCAAAATTTTAATACATTTATATGTGGTCATCTATGTTTAAGATTTCTACTCGAAGAAAATACATACAATAAGTAAAGCAAATCAAATCATGTTTCATTTCTATTTCAAAAGCGATGTCGTTGACACTAACCCTAAGCGGAAGTCAATCTATTCTCACCGCAGAATACTTTCCTCCAATTATTTTAAATTCTGATTATGTGTGTGGTTTAGTTGATTTCCAGACCTACAATTCTATACCTAATGTGGATGTGTTTAATAATCTATTTCATTTTAGTGGTGTTGAGCTAAAACTTCCTGTTGGTTCTTATGAGATCGAAGATATTAATAATTATATACAGAGTTTAGTTGAAACTTATAATAATAACAATGCTAAAAATAAACTAATCATTAAAATAAAAGCAAATAACAACACATTAAAATGTGAAATTTATAGCAATATGGAGATTGATTTCTCACGACCCTGTTCGATTGCATCGCTTTTGGGGTTTAGCAAGAAAAAACTAGCTCCAAATATATTGCATGAATCAGATCTTTATGTAAACATAAATAGAGTGAACATTGTGCGGATTGAATGTAATTTGATTGATGAAACATACATTAATAATCAGCATGCACATATATTACATGCATTTTCTATAAAAGTTAGTCCAGGATATAAAATAGTTGAAGTTCCACGAAATGTTATCTATTTGCCGATGAACTCTAAGAGGATAAGTTCTTTAACATTAAATCTCTTGGACCAAGACGGAAATCTTATAAACTTTCGAGGTGAAATCATAACAGTTCGATTGCATCTTAAACCACAATAATAATGATAATATTTGATAGTCCTTCGGGAAATTATAAAAGCGCTGGTAGTAGTATTAGTGCTGTTAATATACGGTCAACAATTGATAGGAGAACATCGAAACTTAGTGTAACAAATCAAAAATTTCTACTCTCATTGGGGTATAAATTGAGAAATTAGATCAACTACATTTTATAAACACACCCACGCACAAGAGATGTTGAATATTTTTGAAGAACCAAAGATTGAGGAGAACATTTCAAAATTGGAATATCATACATACTCACCATATTTGAACAGTTTTGAGAAAAATGATATTATTCACATTTGTGTACAACATCAAAATCTTAATGTATTACCTTCAGAAAGTTACATTTATATTGAAGGTACTGTATCGAAAACTGATGGACAAGCAGTTACGAAAACTAAACTCGTAAATAATGGTATAGCTTTTCTGTTTGAGGAAATTCGTTATGAATTAAATGGTGTTGAAATTGATAGCAATCGTAATGTTGGCATCACATCAACAATCAAAAACTACATTTCTTTAAATAAAAATGAAAGTGAGATGCTGAGCAATGCATCCTGGTCACCAAATACATCAATCAATGTTAATGGTTCCTTTTTTAATTTTTGTATACCCCTAACTAAATTACTGGGATTTGCTGAAGACTACAAAAGAATTATTCCAAACAGTCGTCATGATTTAATTCTAACACGTTCACGCACTGACGAAAACTCTCTAATTGCTGAAGATGATGAGAAAGCAAAGATAAACTTGCTTAAAGTACAATGGAAAATTCCTCACATAACATTGTCTGATTCATATAAACTAAAGCTATACAAATCCATTAGTAATGGCCAAACTATGAAGATTGCTTTTCGAAACTGGGATCTGTATGAATATCCTACATTACCAAGCACCAACCACCATATTTGGAATGTGAAGACAACCTCTCAAATGGAGAAACCACGCTACATTATTTTTGCTCTGCAAACAAACAAACGTAATTTACTTAGAGGAAATCCAACATATTTTGATCATTGTGAAGTTACTAATGTGAAAGCCTATTTAAATTCTGATGCATATCCATGCGAAGACTTAAATTTATCATTTGATAAAAGTAATTGCAGTTTACTCTACAATATGTACTGTGATTTCCAAAAAACCTACTATAACCGACTTGTTGCTGAACCGTTATTATCAAGGGATGCTTTTAAATCTCAAGCACCGATTTTCATAATAGATTGCCGACATCAAAGTGAATTAATAAAAAACGGTCCAGTTGATATTCGTATTGAAATCAAAACATCTAAAATAATCTCTGCTAATACGTCAGCATACTGCTTGATGTTACATGATCGCATTATAAACTATAATCCATTGAGTCAGATGGTTTCTCGAGAAATATATAATATTATCAGTTGAGTATTGCACTTTATTGTGAAAACATATGAAAGCACATGCGCAAGGCAACATGTATTTTACTATTGATGTTCAAGGTTTCAAAGGACCTAATAATAAACTTATTGCAAAAGAAATAGCTGTACTACATAATAACCACCATCATCACTTTATCTTAAAGCCCCCTTTCAACTCTAATCAACTGTCACCTTCGCTAAAGAGACAAGCTAATTGGCTTTACCACAATCACCATGGTCTTGTCTGGGATGGAGGATTTACAGAATTTCATGAAGTTGTCAAATACCTTCGACAGAAAATTAAAAATGCTGCTGTTTATGTTAAAGGGGTAGAAAAAACTCAGTGGATAAACGAATTACTACAAAATAAAAATGTTCAAGTTGTAAATGTTGAAGAAATTGGTTGTCTAAATCTCAAAGAATTAAAACTTCTCTATCCAAATGAAATCAAATGTTCACTTCATAGCAAGTGCTGCGCCTTGCAAAACGTATATTTAATAAATAAATTTTTATCTGAAAACAAATAAATAAATAAAAAAAAAACAAAAGCTCTTTCACTTCATTATCATCAGACAATTATTAAATTATAACGGTCAAACAAAATTAATCAGAACAAATCCTTCATGGAAATAGTAGCTCCCAACAATTTCAAAGCTGCATACAAGAAAATAATGAATCAACAAAAGATAGGTTTAGAATAAAAGAATTTATTTTTATTGATACTGTGCCATATTTTTTTGCGAGTCTAAATTTGATTTATAAACAAATATTTTGTATCCTTTAAAATGAAATAAAGACATTCGGTATTTTTATTTAACACCTCAATCTCTGACTCATTAAAAAAATTTGCCATATGACTTGGCAAAAATATTTGAGTTTTTGGAAACTCAACCACAATTCTCACACCAAACCGTGTGTTTAATCTTTTTAATTTTTCGACAGAATAATATTTATTCTGTTCAATATCTGTTGCATATATAGTTTTTTTATATACAAATACATTTTTTGAAACAGTTTCATTTTGTATATTAAAACGCTCCAAAATGTTGCCAATGTCACTTTCACTTTCTTCAATCTTCCTCTTTTTTGATTGTGGTTGTTCTTGATGCTGTTGATGCTCTTGTTGCTGTTGTTGATACTGCTGCAGTGTCTGTTGTTGATGCTGTTGCAGGAGCTGTTGCTGATGTTTTTGCTGCAGTGGTTGTTGTTGCTGTTGTTGTAGCGGCTGTTGCAGGAGCTGTTGTTGATGCTGTTGCTGCAGTGGTTGGTGTTGCTGTTGCAGGAGCTGTTGCTGATGTTTTTGTTGCAGTGGCTGTTGTTGCTGTTGTTGTAGCGGCTGTTGCAGGAGCTCTTGTTGATGCTGTTGCTGCAGTGGTTGGTGTTGCTGTTGTTGATGCTGCTGCAGTGGTTGTTGTTGCTGTTTTTGAAGTAGCTGCTGTTTTTGCAGTAGCTGCTGTGGGTGCTGTTGCTGTGAAGTTGTTGGTCCACACAACAGCAGGTTTTCTAAGATTTGAACGGTATCCATGGCGTATATCGTCTATTAAAACAAATTAATTAATATAAATTCAGTTACCTATATTTTTAAGAAAACTTTATTTTATTCTCTAGTGGATACCTTACCTCTGGTGGGGGGAAGTCAACTAAGCTTTTCGAATTCTAAAACGGAACTGATGTGCTAACAAATAATTTGCTCTGGTATATATAGTTATAATTTGTTGATGTCAGCAAAACGTTCGATGCTTCAGAAGGAAGCCAAAGATAAGTTAAAATATCAAAGATTCGTTACTGACCAATTGTGCTGATATGCAAGTATTGTCAATGCCTCCGAAATAATCTGTATCTTAGCTTCATTACAGTACGGATGATTTTGCTTATGTTATCAATTTGGCATTTCTTGTTTACATCATTGGGGTATCATAATTTGCATGCCTGTATAAGTTAAAATATCAAAGATTCGATACTGACCAATTGTGCTGATATGCAAGTATTGTCAATGCCTCCGAAGGAATCTGTATCTTAGTTTCATTACAGTACGGACGATTTTGCTTATGTCATCAAATTGGCATTTCTTGTTTACATCATTGGGGTATCATAATTTGCATGCCTGTTTATTGCACATTTTTTCCTTCTCATAGCAAGCATGATTTATTCACCACATACAAATTGCGCTTCAGAAAGTAGATTCTATACTATACCTTATCTTTGAAGAAAAACATTGTTGGCGAAAATGTATTTTTTTTTTCTTTTATTGTTGTTGCTGTACTATACTTACTAAATCTGAAAACTAATTTATTAAATAAATTCTTCAAACGTCAAACGTCAAACCATATTCGAATTATGTGAGGATAAAATCAAAAGAAGGAATTTTTTTCTTTTTTTTTAAATAATTTTATTTTTCATAAAAATTAGTTTAGCTTATTTTGTAATGCCCCCATGGTAATGTGCTAAAACTATTTTCAATAGCATATCGTTTATCATCTGTTGCACTTAAAGCTAATTTTCTTTGAGCGATACTACTTACTACATGTTTTTGTGATTTTATCAAGTTTTGTTCAACAGTTTTATTATTATTATTAACTAAACAATCTAAAAAGTCATTAAAATAAATTTCTTTTTTAACAATATTTTTCTTAACACCCTTGATTTTTTTTATATCTTCCTTATGTTCTATCTTAATGGAATACATTTTTGATCTTAACCCAACGAAATGTGATATTATATATCCATTCATTTCATCTTTCATCAAACCTATTACTTTTTTATTCACTTGAGGTATTCCCCAAACATTATTTTGATGATAATCACTAGTATCAAAGCGTTGATAGCATTCACTTTTGATCATATCATAAATATCAGTGCAATAAATTTCATAAATTAAGCTGTCAGTATCAGTATACATGGCTGTACAATTATTACCAAATTTTACCTTCATATAATCATAGTGATACTCATATATTAAGGTTTTTGCAATTTCTAATATACATAAACCTACATATATGGGCTTGTTAAAGTAAATTTCAGCCTTTTGAAGTTCAATTGCTATCAAATTTTCATTAAAGACAGTTCTGTTTTTAAAATACGGTGATGCAATCAATGCTTTGGCACCATACCTTCCACCCCATTTTGAAACTAATCTAACATTACTGTATTTCCTAACATTTTCCATGCATTTACCAAAAACTGCATTATTATATAGTTTATAACGTTCAATGTCGAGTTTGTTTATAGCTCGAGCTCTTAATTGTGTATTTAAATCAATGTATGGCTTAAGCCACGCTGATTGATCGAATTCAAGCACTCTATGTATTTTGTCTAATTTTAGCCCATGAAGAAGAGCTTGCTGCAAATTCCTGTAATGAATTACATACCTCTTCTTATCGGTTAAGGTAGCTAATAATTTTTTTTGATTAGATCCTGGAGGACACATTAATTCGGGGCAAAATGGTATGTCACTATGCATATCATGCAATTCTATAGGATAACTTAAGTCAACCTCAAAAATGTAGCCTTTGGGTGCAGTATGCAATATAGAACAGATTTTATTTATAGTAAAGTCATGAATATTTTCTATCCATTTGAAATTCCCTGTTGGTAATAATTGGCTCATTGCATGACCGTATTGATTATTTATATCCCAATACATTATAAATTTCTTAGGCTTACACATATCAAAATTATTCAAATAGTTATTGTTAGCTTCTGAATACTTTTTGGAACATTGACTCAATCCTCCACGGATACCTCTTTCAATGAACATAATCATGTCTATATCATCAAGAAGTTCCAGTTTTATATCTGTATAAAATAACATTGCATCCCAAGTGTATCCTGGAAGGGAATAATAATGTGCTGGATCTAATTTGTGTGTTTTAATAGAATTATAACGAAATTGTTCGAAAACGTCAGCTAATAAAAGAACATCCGTTTTTAAATACAAATCAGAATATTCCCCCAAATTTCTTACATTTAAACTATTCCATACTTTTTGGCAGTGTAAATAATCTTCATCACATATGCCTTCCTTATTTAGTTTATTATAAAATAAATGTTTTTCTGTTGTTTTTATAGGACAGAAACATCATGACTTTCTTATCTACATAAGAGAAGATTCATTTTTTTTCTGCATGACCTTGTGGAATGGATCTTAATACTTTTTTAATTCTCTTCTCTGCTAAACTTTTTTTACCTTGTCCATGTTTTGCTTAACCAAGATTGCATACAAGTCTTATCTTGAATCTCATTTCTTGCATGCATATAAGTCTTGTCGTGACCACGATGATTTCTCGCATAAACACACTCTACTATGGATTTGTTTACTAAATTATTTGGCCTTGGTTTCGCGCATACACACACTCTACTATTAATCGACATTATTTGGCCTTGGTTTCTCGTATAGATACACACAAACACACATACAAACACAATAACCTTCATCGACCTTCGCATACATACACACAAACACACATACAAACACAATAACCTTCATCGACCTTCGCATACATACACACAAACACACATACACACACAATAACCTTCATCGACCTTGAATGATGACTCATTTCCTGGTCCAGGAATCACATAGCTTAACTACTGATCTATCAAAGAACTTATTATTCCGCATTATTTCTCTAATGAGACTTTCAGTTACGTGATCAACTTTACGCTGAAGTCTTTCCAAGACATTGCAATGGACAGTTATCAACTTCTTTGTGTATCGATTTCGGGGAGCAAAATTCACCAAGTGAATCCATATCTCAAACGCAGTCTTCTTCTTTTTGACGACTTGTTGGACTCTGGGCGTTTTAAGCTAAGTAGTTTATTTCTCACGGCAGCCACATCGAATCGCTTAACTCCGCTAACCAAGTTTTTGGTTTTCAATGCGAAAACGTCAGCCCTTTTGTTATACATTATTTGATAGATTTACAAAAATTAACCAATCAAATTTCTTGGGTTACAAGGTGAATATTTCGCTTTTATGAAAGCTTGCGAATTCTGTAAGATGAGAACGTTCAATCATTTTCGCTTGTATAGGTAAAGTTTCCAGAAAGAAAATCGGTTCACGACTTAAGAGAACATCAATTCAAACACAATCCGACAAAAAAAAACCAGAATGTCCTGATATTCATGTGTTTTTTCACACACGCACAACACACAAATGCGTTTTCCGATTTCAACCAAACTTAACTAAAACCATATATAGACCAATTCCAAAGATGTGTGAAAGTTTGGCTAGAATCTGCCAAATGCCTTAAGGCGTGAATCGGCGACAAACGAAAGCAATTTTAAGGCTCAATTCTTATACAAGGTGGCGCAAAAGTAATCCGCCTATCAGAAAATGCTATAAATTTTGCGATTGGCCCCTAATGTCAGTTCTGTTTTGACATTTGTGTAGTAAATACATGCGAAATACACGTTAATAAACAATGTTACGCTACACTGCTCCAGAACGCGGAATATTGGTGACAATATTCGGTCGGTGACTTTGGCACAACGTGAATTTCGTCACAGATTTCCTAGCCGTCCAACGCCTACTGGTGAAACACTGCGACGTTTAGCCGCTCGCCTCGAAGAGACTGGCACAACACGAGATGCTGCCAGGCGTGGCAGAACCCGGAGTGTGTATGGTGTGCTGTTTTCGCTGGAGGAGTCATCGGACCTTTTTTCTTCGAAGACCAAACCAAACGGTTACTGTGAATGGTGAGCGCTACAGAGCAATGATCAACGAGTTCTTTTTGCCGCAACTTGATGAATTGGGATTGGAAAACATGTGGTTCCAACAGGACGGTGCAACGGCACACACTGCACGTGCCACAACCGATATGCTGAAGGATGCATTTCCCGGGCGCCTAATCTTCCGTTTTGGCGATTTGCACTGGCCAGCAAGATCGCCGGATTTGACCGCTCCAGACTTATTTTTGTGGGGCTTTTTGAAGTCGCGGGTTTATGTCAACAAGCCTCAGACTCTTGCAGCTCTTGAAGACAATATCCGTCAAGAATGTGAGGACCTATCGCCGGAAGTTTTGGCCAAAGTGATGGAAAATGCCATAAAAAGGGCTCAAATGACAATCAACTATGGCGGCGGCCATTTACATGACATCATATTCTCGACTTGATGTAAAACAAATTAAAAGACCAAATAAAAATAATCCACAAGAAGAATCAAAGTTTTTCATTTTTTTTTAAATTGCAGCCAAAAAACATCGGAAGGTTATTTTTACGCCACCTTGTATATATAGCTTTGGTTTGCTTTATTTGTCATTGGAAACTAAAAGAATTTTCGTCTGCGCGAAAGCGAAAAAAAACATTTTTATTTGCAAAATCAAAAGCAATTTTGTTGTATTTCTTGTGAAAGCAAAACGATGACAACTTTTTCATTGAAGTTCCAGTTTCTTTGATATTTTTCTACAGTATAAATCGCATTTGCGGCTTCCGCACCTAAACAATTTTAACCAATAAGGTGACCATTGAGATAATGCAATCTTAACTGCACTAAGTTTTAAACAGTAAAGAAGAAGAATGACAATTGACAGCCCGATAGGAGTTACACTGAGCCAATTTTCTCTTTCAGATGACTTTTTCGCATTTAAAAAGCGAAAGTGTTTTTCGTTTCGTTTTTTTTTTAAATCCGAGGATTGCGAAAAAGACTCATAAGCTTTCGTAAAGTTCATCGTCATTTGTTAATGACTTGGTTAATTAAAAAAAAAAAAAATGAAAATCGTCTTGGAAATAAGTTTTACAAAAATTCCGATGTTGAAGTAAATACTAATCTGGCCGTCGAATTTCTTTATTGAATTCCACCAGCAACAATGTGGAAGAAAAATATACGAACAACCTTAGGCAACGTTAGCACTTTGTTAGCTTTGCCAAACGTGTCAACTAAGGATGAAAATCTACAAAACTTATTTTAAACACTTGCAGTATGCAGTCGGCTAATAGCGACGACGTTTAATTTCAATGTCATCGATTATTAAATAAAGCTAACTTATTCTTTCGGAAACCTCCCTTGATTCTGTATCGTGGCAAAGAGTTTCTGATCTAAAGGACGAAAGTATGTAGTACTTAAATTCGTAAATACTCTGCATGTTTTGTTGCTTAATCATAATTGTCCGTTGGAGCAGACCCTCATTCAAAGTTGCGATCCAGACCATTTCAAACAAATAATCACGTCAAAAATACTTACAAGGCTGCCGCCTTAATACGTTATCCCACTGGAATTTAAATTTTTCGAAATTTCACCGCCAATAAGAAGCGGCTCCCGGAAATAACGCCAGATTATTTTTTTTGGAAAAAACGCCAGACAATTTTCTATACAAATCTGACATTTTTTCCTAGGAAGAAAAGCCAGAATTTTCTGGCTATCTTTCCGAACTTTCAGGTATGGCGTTTTTTCCATTTCTGAAAACGATATTTCTGACATATTTTCCTTTCCTGATAATGGAAAAACACCCGAAAAATGTATTTTGATCAGTTGTTGCAATTTAACAGTTATTGAAGTCATTATTTTCCAGGACCAGAAGCGAGTGCGATTTTATGCGTCATTATGTCAATGTGTGCAACTAAATATTGTAATGCTGCCATGCACATATGAAAGTTTGCTCTGAGTGCAACATTAAACTGCAAGCTCAAGCAGTGGCTGATGGAGAAGAAATTATAAATGTCTATTCTGCCGGACAATCGTTGCAGACACTCTTCAAGTTTATGTTTTGCAACGAAACATTGTTTTAAAATATATACACAATATAATATTTACAATTCATTTACAAATATGCATTTGTATTTTTGAAGTCTTTATGGAAATAAAGAATATTTCTGAAAATGTCATTCTTACATATTCTTTCTTGCAGAGAAATATATGGACCTTCAGCAAAAAATAACACAGTCCGTGGGGAGCAGTGCGCGTTTTGTTGCGCACTTCGCGCGGCGGCGGTTGCCAGCTGGGCGGCGGATGGGACGCCCGCTCGCCGGTCGCGTTATTACAATATTTCTTTCTTCACATTCCATACTCAACTCATATCTTATTTGAAAATGAAAAACACAATAAATTTTGACATTGCCAGAAAATTGTATTTTGCTGTTATTTTTTCCAAAACTGAGTCTGGAAACAATGCCAGAGTTTGTTTGTTTTTTGGTCTAATTTCCATTTTACTTTCTGGTGCTTTTTTCACATCCTTCTGGCCTAATTTCCGTATTTTCTGGCATATTTTCCAAACAAAAATCTGGTGGTATTTCCTCTAGCAATTCACACTCCACTTATCTACATACGAAGAAACCGTTGAAGTGTTAATTCGAAAACATATTAAACTGACGCAGGTTCACAATAGCGATCGCTGTCAACTTCTAGTATTGATTGTTGCATACTTTAAGGAGTTTTTTTTTCTATGAGCGATACCAATAACAGATTTTAGCGTCGATTTAAAATTTACGGAAGCTCACAATTGCGAAATTTTTATGGAAAATTTAGTGTTAAAAACGGCAAAAAAGCGTTACGTAATTTGTGAACAGTCCCTAAGTCGTTCTTGCAAGTTCTTCAGAAATCAAAAAAAAAACGTTTAAATCAATTATTAAAAATGAAAAAAATAAGCTATTTATTAATCAATTAATTATATTTCTTAAAATGTATGTTGAAATAATACATCGGTTTTAGTTTACGGGCACTTACGAGGTATTGCAGCTATTTCCTTGCCTTAATAAACCATTATTTTTGGATTTTAAAATCGAAACAAGTATCTTAACCTCATTTTTATAAGTTAGCATATCAGAACAACAAATTAAAGGTAGGTTTTTAACAAAAAAATAAGAATGTTAATAAATAAACTAATAAATTAAAATTGCACTTCAATTGCAAACTAAAGTGGAACACACTTCAAATTTAAGGTAAAGTAAGGAAATTAAAAAAGCATTCAATAATCCCTATCTTTCTTGAATAAATGTTCTAAAGGAGTTGTTATTCCAGTTCAAGAGATCATACAACGATTCTTGTACCATCCAATCTTGACCTTTAGTTCAAAACTTCACCCTTTTTCAAGGCTAGATTCAGCAGTACCTCGTAAGTATAACTTTTTTTTAAATCACCCAAAGCAGGACCTCGTATTTATTTGTTGAATTGAAAACTCCAATAACTAAGTAAATACAGCAAGATACCTAAATATGTTTAATCTAAAATGTATGTTAAACTCTAAATCTCACCAATTTTAACTTTTTTTTAAAAAAAAAAAACAGCCTAAACTTCACTTTAAAACACAAGAAACTTAACCCGACGTGAACAGCTATCAATTTACTTTTACAGTAGGAGACTTACGACTTACGAGGTACTGCCACATTTTGTATGAGGTAGGTACGAGGTTTTGAATTCTGCCTTTCCTGTAAAATGTTCAGAACATTGTTCAGAATTGTTACCCTGAAAATGCCAAAAGATGGCTCTGATTTTTATGATTTTCTTACATTAATAATATTCTTGTTGAATTTTACGACTTACGAGGTTCTGCACTTTAACCGTGCGTCGCATGGTATTGACTTGATTGGAAATATAGTTTTAGGTATTTCTGTTGAAGTATTATTTCTGGGGTAAGGGTTTCGCGGCTGGGTCGATTAAAGGGCAATCTGGAAGTTTTATTTTCGACTAATTTATTGAGCAACTGAAAGCTTGTTTCGTACGTTTATACTCATGCCGAAATACTTATAATCATTTTTAGTGTCCAGGTTACATTTTTCAAGATCAGAATGGGTAAATTTTCCCTACAAAACTGCATATTGTGACCTAGAAAATATTTAGTGTGAAAGTTAAAAATGATTATTAGTAAGGCCTATGGTAAATAAAATAAGAAAAATTCGGCTGTCGAAATTGTTCTGCATACAATGTTGATAATTCAAAAAAAAAAACACCTCTAAAAAAAACATTTTATGTGAAAATCAAGGATGTAAAGTATTTATTTGGCGGGATTCATTACGCTTTCTGTGTTTTTGGGTATGTTTATTAAGATAAAAATAACAACATTTTTAAGTAGTTCTCTAAACTTTCGGTTTCAAACATTTTCCAAGAGAAAACAGAACACTCGAAAAAGAATTTTGAATATATTCGCGTCAGCTAAAATTAAGTTAACTTATTTATAGTACTATAGTACTCTAGTACTTAAAAAAATTCTTTAAAATTGTTATTCGATTATATGGGCTTTTCAACATTTAATTTGATATCAACGCTATCTTAAAACGAGCAGGAAAAAACCATTGCCTGCTTAGAAATCGAGAGTCAGTCCTTGAAAAGGCTTAGAATTTACCCAAATTTTGCTCCCAAGTAATTACGAGGCGGAGGACCGAACCAGGTCCCAAAACTAGGCTATCGGTCTTTAATTCAGTCAGAAAAAAACACATTTTTATGCCAAACATTTTCGTTGGTTTAAATTAACCCATCAACATTTTTTATTGAAGAATGCAAGTGTTGCCAATGATGTAAGAAATTAGTAATGGAGAGTATATTTTTCTTACCCTAAATGACTTCATTCTTGAAAACCCAAAAACAAGTTTTCGTCATCAAAAATAATAGTTAAAGCAAGAACTTTGCGCTTACAATTTTTGAAAAACTCAATAATCTTCGCCTAACACTCTTTTTTTTTTTCTCAGAGTGATTGGTATTTCTTTCAACCCTTACCAGTCCTGTGGTCATGAAATTCGGGTCATGATTAAAAAGGAAATTTTCTGGCAGCACTGCTCACTATTTTCGTAAAAATCCACTGAACAGCAATGTTAATTAAATGATTTGATTTAATACCGCAGCTTGAACTCAAATTGCCCATAGTTTCGTTTCCTACCGCATGTAATGTCCTTCACCATTTTGCTGTGTTCAAGGATACCACACTTAACCACAAGTGCCATCAGACATTTAACACTTCAGGTGTCACCAAACCGCAAATTCATTTTCATGCTCATATCTGCTTCCCATCGTTTTTTATGCATACATACCACGAGTATAGGTATGTCCTTTTCAACAGCAGCAAAACGAAACTTCGTACGTGTATATATAATATATATTTTCTCTTAATAAAAAATAACCCATTTTACATTGCTACTCTTATCTTCTCCTGTATTGAGTTTATTCCTTTTCTGTGGGCTACATTTTTCTGTGTTAATAAGCATTCTGAGGTAAAAACGAAATACAAGACACGAACGAGGAGGACAGTTTGCAAAAGAACACCATTGAAACCCCTATTTATACATATATAATCTTTGTTCATTCATGTGAATGTGTTTGAGTGTGTACCTAAATTGTTTATTTGCGATATACATTGTTCTGTTAATTCCAAAATGAATTAATTCTAATTGTTACATCTCTCACAATATTGCTATATATATAAAAAAAAGAACATCTAATTGATTTCCAACTCAGATTTCAACATTTCATTGGTGCAAATTGGTGCACATTATCCTTTTGCCGGAATTTTCGTATCGTGCGACATTCTATTGTTCATTGATCGCCGGCGGACAATTCGTCATAAGAGCTGAAAACAATTTTGTAGGCATGGTCCAAGAGTTTAACCCAAGCCTCAGCTTGTCGTTCGTTGAGACTGCAAACAGCCGTAAGGACTTGAAGAATGACTCCTTTCAACTCCTATTGAGGGGGAGGAAGTAAACTCGTTAGGGAAGTATATAAAAATATGTATCACGTTGGTATACTTACTTCGAAGGACTGTTTTGTGATATCTCTTTTGAAGTGCGAAACTGCAGTCTTCTTCCACAGCTCTTGTATCGCGGAATCGGCGTAGTCTGTGCCGAGGGCGTTGATCGAGTCATCGAACAGTCTAATGATGCGACCAGCATGAGCCTTGAATCTGGGGTTGCTCTGTTGAAGGAAAAAAATGATGGATGTGCGTGAGGACTAGGAAAAATACTTTATTTGCATATTCCAGCTATAGGCAGTTGCGGCAAATGCACAAGAAAGGAGTCCAATTTGGTCCTTAATTAAGACACATGTCATACATAAAATAAATACTACCGTGATCTCAGTGACGTGCCGTGGTGCTTTCAGTAGGGTGTTCACTATATTTTCCACCGTAGTAAGATAGTGTATTTTTTGTCCTATTCCAGGACCCTATACGAGGACGTGATAGACAACGATATCCTAACTAAGTTTTTTTGTAGGTAAACTTATATTTGTTTTTTCCTTTTTCTATTGGGAAACAATGTGCTTATTTACAGCAACTCTAAAACGATCAGATAATTTAAAAAAAGAAAGTAAGGCCAACAGAAAACTTTGCTTATATTTAGAATGGCAACCACGCAACCAAAGCTTGAATTCAAATTTTTTTTCATGAAAGTTCCTAATAAAGATATATTAAAATTTGGAGAAGCTAGTGTTGGCCTAATATAATAAATTACATATTTCCAATTTATCAGCCGAACAGCTGTGAAAATGGTTTCGCAAGTAGCTTTTCAATTAAAGCAGTTGCAATTTTAAAATATGTATTCGAATACCTATTCATATTTTTTTTCAGTTGCTGCAACCGACCTCTATATTCTATTCCATATTTATACACTCAGCGGACCAGAATGGGAATGAATAATTATATAAAATTCCAGGTTCTGCAAAGCATAGCGCACCACAGGAGAACGAAGCACTAGGATTTGAATGGGACTCCGGCTCTGGCTGCTATAGTATAGTTATAGTTGTATGTTGTACCTTGCATGATCTTGTGTTTTGCTTGTAGGCACACCGCACAAGCACAACAACTCTATGTTTTTCATGGTGGAACAAAAACGAAAATGAAACACAAGAAGTGCGAAGCAAAATGGAAAGAAGTGCGCTTGATGCAGGAGAACACCAAGCCAGGTAGATTTATGAGGCAAAAAGGGTTTTTTATTTTTTATTTTGTCTTGTTTTTTGTATGCTATTTTGCCTGTCCACGGTGCTCTAAAGCGAGATGAACACCCCGAACCGATAGGTGAGTTTCATTACAACCAAGTCACTTTGACTGTGAATTGGAATTATTGATACAGGGAGATTTGGATTTTGGTTCGATACAATTATTTCAACATGTTGATTTGAACTATTAATTTACAAATACTGGTTAGTTAATACATAATTTATTGCAAAGAAACAGAAATGAGTGTCATAATGAACTTAAGCTCAGTGCATTATAATAATGAATTTGGTTAGGGTGTGCAGAGAACACCTGCGCACCTTTGAATAAACGTCACTGCGTGATCTACTCTGCAAAGAGTTCCTGTTTCAATTGGAATGAAATTAAATCGACCTTCGCTATGGCAAATATTTGCTAGCATTGGGAAAATCTCCGTAGGAATAACCGTTAGAATGAGCTGAAGAATTTCGAAATTGGTCGCCCAAGTTCAACTAAATTTACTACCAACTCACCCTTAGTTCTGATATGGGCACATCCTTAAATCCATCGAATTTCTGCTGATTGGACGGAAATTGGGTGAAAAATTCAATTAGAATGCCTTGTCCGGAACCGTTGGGGTCCGCCATCGGGATTTCCCATGTTTTCTTGATTTCGATAATATCCTCGTCATTCATTTTGATGCGAGCTGGGTAATTGAGGTTTTATTTTTTTTTAGAAAATATGGGCTATCGTTCAACTGCAAATAAAATAATTATTTGTATTAATAAAAGGATCATAATTAATTAGCTTTTTAATATTGTACTAAGTAGTCGATTTTTGGTTAAACTAGAATCCTAGGTCTTGTTTCTTACAGCAATTATTTTTTGTGATTTTTCTCCTACGAAATGTCAAAATCAATTGCCTATTTAATTTGAAATTAAGATGCATGGTTAAGTTCTCCACATGTGCGTAGCCAGTGAGGCGGGCAGCGGGCAGTTGTGGTCACAGCACCTCCCAGAAATCATTGGGTACCGCAAAGAAAAATTCAATCAAATAGAGTGAATTTGAAATAAAATTCCAGGGGTGTCGGTGGTATCAGTGGTGTGCTAGACTTCCCAGCAAGGGATCTCCGGCACGGTTGCCACTTTGGTAATTTTTTTTTGGCTTTTTGAGTTTTGGTAATTTGGTAATTTTTATCTGGTTTTGGTAGCTTTTTGAGCAGGAATACCAAAAATACGAACTCGATATCAATTCATTTAAATGCTGCCTTACTGTTTCTGAGTGAAAGCATTGCATTTGCAAAATACGTCGCACCACCCATGTAAACCTATTTTGTTCAAAAAATTACTGAATGCTCATTTTCTTCTTTTGACAGATTCATGACATTTCGACAAGGATAGGTTAGTTAATCATATTATTTATTTGCAGACATATCTAAAACTCAAATTTGTTAAAGGTTTGTTATAAGAAAAAATGCTACAAGCAATTTTAAAAACTAAAAAAAATAATTTGAGTTTTGAAATATTTTAAAAGCATGTTTTTTTTATGTTTTATCAACGTCTCCAGATTTTTGGTAAATTTTGTCTTGGTTTGGTAACTTTTTTTCCAATTTTGGTAGTTAATTATTTTTGCAAGTGGCAACAGTGATCTCAGGTTCGAGAACACAATTTACAAGTTATGGTTTATTTTTCACTGCAGAACGCCTTACGAACTTCTGACAGATTATACGAGAGTACAACTCGCCTATAAAAAAGTCCTGGAAGGTCCTTAAAAGCTATTATCCTCATTTTCGTTTTTAAATCGATTGCTAAACCACAAAATCCCAATGAAATGCAGGTTTTTTAGGAAGTTTATATATTTATATGGCGAATAAGGACGGGTTTTGCTCTGCGTGATTAGAGAGAGAGAGAGAGAGATCCGTCTTTTTGCCTTAACACAAATGACATATCAACAAATTACGAAACATTTTTTTTAAAGATTTTTAGTTTCTATGATTGGTACGACATTTTGCACTTTTTATTTGTGCCTTTGGTTACTGGTGCTGCTCCTGATAAAATGTATTGTGGACGCCTAGTTTCTGGTGAAATAAACAACCGAAATGCAAATGTAACCTGCATTATATATAAAGCAAAATTTAAACTTTGCGCCATTTAATAGTACAGTGATGGCAACGCAAAAAAAAAGATAACAACGTGACAGCTGACAGTTCGGGGTTAGTAAAAATGGAGAAATAACAACGCATTTTCATTGTTGAGCAATATTTTAAAAGAAATGAAGGTTTGTCAGCTGCAATCCGCAATTTTTGTACAAAATATGGCTGTCATTTTCATCTTGACGGCTTCGTTAATCGTCAAAACTGTCGCATTCGGGGTTCAGAAAACCAACGAGTAGTTATTGAGAAACATGCATCCACAACGCGTGACTGTCTGCGTCTGATAACAATTAATGATGTTCGTCATCGTGACATTTAAACCCAGTTTTTAGCGCCTTAATTACAAGATGTGGATGTGACCAACATGTGGTTTCAACAAGACGGTGCCACATGCCCCACAGCCAGAGAAACAATTTAAACTACATGAGTCATTTCCTAATCATGTAATCGGCCATTTTTGCGATCAGAATTGGCCATCCAGACCGATTTAACGCCATTGGACTTTTTTCTTTGAGGTTTTTTTTTGAAGTCAAAGGTCTATGCAAACAAGCCCACTGCCACCAACGCCTTGAAAGAGGAAATTGGGAGGTGTGTTAATGAAATGCAGCCACATTTATGTGAAACGGTCATAGAAAATTTCAATAAAACTGTTCGTACTTGCCAGCAAAGCCGTGGCGGCCATTTAAATGAATCAATAAAAAATGTAAGCTTTCTAATTAAAAATCTGTATTCTCTATCAAAATTTATTTTTGCGTGAATTATGGGACACCCTTTATCAGCAGATTGACGGAGATAGAAACGGAAGAGATTTATTGCCGCCCTTTAAGTCCCTGAAGACATTTCCACCTCTCGAAATCACCTTCTCGCTAAATCTTGTTCTAGATTATTTCAAATAAAGAAATAAGAAATCAATAATCATGTAGGGAGGTTTTTTTATTTCTTCTAAAGCATCTCTTGTCGATAGATCTTACTCCATACGCGGCTATACAGCTTATTAAAACTCGCCAAACTAAAAATTAACTTCGCCACCTCATACACTAAAGTCAAAAAGTCATCTATAAGTTACGCTAGTCACCACCGACTGATTTTCAAAAGTAAAGCTGTATAATTTGGTAGCACTGTTATAGCTTCTACCTATATTAATCGTTTGACAGTCAACTACTCTGGGCTACCCCACTGTGTTTCTATATAGTTTCGTTGCAGCTGTAGAGAACCCAACCTTTCATCCAATCTTCAATGGGTCATCTGTCATCTGCGCATTTATTTGGCAAAACAAAATTGTACACTGACATCGACACATCAACATCAAATAGATTTCCTATATCTAGACGTCTACTTTATATAAAAAAAAACCAATACATTCCGTTTGTGTCTATATGCTTTCAATGTGCATCCACCATCCCAAAGCTAATCTAAAACCGAAAGCAATCGTTTTTGGGTATTTTCGACTATGTGATCAAATAAGATCTGCTTTAAAATGATCGAAGCAAACTCCCAGATGAAGCTGAAAAATGATTTATAGCTCAAATTAATAAGGAATTAATTTACTAGAAACGGCTTTTAAAGCCTAAATTTGAGTGACCTAAATTCATAATTTCATGTAACTTAAAAAAAATACAGTAGAGGCTGAAAAAATGTTACATCAATCACCGCAGTCAATTTCGGTCAGTCAAATAAATGTAAATAAATGTGCACATAAGTGGGACCAAATAAAACCCAGAAAAAATAGTTGCACAGAAGACATCGAATAAAATCGGAACAAAAGTTTATGAATTTTACATAATGCCAAAATTTGTCTTTGCTTCAGTCCAATGCTAAAGATGGTCCACTATTCTTCATTCTTCATATATGACAGCAGTAATAGAGCAGTCTTCTTCTTAAAGCGCCGTACTAATAACTAATTCTAGTCTCGACGATAAATTTACGGAAGCCTACAATTGCGAAATTGGTATGGAAAATAAAGCCACTGTGAACTATTAAATCTGAGAGTCGAAATTAAAAATGTTTATTGGTAAAGCCCGAAGCCATTTTGTGAAAACAAAACTCGGGATTTATTTAACTTTCTTAAATGATGTCTCCCCTAAGAAAAAAGAGGCCGACAGAACAATTATTAATTTCGGTTCCAAAGTCCACTTTTGTTTCTTATATCTTAGCCACCTTCGGTAGTTGCACAGTGGTTTAGTTGAGTTGCAATCCTTAGCGAATATAACTGTATTCTAGTTTATTTAGCGGCAAGTTTAATGTTCCATTTCTTTTTTGTTTTTAATTTCGAGTAAGAGGTGAAATTTTTGCAAAAGTCCTCCTTTTTTTGCTAAGGGTAAGGGCCTTTGACCATTTTTAAGATTTACTTTAAATTGCTTGTAGGTCACAGTAGATTAATTTTATGTACACTGAAAATGCTGCCATTGTGAATTCGTAAAGTTTAACGGAGACACTCAGATTAATTATCAAAAATGAGGATTGATGTTGAGCCCTGTCTGGGTCACAATAGATAATTTAATTTCATATGAAAAACTTCACTATTGTGACCGTGACTTCGTGACCTGGACCCCAAGAACGCTCTGCAGTTTTTCGAAAATGATTCCATCAGTCACAGTGAGGAGCCCTTCATATCCTACTCATTTTGGAGCAGTTAATAATGAGGACATAAATTTATCATTCAAAGTGAAGCAAGGCGCTCTGTCGTAAGCAGGTTGTACTTCTTACCAATCATTTCATTCACAACAACCAAAATTCACATCAAGCTTCAAGGTTCCTAAATTCCGATTTAAATTTAAATAAGAAAAATGAGACGCAAATTCCAACATTTCCCCCAGTATTAACCGAAACAGAAATCCATCGTGCAACTGCACATTAAAGCGTTATGTGAACAAACTTTGATAAAAATCAAATCCTTAAAGCTATCATATAAAAGCAAACAAACTCTAAAATCCAATCACATGCTCAGGTGTATGCACAATGCAATTACATTACCCAAGATAACCAGCACTTGCTTATGAATGTTGTTGTCCAAGGTGCAAAACAGCAACAAAAATCCTTCAGAAGGACTCTCAAACAAAAAAAGAATCCAGAGAAACACGCAATGATATTGCTCCAGGACCAGTTTCCCCCAGTAGCTGAAACACACGCTCTTCTTCACCACCACAACCACACCATATGCACACACTTTATAGCACAATAACAACAGATTGTGTTTTGTGTGGTATTATTTGTTGTTTTTTCGTTTTTTACACTCTTTAATGGACATTTGCGCGCAGAATCGTAAATTCGATTTACTTTTCTTTCGACACTGTGAAAGGAATTGCTTTGAATAATTTATTTTGTTGTTTTTGCAAACTTCTGTTGTTGTGTTTTCTATTGTTGTTAAGTTAATGGAAAAATCACGCCTCAAAACTATACCGATTCAGAACAATTTCACATTCAGGACGAATATGGGTGTAGAAACCCCGCGAGAAGCACTGCAATTCACTGGATCTCGAGGAGATTTCATTTCAACTCACAGTCGCGGTGCAGGGATAATGACAGTTCTCGGAAGGAAAAAGCTGCAAGTGAAGAGCTTCGATTGCAAGTGTGTTTCCGTTTAGGGTTTTCGCGGTACTATGCAGCGCGTGGACAACTGCCCCAACAAGTGACAGAGCGACGACTGAAACTGAGTGAGAATTTCGCAGGTTCTCCTCACGGCCAAAATTTTGCAGTTCTTCACTACCACATACAACATAGGTTTGTATTGTGATTTGACTGGCAGTTGGTTCTCCTGAATCGGTACATGGGAGATGGCAGGCCACATGGTTCTACCAGGCAAAGGCATCCTACCTCAATGTTCAAATGCCACCTGTAGACATCCGGTTGATTGGGTTGGTGTGTGTTTTGTTGCGATATATTTAGAGCGCAAATCTGTGAGCGAAATTCCCGAGCAATCAACAGAGAGAAATTAGGAGGAGAACAGAAACAGATTTTTCAAAAAGTTGACTGCTAGTTGCCACCTTCCACCTACTTATTCACTATCCAGGCGATATGCAACATGTAGCTGCAGAGCTCTCAGGTGCACATTTCAAATGATGTCGGTCGTTTCAATCGGTCTATTAAGAGGCAAGTTTTGTCCCCAATTCCCATTGGGGTAAGGACATGTATTTGAAGGCGCATTAGTTTAAAAAAAGTTTTTGAGCCATTTGCTGGTTAAAACGAAATGTGCTATCGAGTTTGTTTGGATTGCCACTTGTTTGACAAATGATCAGTGGCTTCTCTACCCGACAGCTGAATTTGACGGACAATCAATAACAGTTTCTAGACCCAATATTGACGTTCACCTATTTTACTATTTTTTGATCTGTCAACGACCTCACGCTCACCATCAAAGACAAACTCAATCAATTGATGATCGTAGAACTGGATGAAAATAAACTAAGAAAAAACACCCTTGAATCTCACTTGTGATGAACTTGACCACAATTTCAATGGCAAATGCCAAAGATCAATGTCAAGTGGTTTGACAGGTCATGTTGAGTTGTCAATTCATCATAGAGCGGAATCCTCTATAAAGAAACTTAAAATATGTTTGCATGTATTTTTGCCACAAAGTTGTGAATTTTCTTGACGCTGAAATTAGTCTAAAGTATTATTCGCAGTCAACTATACGAGCGACAGAACACGTATACATGTCAAGCAATTTTGCGGTATCTTTCAGTCGCCTGGTAAAAGTAGCCATCTATCTTCACTGATTAGCAAAAAATTTGACAAATAATCCAGGGCCACGTTAATTGAAGCTCTAATCACTGATTTTGATGTCGTTTGTTTGTAGGTATGTAGATACTGAAACGTTTGTCTTACATAAACATTTTCCGATTCGGACTGCTTTGCATTTGAGTGACCCTTACAGATTTTGCAGGTGATATTATGTGAGTCAAGTAAGTAATGTTCTGATTTAAAATTACGTCTGCTTTCCTTTGTAATCAAAAGGAGTTTCAGTATTTTGTGGGTTTAGTGGCTCGATCCTCGGTAAGACACAAATAACATCTTGTTCTTTTCCACTGTAGCACGCCTGACAAACAAACGAGAGTACAACTGTCATGAAAGAGCCTCTCAATTATCCGCTTGGACTCGGCATAAAATGGGTCCCTTTCATTTGCCCCACAAGCTCACACAAAACGATTTTTTTTGAGAAGCTAGGCAGTGCCACCTTTTTATTTATTTATGTAAGGAATTTACTATTAAGGTGTTTACGCAAATTTGGAGTGCCACATATGCGAACTGTCAACTTATTACTCAGTAATGAATTTCTGTACAAGATCGTCGGCTATATTCCTCCATAGACGTCAACTGAAAAAGCTGTTCATATGACCGATCTAAGTCAATCAAAACTGAGATACATTAAGTCAGCCAGCTGTCAGAATCACTAAACTAGATACCTGAACGTCCCCATTTATTGTCCGGGACAAAATTTGACTCACTAGGTCTGTTCCTTTACTTTTGTAGTAAGAATGGAAAAGACTGTCAAAATGGCAGTGGTGGGGATAAATTCTCTCACAGAGAGAGACACTTACGAAAAAGTTAGGGAATGCTTTTGTAGTAATCTACGAAAATGATAGACACATACTTTAAAAATTCAAAAAAGTGCTACGAGAAGTCGTTAAAATATCTCGAAGAATTTTCTGATTCGGAATTAATCGAACTTCTTCTTCATGAAGCCGAGTATATGGAAGAGTTTGTACTGATTGGACTACAAGCATTCGAGAAGAGGAAAAAATGACACGGCATTAAAATTTAGGTTGAGGAGATTGTCCTTTTTTACACCTTACAGCGAGGAAGAATTGCATCGCCACTTACTAAAAGAATCTAAGGAGAACATTCTTTTTTTATTTTATTTTTGCGCCTGTCGATACCATTTTAATACGCAATTATTCAAAACAAATGCAATCATGTGTCAAATAGGACAACAAATTTCAAATCAGCTGTTAATTGTAAGGTGACTGACAGCTTTTTCAATTCTTACACCAATAAATTTGTTGAGCAAAAATTCGTAAGATTCTCAGTGGAGGGGTAATATCTTGCTCTCTCGATGACGCTCTCTTTTACGAATTTTTCGTGTTAGGGAACGGCATTGAGTAAAAATTCGTAAGAATTAGTAAAAATGCGTAAGATTTAAAAGTAAAGGAACAGACCTACTATTTACAGCTTTTATAAATGGAATGGAGCCAAATTTTAAAAACCTTGGAGCCAAAAATAGGCAAACTTCAAAGTGAATAGCCTAAAATGAGGATAAATCCCAAAATGACAATTTTAAGGAGCCTGTGAAAAGTTCGAGTAGCCAAATCGGGGATAAATATATATGTGCACAAATTATTTCCCTCTGCCTTTTCGCAGACGTTTCGCTGTCTATTTGGAGACCACCAGAAAATTTCGTCCCGAAACAGCTGCTTTAAGAGGGAATTTTTAATCCGAAATGATCAAAAAGTGTTGCCTCTGAACACAGTCATCAGGTAGCCGATCAGCTAAAAGCTTGTTACTACATGCCTAACCTAACCTAACCTCATCGCTGTCACTTCAGAATTTGTTGCTATTAATTTATTTATATATAATATTAACTCGTATTATATCTTGAAATTTTAAATTTTCATAATATGAAATAAAATGAAATTGGAATTGTATACAGTATTTTTCAAAAAGGAGAATGGGAAAAATAAATAAATGGGAGTGCAAAATAAATTAAGCCGAGGTTTTCACATTCAACCTTTCTCTCAGCTATCCAATGAGCATTTGGATTGGCTGTTTACTTTCTCAATTTCTTTTCGCAATATTTGTCCATGGAATTGTACTAGATGATACTCTTTGAGATTTTCGCATACCTTCCGCTCTTAAATCAGGTTAGGATACGCAGCGAAAGTTCCTATACAGATTGTCCATCAAATTGAATCAACCGCACTTCGTCCACAATAAAAAGAATTAAAGAGAGGTAAACCTCAGAAAATAACAGCAACAAGCAATTTTATAGATGAAACTGACCTATTCCTGAATCAGACAGTTCCATCTATAGTCCGCTTTCTTGATTTCAAATAAAATTTAATAATATATAAAAGTATTAGAAGCAAACTATCATTAAGCTCTATGGAATAGCGTCAAGTTTGCTTCCCAATAAGACGGCTTATTTAAATTTTCCCGAAGCAAATACGTATTCCACAAGATTTCCTTTTGACCATACGATGTCATACGTTTATTTGTTAAATTTTTAGCTCAAGAAAAATCTGGCTGTACCTACTATAGTACAAGTCGGATAGCTTGAAGTGTGGCCAACTACAGTTCCGAAGGACTTGGTCTGCCTTTTATATTTGACATCGGCCATATTTTACCACGACCGGTAATGGGAATAACTCAATCTTATGGCGTTTTCGATTGAAGATCCGAGAGAATTGCCCCGAATTTCAGAATAGCTCTTTTCAATGAAATTCGTTGGAGCACTTTTGTAATAGTGGTAGACACCATATGAGAGATTTGGTTTTCTGTTGCTACTTCTTTTTTGTCTTCTGCAGTAATAAATACAGCCAAATCAATAAATTTCAATTTAAGTTTACATTTTGCACGCATAATTGTATATTTTCGGATCACATAGCGAAAAATCTGTTTTTTAATAACACAACAAACCCTTCATTCTGACATTTTGTTATGAGTTCAGGGCAATTCTCTAAAAATATTTCGGACACTTCTGTCGTGTAAAGAATTGACCTGGAAGTGCACTCTTTTTTTCAATGAAACATAGTATACATCGAAAGAGCACTTCTAGATTTGCTCTTTTCATAGAAAGGGCAATTCTTTTCTTCAATCGAAAACGCCATTATTCTCATTTTATAGCATGTAACTGTAACTGCGCTTATTGGAATTTATATAAGTGTTGCTGTACCGTGGGATTTTTTTTTTTTCATTACAGTTTCACTTTTCGAAAATCAGGTTGTGTGGAAAAGGGAAACAAATAGTTCCGTGGTATTAAAATTCATAGGGAACTTTACTCATAAATATTAAAAATAAGGCAAAAAATCTAAAAAATTGAATGGCTGCTTATTCAGCAGCAGACCTCTTTTGTTCAGGAAAATGTATCTACAACCGGAAATAATTGATTTAAATGCGAAATTTAATGAAAATTGTTCTTTTTTACGGAAAATGTAATATTTTCAAAGATTACTAAGACTTTTCCACTGTTTTCTTTAGCTACAAAATGTCCCTCTGACTAGACAAAGTCAGTTTTGCAGAAAATACTATTTATTAAGAACCAGAAAATGTACTAGATTAGCGTTTCCCAATGGTGTTTCGCGGAACCCTGGGGCAGTGTTGTTATATCGTGGGATTTATCCCTTTTTGTGGGATTTCCGATGTCCAAAAAGCCTTCCGTGGGATAAAGGGATAAAACACCAAATCGTGGGATTTTGAGAAACCTGACAAAAAACATTGTCTAGTACCAAAAACTAATCATAGCAGTGTTACAAACCGCGATTTTTATACTAAAGGATAATTTAACGTGATTTTCTTTCCGTGTAATACAAATTTCACTTTTAAAAACTGGATTTTGACGCAAAAAAGTATCGTGAGATTTTAAAAGCGAATTTGAGTATGGTGAAAAGGGATAATAGGGAAAAATGACCACGCATCGTGGGATAAATGAAGAGAGAGTGCTAACAACACTGCCTTGGGGTCAAAGGGGTTCCGTAGAAAAAGCATAATTTTTGGATTAAAATATGTTGCAGGTTACTTCAGATGATGAAAGAAGCATACACAAAAATTCGGTTACCCTTAAAAAAACCGTTGGAAGAGTATATCCCCGATAAAAAGGACGTCATCGACTGGTAAGTTACATTTGCGAATTTTAGTAAACGATCGACATCAAATGTTCATCCCTTCTTAAACAAAATTTTGAATCAGAAGATTCTAATTTCAATACATTTTATCTTGGACTGAAAATGAATACCCTGCAGTCGCAGAACTGGGTTTTCGGCTAACACTTACACAAACAACAACAACAGACTGGACGCAGCTCCAGACCTCCGCATTCAGTTGTCGGACATTAAAAATGCCGCACTTAAAAAAGTTACAACATATTTTTTGTTGTACAATCGCCTTATTTATAAACTCACCGTAGAGTCTGCTTATCTTTACGCGCCCTCTAAAATGTCCTTACGCAGGAAAGCGTGATTTATAAACAAAAAACACTTTGCGTAAAGCTTGCGTAACTTTAAGCGCAAAAATTTGCGTTTAGAGGTTGCGTAAAGCTTGCGTTTTTTTCGTTTTTGAAATGTCATTTTGTTAAAATTTTTTTCGAGGTAGATTTGAAAATTGAAAAAGATTCTAAAAACTGAATTAAAAATGCCATTCAGCTTCGCGAATTTTGTTAACGACATTGATATGTATGATCGACTTCATAAATGAAAGTTCAATTCCAAAAAGGCGAAAATTATATAAAACCAGGTTCAACCCCAATTTTCCGACCGTTTTCTTTTTATTTTTTGCTGCTCCATTTTTGTTTAAAAACAAAATAAATCTCATAAGAGAGATGTCAGTTTCTATTCAAAGAAACAGCTGATATCATTCCGCAGGGAAAAAGTAACAGATTTAGGTTTTTTGTAATAGTTTAGAACTTATTTAGACACCAACCTTGCGTAGTAAACAGTCAGGGGATATTTTTTTATAAATAATAATTTCAGCAAACCCACATAGAGACTGCGTAAATTTTTACGCGATGTTTAACTAAACAACATCGTAGAGGCGTCGTAGGGGAATCTAATAAATACGGCTGTAAATGTTTTATAAAACTTAAAATTATTATTTTTATATCATTTTGATTCTTTCTTTTCTTGTCAAACACAAAAATAACCAAACGCAGTTTTCTGTTAATGTCAATATGGGGGTCCGCCAGAAAAAGTTTGATCTTTCAGGGTTCCGTGGCCGACAAAAAATTGGGAACCTCTGTCATTAGTTTGGGATCACGCACTGTTTTTGTAAAACATGAAAGCTAATAATCTATATATATAGTTCATAAAAAAAAGAGATCAAATTGGTTTCGTATGACAAGTGTCGTTCAAAGGAAAAATTATCAAATTGGTTTGGTATAGTAACACTGGTTTACCATGCTGTGCATATAACACACAACTACAGCACAAGCAACTTCCATGTTCGCCTAAGAGACCACCGGCCACTAGTACTCGAATGCACACTTAATTTCAAGTGTGTTGCGGTATCTAGCAAGTTACCAACACAAATTGTTTATCGAGTTTTCGATCTCTTTCCTTGAAACGATAACAAATTTATCGTCAAATTTAAAATTAGCTCTTGCAAAGTGCAAATGACTTAGAAGATAGCACAAACTATATAACAAGATTAGGAAGTAAATAAAAAATTGCAAGTCTTAATCAAATTTAGATAATCAAAACATTTATTGTCAAAACAAAACTCTAACTAGGTATGCAGTAGTAAAATAGCACAAAAAAGGTGAAGAATTGAATAATATCTTTCTGATTAAGTTTCAAAAGATTATCTTTTTGAGAACCCTGCACGTGACCCGAATGATTGACGTTAGCCAAGGCCATATTCGTAATCGTGTGCATTATTTTGGAGACTTAAATAAAAATATATCCAAATTAATTGGAATAGAAAAAAAAACTTGAAGTGTTTGTCGTCTCCCTGAAGGTGAGGTACATTTTTCTAGGTCCATAGCAGTTATTTAAAAAAAAAAAACTTCTTACTTTCAAATTCGTATTCATAATTTACAAAGTATGAGTGCATTTAAAAATATGGCAGTTTTGTCAAGCCCTAATGTTATGCTTATTTCTTATACCTTCTCGTACTTCAATAAGTGACAAGGACGCTGTCCAACAAACTGTGTAAATAATGCTTTCGATGAAATGACGAACGCCGGCTTTACATCAAGCATTGGAGAAGAAGTGTAATGTTTGATGTAAAGCCGGCGTTCTTCATTTCATCGAAAGCATCAAGAAAGACGCAACAATTGTATCAACTTACACAGTTAGTAGAAAAGGCGAATACTATTATTTCTGATGTGACAAAGTCGAAACACTCAGTGTAAATTTAAGCGGTTTTTTCCTCTCCTTCTGTCACTTCTTAGACCTACCTCCGGAACAAAAGCTGACTATATGCCAATTTTCAGAGTAAGGACATCTGAAAACTTTAGAGTTTTTCACTCCCAAAATCAAGCGGCTTTCTTTTAAATTGCAAGCATCAGTATGGAGGTTTTCGTACATTATATGCAGGTTAATTTTCACAATATGAGTTGCTTACATTCTACGAATATACGTAGCTGTCTACGCTTTCTGTCACCACTCAAAAATGTAAAAGAAGACGATTTTTAACCATTTGTGGTGGTATTTGTATAGATTTGGCCCAAAAATCGACTGCGTCGTATTTATTTAAGTACCAAAAATATTGATCCTTCGCCTGTCGATATAAAAACGAGAGATGCGGCCCTGTGCAAGAAATTGCATATGGTGCACTCAGTGGTCTGTCTCGTCTGCCCTTTCGTCTACTAAAGCCGACATATTTTCTTGGAATTTAGTTAAAAAAAATAAGAATTCGGTCGAATTGAATTATAGAAGTAGATGCGGCCCGCGAGCCCTGACCGTCCCGCTAGACAATTGCCTGCGGCCCACCACATCAATTCAAAAATATTTTAATTTCATGTGCAGGCATAAGAATGCTACCGCTACGCAGGCTTTCAGAAGTATTCAAGCTTTTGAAATGAAATAGAAGTTGTTCGAGTCGCATCTGCGAAAACAAAAACTTGAACATTTCCCTAGTATTCCCAAAATCGGCATTTATAGTGCAAATAAACTACCAGTTTTTTCAAATCTTCTGCTTAAACTTATTGCTCAATTTGCCAGTCGCTTTGCAGTTTTTCCCGGTCTCAATACGTACGACTTTTCCCTTTTTAATGATCTTCTCACATTCAACGATTGTAGAAGGACCGACTTACTTGCCAATGGAACTATTAGACTTGCAGTCGATACTGCTTTAAAAAGCAAGTTCAATCAAGTTGATACTTTGACATTTTAGAAAAACTACTTAAAAAATGGAAATAGCTATCCCAACGTAAGGAACCATGCTGCCGGCGTTTTATGCATGTTTGGAAGTTCATAAATGAGCGTGTGAACATGTTTTCAACAATGAAGATTAAAAAATCGAAATAACGTTCAAGACTTACGGGATGAACATCTTCAGTCAATTCTAAAAATCAATATACAGTGGGTGATCAAATTATTACGGCCACTATAAAAAAAATTATATTTTCAGGATTTGGTTCGAAGAAATTACTGGCCTTAATGGCTTACTATATTAAAAAAAATTATTTCTTAACTATATTTTAACAAATAATCTTTAAAAATTATAGAAGTCGATGATTCAAATGTTTCCGATTTGTTTGGTAACCCCCTTTCTTAGTGGACATCTCATTTCTAGTAGGTTGTGCTTTTTTGCTTTTTCAAATTTTTAAATGGTTTTTTTGGGAAAAATCAAAGCCTACTTATTTGAAATCGGTATAATTTGATAAATATGTGTTGTGTTGTGGAACGACGTGTTTTAAGCAATGGGTAGACGAAAATATCTCTCGATATTAATTTTCTGAAATTAAGACTCTGCTATTGCACACAGGTCTTTCGCAGAGGAAAATTGCAGCTGTTGCACGGGTAGCAAAGTCGTCGGTGGACATAATAAAAAAAAAAATTCGTGAAAAAGTCGCTCATTCCCCAAAGAGAGAAACGGTAAATCTGGGAGAAAAAAAGCCACAACACCACGGGACGAGCGCAAAATTAAAGAAATATGCGTTCAAAATCGGAAAAAGTCACGTAAAATTCTTACACATTTGATTCACGAATCAGGAATCAAAATATCAGACATGACAGTCCGACGACGCATTAAAGACATGGGTTTTACTTGTTGCCGCCCAGCAAAAAAGCCACTTCTCACAAAAACTATTATGGGAAAACGGCTTAAATGGGCAAAACTACACAAGGACTGGACATCAGAAGATTGGCTAAAGGTAATAACGCGTTCAGTTACTTATTAGTTGGCTTTCTTCGATTTATCTGGCAAATTTGTTTTCCTGTAGGTTTGTTTTTCTGACGAGTCGACAGTGCAGATTTTGTCGGATAAGGCCCAGTTTGTGAGAAGAAGACCAGATGAAAAATATAAAAAAGAATGCGTAGTGGAACGCGTTAAGCATCCACTAAGCATTATGGTCTGGTCAGTAATCTGCGGAAAAAGTACTGGGCGGCTTTATATCGTTGAAGGAACCATGCGACAGGACCAGTATATTAAAGTACTAAGGACGAAAATGTTGCCACAAACACGTGAATGGTTTCCAAACGGCGACTATGTGTTCATGCACGACTCTGCACCTTGTCACAAGGCCAAAAAAGTGACTGCCTTTTTGGAGGAAAAGGGTGTGGAGGTTCTAGAATGGCCGGGGAACTCTCCAGATTTAAATCCCATTGAAAATCTTTGGGAGCTCATGAAGAGGGAGTTAGGCACAGAAAAAATCACTAATAAGCAGGAATTAATCGAAAAACTTATTGAAGTGTGGCACAGAAGCGATAACATACAAAATAATTGCTTCCAATGCATTGAAAGCATGCCAAAACGGGTTCTGGCGGTTATAGCCGCCAAGGGTGGTTTTACAAAATATTGATTTTTTTAAATTATTTTTAAACTTTATTTGTTAAAAAAAGTTCTGTTCAATAGTTTTTAAGTGTGTTCTTATAATAAAAAAAAAAAATAAAGACAAGAAAACAATTAAAATAAAAAAGTTATGTGCCTTTAAGTTTACAAAAATCATTTTTTTTTCTAGTAGCCGTAATAATTTGATCACCCACTGTAACATCGTTGGCACCAAAAATGGAGCAAAATGAATGAATGAAGCGCAAAATAAGTCAAGTTCTGCTTAAAATAATCTATAACTATTTTCTGAAATAATAATAATTTTTACTTATAAATAGAATGACATTTGCATTTTATTTGTAATATGGCCCGCTGTCATGCTTGAAACAAAAAAATGCCACCTAAGAAGTTTGAGTTTGACAACCCTGCTCTAGGGAAATTTTTTTTCTTTGGCAACCTGCTTTTGATCACCATTATTCACCGACTTGAATCTAGGTTAGAACTTCGCTGTCAACACTAATAGGGCGCACATCTTTTAATAATCAACTCTTTTCAACTATACACGAAATCCCACATCAATCTAAGCAACAGATCACACAGTCAAAGATCAACAAATGATCTATCAAAACAACAATTTCATTATAATTAGCGCTATTATCAATAAATGCAAAAAAAAAAAAGCACAACTCACATCAGATAGTGTCAAAAAAAATCACACACAAAGATTAATATCCGCACAAGTAACTTTTTTATAAGTCAGAAAACAAACTGTTCTTGCCCAAATAAACGAAACGTCTTCGTGCGCGTTTAAGTACAAACTACTTGTTTCAAATGCGTTGCTGGGAATATTTAAAGAAAATGTTTACAATCTCCCAATCGAATTGAAATAATCCGCTCAATCGACGAATCCCACCGGAATCACTCTCACTCACTGGCCAGTTTCTCGTGCGAGTAGTTCTCTTTATATGATATATCTGGGAAGAACTACACCGTACCGTACCCCAACGCCAACACCAAGCGGTTAATTCTATCGTAGAGTTGGTATTTGCTTTTATAAGGAGGCGCCCGATCGCGTGAAGGGGCATATATCTTAATTCGGAACAATTTGTCTAGTTTATTGCAACAATAAAAACAAGAAAGTATACACTACAACGAAAAGTCATACAACACACTGATATCATTTAGCCGACGGACACTTGCTAAACATTCCGTTGATATACTATCTCGCAAGCAATATCGCACCAACACGAGGTTAGCAGTTAGCATGCTCGCTAGTCGGACCTCAGACCCCGAAGACACCGCCCTGCCGAAGAGAGAGAGCACAACTTAATCGAATCATCATCGGTCGTCGCAAGTTTTCTTCTTTATCAAGTTCGGTTCGAAATTTTGTTTATTAAATTATTACTACCGGTGGATGGAGCACATTTCCAAGTTCTTCGGTGGAAAGTGTGCTCTGTTGGGTGTTTGTCTCATAATTATGTTTTTTGTTTTTTCTTGTTTTTCCCTCAGTGTTGGTCTGAGCTTGGAGGTAATAAATAATTTTTTTCCGGCTATTTCGCAACTTAAATATTTTTCTCATCATTACAAAATTAGAATCAAATTTATTTAGCGGAGCGTGCTAATTAACTCCTGAGATTGGGATGACCTTCCTCTGTGTTCGGAAGTTGGAGCTATGATGTAATAGCCCAGCAGAGTTGTGTACTACATACATATACGTACATATTTAAACTCTATTTTGAAGATACATGTGTAAAAGATCGCTTCTGTAGATAAATGAGTGGAGATAGAGTGATACACAAGCAAATGAACATGCTTTCGGTTAATGAAGTGGCCGGCTTCCACAACAAAGCTAAATGTACCATGGGAGTAAAGTTGTTTATGTGGATGCCGGGACAGTCCATAAGCATTTTTTTCCAAGTGCCCGGAGGCAAAATATTTGTCAATTAGCTTTGTGTCGAAAGATTTTGTTGTGCTTCGACCGGTTATGAAGCCAAACTTCTTACTTAAAGCTTTAATGAACTGAACTGCAATGAGGGGTAACGCGTGTTTTGGGTCAGCTCAGGCAGAGTGAGGCAGAAGAGGACAGACTCGGAGTAGGGATAAATATTTTTAACTACATATTTGTTTAGCTTCACGTGGTTTGGCTTTTTTGTCATTTTAGGAAAAAAAAGACTTGACTAACATCTAATCGCAGCACAGTAGTAAAAAACCTTCAAAACTTTTAGGTCAATTCTTGGCATGAACATTGGTATTCCGTAAAAGATTGTCACTGGCTTTCTGCAAAGAATATAAGATGGTTAGATGGATTTGTTGGGCTTTACTAAATATATTTTCCAGTCTTGAGTCTACGTTTAATTTTTTGTTTAGAGCTAACACAAACGTTTGTGTAGAAAGTAAGCATCGTTATTGGTTGCAAGTAAGGATCTATCCCTATTGCCATGTGAGCTACTTAAATTTAAAGTGGAAACGTCTAATAGATGTTGGTTGCTTTGTAAGTATTTTAGTGCGGAATCAAAAATGCAAGAGGTGCTAAAGACAACAATCAGTGATGTTTGCTGCCGAAAAGTAGAGTAAAAAAGAACTAAGGAGCTAACCAATTTTCAAAATTTGAGAGGGCCTGAAATGTCTCTGCTCCAAAAAAAAAAATTCCACGATATTTATATTGACTGTATGCCTCGGCTAAGCTAAGATCATCACAAAAATAATTTATCAAAGACGCAAACCTATTTCCAAAAGTGCCTGATATATTAGTTTTATTTTGAGCTTCTGGAGATGACTCGCAAGAGAGCATTCATCGACTTATTTCACTACAGATGAGTGAACGAGGTCACTTTTAAGTAGCGTACGGGACCTTAAACCCTTTAGTTATGCCTCTATTAGGGCGGTTGTTAGCCATGAAAGTCAGCATCGATCATGTTTTTATGCCGCGACATATTATGGCGAAAAATTGAAGAAGTCCAAATCGATACTTACCATCTTTTTATTGATTTCAAAACCGCCTTTGACAGTATCTATAAAGCCTAATCTTTTCATTACAACTCATCATGCATTGTAAGATGAAAGTATAGAAAGCTCGCTGCTGTATCAAAGTCAGGAACAACGTGGGTAACCGACGCCTTTAGTAATAAAAACAAATGAATTTAGAAAACGTGAAAAGATGACATGAGTATGACTTCATAAAGTAAATTGTTCGGAACCTAAAGGGCAACACACAAGGTACGACCTTACCCAATTTACTTACGTATATATGCCGACGATATGGAGACTACAAGTTCAGCATAATGGTGCCTTTGCGACTAGAGAAACATCTTAAAAACCTCATCCCATTAGAAACCAAACGAAAAATAACTATTGCCCATCGCTGTTGCTTTCGGAAGGCAACTCTACGCTAAGAAGCAGCGTTGATAGGTATATCCTGCGATTTTGGGAATTTCGAGTTCCCAAAAGGCCTCGGTGGGAAAGAGGGAAAAGGCAGTAAAGTCGCGGGAATTCTGACCAAAAACCATTCACTCTATAAATTTTTGAGCACTTTTCATCAAAAGAAACATCTATTCTAACACATTAAATGCCCATAAAAAAAGAACTCATATAAACATTCTTTTACAAACATTTTTTAGTACCAAAAATAATAAATATAATCATAAAATGTAATGTTAAGAAACTGTGTTTTTTAACTTAATGTGTTTTAATCATAATAATGTTAACAAACTGTGATTTTTTAACTTAATCTGTTTTTCTTTCTTTATAATACAAATTTTAAAAGTTAAATTTTTTCGTAAAATCGTGTTAACTTAAAAGGGATTTTGAGTATCGTAATAAGACAAAAATAATCACGCTTCGAGGGAAAAATTAAGGGAGAGGGAGCTAACAACCCTCCGATCTCGGTCTTGTAAAGTGCAATTGAGTTATTTAAAACTCTAGATTCCGTAATATTGAAGACTAGCTTAAAGCGTTTTCCAAATCGCAAATGCGTTACAAATTATATGTCAAGAACTCTATCTTCAGATTATTTTAATTAAAATGCTGTCCCTCGAAAATTGTTTAAATAATTTCGATTCAATTGAACAGTAAATTTTCCTAAATTTGTCTCTTTAAAAGTCTTAAATATAAAGATGGAAGTCATGCAGTAAATTGTAAGAAAATATAAGTCATTTGGAAAATCCTTAATGTACTTTTGGGAGAACAACAACAATTCCAAATCGCAGGTTTTACTGTACTTTAAGTGATTTGTTTTAATTTTTACCGCAAATTCTATGTCTTTTGGGTAGATATTTCTTCGAAATCCATGAATTTTGCACTTTGCCGTCAATCAACAAACTCGATGCCTATTCCAAATTCCGATTGTCTAAATTGTAAAGCTTCTCGGACACAGCCATTCTCTCGAGTGAGTAAAGTGTGCGTTGTGTTTTCCCACTCACAAATCGTATTTTCAAATAATATTAATTTAATGTTTTACGAGTTTTCTGCAGAAAAAAAAAACAGTTCAAAAAAACAAAATCCACTGCTGCGAGATGACAAGCGGCGTGTCAAACTCTTTGTAAAATAAGGTGCACGACTGGGTCGAACAAAACTTTCTCGTTCATCAAAAGTTTAGTTAACTCAATCGGTAGGTATGTAGGTAAATAGTGCAGAAGCAACTGTACATAAAATATAAGAATAGGTAGATCTTACATTTTACACGATTTTTTGTGTACAAGGAGGGGTAGCAGGAGTTTCTGTTTTCTGATCTGCTGGTGTAAGGCGATGGGGATTGGAAGTAGGGTTCGCGATAAACTGATTTCTTTGCATAGATATATTATGTAAGAATTCAGGGATTTGCTTTTGAACTTGCATTGGCAGTTTTAAACTGAATATCCTGATGGACGCGTGTGGGGGTGCAAATGAAGTTGGTGCTTCTGATTGTGTAAGCTCCAAGTGGTTGGAATTATTATTCTAAGATGCATGTTTAATATGGTTGAAAAAAATTCGAAGTGGGAAACATGTATTTGCAAAAAAACAAAATTTATTCGTTGTTGTATTTGTTTTTTTATTGGCAGTAAAATTTGGCAGATAAAACAGTACTCAATATTGCACTGTTTAGTTTAAAAAATACTATTGCTTAACTATGTAAGCGTTACTTACAGTTTTATACAAATCAAAAATGGGTTTTTCGAAGTATAAGCAGCTTTTTAAAGGCCTTTTCGGTGAATCGAATTGAAAATTAAGGACGCAATAATTTTGAAAACATCAATTTAACTCTAAGTTTGCATTTTGGTCAAAATCGTTTTTGCCGTTTTCAGGTCAACTAAAGACCTTCAACTTTAAGAAAAATTACTTTTTTCAAAAATCCATTTTACGAAAATACAAGGAAAATCTGAGTTTGCCATTAAGTTAGAAATGACCATATCACCTTAGAAATTAGTTTTTGATGCAATGGACCGTTTTCGAGATATGTCCAAATTTAAAAAGTACTGTTATTCGAATTTTTAGCGGAAAACTGAGTATGCAATCATGTTACAAACATAAATTTTGGTTGAAATCTTTAGATCCGTTTTCGAATCAATCAAACTGGTATACAAATTTTATATGGGAATTACCATTAATATTGAGGATACCGTGCAAAAAAAAAAAAATCAGACCCGAACTGCAAGCTCCCAAATTCCAAATCCGAAGTTTGAACGAACTCCGGTCAGCCGTTTAGGCTGTAGGCCTCGGGACATACAGACAGACAGCCAAATACACTTTTTTAAGTTTAATTAACATCTCGAGTGCGAAATTTTGTACGAATACAACATCTTTCCCTTACTACGTAACAAAATTTAAAAAATACGTTTTATCATTTATGCAAATTTAGCACAAATTTTAAAATTTCCACATCAGTTAAAAAAAAATGGAGAGAAAACTTTATTTGCCAATAAAATTCAATCAAAACTAAACAAATGTGAAAAATGGAACAAAAGTGGTGAAGTTCGTCAAGAAAATTCGAAAAAAAAAGTTAGATAAATTAATGCGCTTTTACCTTTCCTATATCCGATTTGATTTGCTTATAGAAAACAGGTCAATGGGCCTTACTAATAATCATTTTTAACCTAACCACTAAATATTTTGTAGGTCACAATGGATAATTTTATATGGAAAATTTCGCCATTGTGAGTTCTTAAAATCTAGCTGGGACACTAAAAGTGATTATAAGTATCGTGCAATATCTTTTAACTGTCATCGTAGTCTTTTTCATCACCTGTCTATTTGACATAACTGTTTTTGTTATCGATTTTGTGCTCATAATATTGTTGGATTTTTTAATTCCATCAAATGTAACTAAAGGCATTTTTTTCATATTGTCAGTCCCCGTTTAGTTTACTCTCCTTCGCTCTACTATTTCATCGCTTTACCAACTGGAAATTTATAGATATCCATTGAGTCTCATCTTCCCTCAACAACAACAAAGAAAATACTTTTTCTTTATTTGGAATGTGCTACACTGTTGTACCCAATTATTCTATTTAGCATTGTTATTTTTACAAACTACATTTGAAGAAAAAATGTATTTACCTAACGAAAAAAGAAATACGAAGGCAAACAGTTTTGTGTTTATGCAATTAATAATTATTTTGCTCACGTAACACGCAATGGAAATAAAAACCGAAATGCGCACTACTAGAAGAAAGGAAGCTTGAATTTTTTAAGCAGCTGCTACACCAGAAGCTAGAACTGGTGGAGGTAGGTGAGTACCATCCGAAGTAGTGGTATCTAAATTTGGATGACCATTGTTTGCTTTAAATACTTATGTACATCCGATTCATAGACATTTTGGAAATTTTGTTTGCATAACAAAAGACAGTAACAAATGGTCGCACTTTTGCCAGCTGCGGCACCCTTACGTATTTTTTGCGTGTCCTTGAATTCAATGACAGTTCAATGAAATAATACTTTAATTTAAATTGATTGCAATAGAATTTCGTAGTCCCTTCGACAGGTAGTCACAATTTCAAAATTGCTGGCAGCACGAACAAAATTCATTATGATCCGATCTAATCAATTCATTAACAAAATGTCATGCGACCTGATAATAGTCTATTTACATACACTAAGCTAACAAGCAGAACAGTGTATATCTTGAGATACCTGACAAGATATTAAGGTAAGGAATTATAATCCTACTATAAAAGAAAACAGATCATGATTTGCGTATAGCATGAGCTTTTAGCGAATCTTTCAGACTAACTAAGGACGCAGTTGAGGCGATCAGAGAATGGAATTAACATAAATTGTTTGACAAACGGAAACCATAAATTAAATATGAAAAATTGTATTTTATAGGACTGAGAATACATTCGCCGGAGAATAAAGTTGTAAGTTGTGTTCCCCTGCTTCCACGGACCAGTATACATACGACTATTACAGAACTGTCATAAAAAAAAAAACAAATTTAACTTTCTAGCTAATGCAAAGATTGGCTTCAAAGTACATAGATGAGAATCAAATTCTTCTTTTATGACACGACAATTATTTAGTTTATTAATAGTAGGAATATTAAAAAATCTAGTCATTTTAAGTCGACTAGATTGGTCGGGATGAGTTTTAACCTGGGGGCAGATTTCGTATAACAATAATCGTCGGGACGATATCGTTTTTGAAACTTTGATGACCATAAGAAGTTATATTCTGGCCGAATTTGTTTCACTATCGTCAGCTTTCATTACATTTGTGGAAAATGAATTGGATTAAGGTCTCAAACTCGTAATTTTAGCACTTAGTTGCTTACTTACTTACTTTTGGAGGTCTATCGTTTCGACGATAATCGTCGGAAAAATTACGGAATGATTACAATGAATGCAATAATTATTTTGGTCGGGAACGTCACTCTTCCTACATCAGCCATATAAGCGAACTGTCAACTTAGTACTCAGTCACGAATTTCTGAACTAGATTCGTCGTCTACACCTCCATGAACGTCACCTGAAACGGCTGAACGATCAAAACTGAGATACATCAGGTCAGGCGATGCCCGACTTTTCTGACTGAATTGCCCACGACGATTATCAAAACTACCCAAAAATGCCCTTTTTGCCCATGCCGACGTTTCGTTTTCGTTCTGAGAGATAAAAAATGCCCTTTTTCGACCTTCTTGTTTATTGTGAAAGGCAAAATGCCCACGAAATGAGTGATTACCTACGATCTGGTATCACTGTAAACTGTAACAGACAGCTGTCAGACTTACTTAACTAGAAATCCGAACTTCCATTACAATACAATTGGATTGTACTCCTTTTTCGTCACCCGTACTCCGGTACTCTGAAAGGGCAAAATATACTCCTATTGTGAATTTCGGATTTTTTTTCACTTGACATTTCTCTAAATAGTAAATTGGAAAATAAATTTTATTTTCTGGTCGTTCCATTAAATAGTTTCTCTTGTGCGGTTTTGTTACATTGCGCCGAACAAACTCCTGTAAATTCTTCTGCCACTATTTAAAGGTTTTTCCAATAAGGACGGGTCGATGTTGTTATGAAATAAATAAATGAAAAAAGCTGTGTGTGAGGTATTAACAAAATTCTTTTTGGGCCTTACCAATAAACATTTTTAGTTTCGACTCTAAATTTTAGTAGCTCATAGTGGCTATATTTTCCAAACAAATTTCGCAATTGTGATCTTCCGTAAATATAAAGTCGAGACTAAAATTTGTTATTGGTATCGCGCTTTGTGTTTGAAGTTATGCATAAAATATAACGTCGTTCAAATATCCGCCAGGGCTTCTCACGGTTTCGAGTGGTTCAATGTTTGGCTGAATGTTTACCTAACCGGTTGACTCGAATTTGGCCACCAAACATTGGAGAGTCGACTTTAAAGGGCCACCACGTTTGCTGTAAAATGGGCGCAACACGCGCACCCTTTCACTGACGAACACTCTTTTTGGTACTAAAATTTTATCATTAATTTGGCATCAGTGACTGAATAATTAACACCATATTAGAGAAACGCTACCAAAATAACAAAACCGCCACAGGGTGCCAACATCGATCCGTCCCAATTTGAAAATCGCTTACTTAACTGTAATCCCCGGTACTCCCTAAAAAAGGATTATTATACTCCCCAACGAAATTATGAAACGGCAGCCCTGTTCCCCAATGGCTTAACACATTAACACAGCAATGGGTCGTATGAATAAAAAAAAACCTAGAGAAATGTCAAAATCGAAGCATTTTATATGAATAATAACCAATTTGAGTTAGTTCCAACTTTTGACATGCTCGAAAAGCGGTGGCACTGAACTTTTACTCAGATCGGTATGAATAAAACTTATCAGACAAAGCAAATTTTAAATTTTTTTACATAAAACAATCCAAGCATTGTGAATTTTTTAATGTTTTGTTGATAAATAGTTAAATTAAATTTTGTTCGTGAAGGAAAACCAAACAAAACATGGATGGGATAAGTTTTCACATTATACCTATTTTACCTCTTGTTGTTAACGTTCATGCTAATAAAAAACAGTATAAACAAAGAAGAATTGGTGACGATAATAACTTTAAGCAATTGTTTCGTTTCACGCGTGAAAATGTGGACATTTTGGGTAATACTTTTTTTAAATCATAATTTTGAGACGCTTGGTGGTGCTCTTTCAAATATCCAGAAAATTAAATCTTTCCTAAGGTACGAGTATTTAGGAGATCCCGGCTTTCAGGTAAACATTTTAAAATTCTTGGCTTAACAAGTGAAAAATCTATGTTGTGTATTGATGTTGGAGAAGATCTTGGTGTTCATCAGTCAACCAATTCGTTAACTAATTGGTATGTGTGTCAAAAAATAGTTTAACAAGCCGATGATTGGATACATTTTCGGACAACTGAGGAAGAACTCAAACATCACCAAGCGATTTGGCAAATAAAATGTTTGTTTCCATGTGCAATTGGAGCAATAGATTGCTTTTGATAATTTACCCACAAAAATTTGAAAATAAAATCAAAATAAACAAACCACTTGTCATGTTTGACAGAAATTGCAAGGCACATGTACACGCACAGCGAAGTAAATGCTATATTCGAATTTTCGAACTTACTTTAGCAAACTAGGTTTTTATTCATACCGATTCAAAGCATTTTCTAAGGACTTTTACTTCGCTAAAACCTTTTACTCAAAACAAATGCTAATTTTTATTCATACGGCCCAATGTCAACATCGACATTGACGTTTAATCTAAAATCAATTTTGAAAACGACATTCGGACAGAAAAGCTGTTTTTCTGATCTCGAAATGAGCTGGCTGTCAGATTTCATGTTTCATTATCCTCAAAAAAAGCAGAGTCAGATCAATTTTGCGAATCTCGATTTACGAGCGAGATTTAGACATACTTACACTATAACCAAAACATTTGTCATTTGTCAAACCTTATAGTGAAAAATAGAGAGAAATTTACATTTTACCGCTGCAATGGATATCAACATAAATTGAATGGATTTTTATAAACACAAATTACAGTTTTTAACAGCTGACTCTTAAAACACGCACCACCACAAATGCAAAGAAAGAACAATATTCTTTTATGTTAAATTGGGCATGGAAAATCTGAAATCTGAAAGCAAAGAAAATCCCAATAGAAAACGATACAAATTTCAAGTTTCTCTACAAGTGCTACCAACTTATTTGTTCCTTTTTATGGTACTCTTCTTGACGTGTACTTGAAAAAATAATGAATTAACAACTTTTTTAAGCACTTTATATGATTTCCAGAATTTATAAATTATTTCGGACACAGAGAGAGTTTTCAGCTTTTTATTTTATCATGTATCGTTTGAGCTATAAATTAAATATTTATTTTGCTTGGCAATGCCGTCATGAATAACATACTTTCCTATGACAATTGCAGAAATTGTTTTAATACTGTATAGAGTGTCCTAAAAGGACATTTTATTTTTCTTTCGGTACAATCAATATTTAAAAAAACAATTGCAAGTTGTCTTCGTTTTTTTTTTGGTAAAAAAAAATATTATGCCTGGTAGCTCTGTTTTGCATTCAACTGACATTACAAATTTGTGACGATCTTTTTAGTAATTTGTATCCGTGCTGTCAAAGTTGCAGTTGATTTTGCTCTGTCTATCAGGGATGGAAAAGTCGATACAATTGTATCGAATTCGATACAAATGAGTTTGCTCGAGTACAAAAGTACAATTTGCCTTAATTCGTAGGTATCTTTCAAATTCTCTTGCAATTTGTAAAGCTTTTACTAAGAAACAAATTAAAATAATCGAGATGATGATGTCTTTATGTCATTTTGGAACAAAACTAATATTCAAAATCCCTTCCTAGATTTGCTGGAGTATTTTACATCAGAAGCAGTTGTATCAAGAAATTCGAATTCTATACTGAAATTTTGTTTTTGAATTTGTTCCTAATGAAAAAAAGAATATTCAACAAATTAACAATGCTAAAAAATCCAGCAATTTAAATATTACTCAATTTCAGAATTTTGAGCTAAGGTAAATTCAATTAAAAACGAGTCTTATGATCTAATGTTTGGAAATATTTATCAAGCCGTTCTCACTATTCCTCAGTCATCAGCAAATGTCGAAAGGATTTTTTCTTGCCAGACATTAATAAAGTCCAAATGTCGAAACCGACTTCAACACTTGCTGGGCTTTGATTGAAACAACAAAATTTATTAGAAACTCATCCTGTTCTGAGTTTCAAGTTCAGGGCAATATTTTCAAGATGAATGAGCAAATTGAGAGTATAAAACCTGAAGAGCTCAATAGATTAAAAATATAAACAATTTTTTTGTAGGTTTGTATAGTTTTGCTAGGAAGTCATTAATGTTTAGTTAATTTATTTTTGTTTATGCTTTTGAAAATAAAATATTTTGAATTCAATTCTGTATACGAAAAAAAGTTTTCAATACAACTGGCTCCATTTCAGTACGATCTTAAAACAGTTTTCAGTACAAATCGAAAATGGCATTTTCCATCCCTGCTCGCTGAAGAAATTTGGATTTTCAAAGGTAACTAGCGCCATCTGTTAACGCAGTTGCCTGAAACACCAACTTTTGGCGAAAATTACTTTTCACTTAGAGGAAGAAACAAAATATTTACACAAATGTAATCGACAAGAAACGGCTATATGTGCGCAATAGGTGTATTTTTTTTTTAATAAATTCAATAAAATAGTTTGAATTGCTGACAAATGTTGACACTTCGACGGAAGTCTTAAGATGACATTTATCAATTTCCCTAGAAATCTTAAACAATTGCGACTGTTTCAATATAAATTTTGAAAATTTAGTGTTGATGAAAGAAGATGATTCCATGTGACAGATGCTGTTTGGCTCTCGGGGTTTGCATCAGTGGCGTGCGCAGGAGTTTTTTGTGATGAAATATTTGGCAATGGTTGGGCTAAGTTTTCGTAAGCCACGGAATTTCGAACGTTCACATTACTCTTATATGTCAGACATTTATTGAATTTAATATATAAAAAAAAAAACCGGCCAAGTGCGAGTGTCACTCGCGCACCGAAGGTACCGCACTTCGCTAGAGTTGGAAATTGCGAAGATTCTTTTATTTTTGTAACTAGATGGGAAGCCTGTGTGTGGGACTTTAATCCACTACCACCTCTGCCTCCATTCCCATTTTCCGGCGGAACCATTGTTTAGCATTATTTAATTGGGGGATTTTAGCCGACACATATTTTATGATGAGTGTGTGTTTGCCTTAGTTCATTCCTTTTTTACCTGGAACCATATGAGATCATGATAACTAAAAAATGTGTGAAGTTTTCAATACTAAAATGAAACTCAGAAGTCAGAAGGCCAGAATCATATCCACATTTCTCACGGCAACGTAGCTCCCTTCCCAGCTAAAAACATATTCATGTCTCATGTGTGCATGAGGAAGAATATTCATTGGAAATGTTCCAATGGAAAACGATTAAGAGAATACGATCAATTGAATGGAGAATTGGAGAACGGAGATGACCGAAAGCACAAACACTAGTGTGGAGCGTGGTCTGTGACTGTGGTGTCGGTGTGTGAATGAGTATGAGTAGAGTTCAGTATCAGTACGCATTGAAAATTCCAATTCGAATCGATTAAGGGAACGCACCAATAGCGAATGAAAAATGGTTAAAGTGGTTGACAGTTTTTTGTAAACATCTTTGAAAATATTAACTTTTCCGCAAAACTGTCTTCGGCACATAATAGCTACGAGCATGGTCTACAAAAAAGGTCAATGTCCATTTTTTTGTAAATCAAGCAATAAACAGCTTTATGTGCGAATGAAAATATTTTTTTCACCAAATTACTCTAAAACCAGTCGATGTATCGCTACCATTGTCGGTTAACTAGACACTAGAGGTTATACCGGAAGTTGTGTGCAAATTGCAGCCTTCTACGTCAACTAGTTTCTGAGATAGACCTAGGAACAAAATTGGTCTAGTGGGTTCGGATTTCGGACGGACAAAAGCGAAACTAATAAGGTTCCGTTTTTTGCCTTTGGGTACGGAACCTTAAAAAGAGAGCACTGGGACTGGGTCGCACGATACGCAAAAGATACGGACACGCTTGGGACATTTGTTCTTTTACGAAATAGTTTGAATAGTTTGAGATCGGTCTTGCTTTACTCCTGTATGAACATCTGGTCACGTTCCGTAGCTAAGTGGAGTCAACTGACTTAAGAGCGAATCATTCCCTCGAAAACAAAAACATTTCCCTTCGGACTTGTTGTATACACTTAAATCTCTGTCGTCTTTATTTTCTTAGACTTAAAAAATAAATACAATTAACCTTTAGCTACGGATAGGTTCCTCTTAAAAATTTGTCGCAATTCACGTTATTCTCTGAATTGCAGTTCTCGGCGATGTACTCATTTCGGTTGACTCGGATCCCGCAGAGTCGTCTGGCGAACGTTCAAACAAACTGGGACTACTCACACAGAACTCCAAGTCGAGCGGATCGATCATCTCCTCGGGACTACTATTCCTTTCGTCCACTCGATAGTCCTTTAGCTGGCGCGGCAGACTGTTGCGGCACAGCAGTTGGGAGCTTGTTGCCGCCTCCAGGAGTTGTTCCTGCACCTGCTGGCCCCACAGTGCTATTGCTCGGTCGCGATTGAGGGCGGCTATCCGTTGTCGGTCGACTGCCAGTGACCGGGGTGACGCCGCCGCCGCCTGCAATGGTGCTCGTCGGTAATGGCGGACTTGATTTTGGTAACTCTGAAGGCTGTTCGATTTCAACTGACTTTTGGACCTCAGCTGCTGGAAGTGTTGACTCGTACTGGCTCTGGTAGGGCTGATCATACTCCTGGGCGGCTCCGTAGTCTGCGTATTGGTTGGTGTCGTACGGCTGTTGGCTTCCGTCGTATTGATCGAGAGCGGCTCCCTCATATGCCTGAGATCCATCGTACTGAGTGTCGTAGGTTGGATCGTAGCCAGTTCCGGTGTAAGGCTGCTGATCGTATCCCTCGTAAGCGGAGTAGTCTGTTGTGTAGTCAGTGGCGGGGTTTGACGTTTCAGTGGCATAGGGCTGACTGGTTTGGTCGCCGATTTGGTAGTCGTCTTTGTCGTACTGCTTGGAGTCTGTGGCGAGAGGTTTTGCAGATTGATCATCGATCGATGATTTGACGGTGTAATCGTTTGGCGATAGGTTGTCTCCGCCATTGCGATGTTTCTCTCCCTCACCGAGACTGTCCTTTCGGTTCTCGTCGTCGCCGTAGTCATAGCTACCAAGGTTGGACTCGTAGCTGGATATTGGTCGGGGCTCGATGAAGGACTTCTTTGACTCGCTGTTGATGAGGTCTTCGGTGGCGGATTTTCCGAGACTAGGGGATCTCTCGTAGCTGTAGGGCAGGGGCTTCTTCGTGATTGGGGATGATATGAGTCCGGTGTCCAAGGGGGCTCGGCTCTCGGTGCTATATGAAGGTTTGTACTCATGTGATGCTGCAAGGGAGAGAAGTTGTTAGAATATTTGACGGTAGGTGAGAGGTGGTGAAGTGTGTTAGAAGGCTGAGAGCTAAGTGTGAAAATGGCAAAGGGTCTGTATTTTTATCAGAGGAGGAGTCTTCTTTTATGTTGTGAATCTAATATCAGCAGTTCCTGTTGTGTTTCCTTGTATTGTATAAGTGTTTTGCGTGAGGCTTCCCACCCACCGAAATGATCTACCACTGATCTGATATTGATCTTGAACCGATTTTGCATGTCTTTCTTACAAAATTCACTGCAATGCGTCCTAATATTTTCCTTTTTGTTAAAAAATGACAGTTCTATGACAGTTCTAGACAGATAAATGTCAGTTTAGACGCGGAAAGTATTTTTATTGAACAACCTGCCACTGGTCCGTCGACGGAATTACACTAGGTCTGGTCCTTTACTTTTAAATCTTACGAATTTTTACTCAATGCCCTAACTCGAAAAATTCGTAAAAGTGAGCGTCTTCGAGAGAGCAAGATTTTACCCCTCCACTGAGAGTCTTACGAATTTTTACTCAACAAATTTCTTGGTGTAAGACTTGAAAAAGCTGTCACTTACAGCTGATTTGAAATTTGTTGTCCTATTTGACATATGATTGCATTTATTTTGAATTCTTTCGTATTAAAATGGCATCAGAAGGTGGAAAAATAAAATTTAAATGTTCTCCTTAGATTCTTTTCGAAAGTGGCGATGAAATTTTTTCTCGCTGTAAGGAGTAAGAAAGGACAATCTCCTGCACGTGTTTTTTAATGCCGTGTTGCTTTTTCCTCCTCTCGAATGCTAGTAGTTCAATTAGTACGAACGCTTTCGAAGTTCGATTAATTTCGAATCACTTTCATCGCTTGGTAGATGAATCAACTAATTTTGTCTTTAAATTAGAAAATTCTTCGAGTTTATAAGATATTTTAACGACTTTTTGTACAACTATTTTGAATTTTTGAATTATGTATCTGTCATTTTCGTAGATTACTACAAAAGCGTTCCCTAACTTTTTCGTAAGTGAGAGAATTTATCCCCACCACTGCCATTTTGACAGTTTTTTCCAATCTTACTACAAAAGTAAAGGAACAGACCTACTATTTACTGACCAGAGTTGTTGACGTTTATTGTGACAGCTGACATCTCATCTGTCAACTTTCTAATACAGTTTATTACAAAGTTGAGCTTCGATGGTAGTTGACTGATTGATCTCCAAATAAAAACAGATCAATGTGAGATCACTTCGGCGTGGAATGAGCCCTAGGTGCGATGTCAGTTCAGCCACTTTCCCAAACACATACCTGTAGTTGCGGGTGGTATACTGTTGTAACTAGTCGGTGTGCTGTCAATTTTGCCAATACGATCATTGTTTATCACTCTGCTCGTCAGATACTCTACATTCGATTGTAGAGCGGATATCTCCGTTCTGACAGCATAAATTGGACAGAAAGTGACCGAAAAAAACAACACAGAAGAAGAGAAAGAGAAGAGAAAGAGAAAGAGAAAAGAGAAACAATTAGTACAGTCAGTCATCGTATACACTACCTGTTCGTTTAGCGATTTTCTAGACTGCTCCCCTCGACAAGATTCTACATCGCTGACATCACTCGGCCGTCTGGCGCTTCTCAGATTCAGCTCCTTGTAGCTGGCCCAGATTTGCCTGAGTCGCTCCATCAGCATCTCATTGGTGTGACGCAAGTGCGCCTTGTCGTCGCTACAACGTCAAGAATAGCAAAGAAAAACAACAAAAACATACAGTCTCTTGTCGAAAGGAGCTAGCAACTAGGTTATGGAAAATAAAAGTCAAAATTGTAACCACCCAATCAAATCATTCAGTGGCTACAGGTCGGCCTCGTCCTCCGTGTCCTTCTTGATTTTTGGTTTATTTCGCGGCACAAGTCGAACACTCACGTCGACTTTCACCGGGGGGCGCGTGCTTTTCGCTTTCGTCACCTTTTCCTCAGATACCTTTGCAGCTTCGCTGCCGTTTGCCACTTTCTTCTTTGGAATGGCGCCCAACGACGGGCCATCCGTCGTCGTTGCCACCTTTGTTGCTGGCATTGGCCTCGACTCTAGTTGTGGTTCCTCTGATGCGAAAAAACGCGAAGCGTAATCACACTCACTGCAGCCGTCGTCCAGAACGAAGCGCTGTTGCACCCATGGCAACAGGCCAGTACCGTCGGCGATGCAATTCGCACACGATGGCTCCATGCAGTGAATCTCGTTGTAGAGGTCCGCTCGTGTTGTGGTTCTTGTCTCTACTGTTGACTTGCATGCGGGTTTTATGCGTTTTCTATTTATGTGCTTTTCTAACAGTGGCGTAGATGAGAATGAATTATGTTTGCTGGTGGTGGTGGTTGTTATAGTGGAGGAGGAGGATGGTAGTGGTGGTGCTCTATGAGACGCAAAGCAGCCACTTTGGCAATTACAATCCATCGTTTCTTCAGCCCGACTCCGAGAAACGTACTCTTTTGCGACTACTTCGGGCGGGTTCAACAGTCCTTCGTTTTGGATTGAGGAGAGGAAAACCAAAAATCAAGGTGTTAATCCATCATCGGAAGCAGACATAAGCTTAAGGGAAGGCGGCGTACTTTACATAGATTTTGATTTGCTTTCTTTTTTTCTTTTTTTGGCAACACACAACACACACACAATATGGCGTTCGATTTAAAATGAATCGCTTAAAACATCTATATATAGACAAGACAGGTAGATAGAGGTACAGAAGAAAAATATTTACTTATGCTTTAATGTGGTGTCCTCTAGTTTTTTGGTCAACGTTTTACACTCGGTAGTCAGTTTATCCATGAGTTGCTTCTGGCTTTGTATCATTTCTTCGAGTTCGACAACGGTGTCGGCTAAAATGAGTACACACGCACATACATTGTGGGATTAATGCTAGTGGTTTTTATTGTTTAACAAGAAATTATTACTGTCATCCATTGAACCAAAAACAAAGCTCTACCGCTCATGGATAAACTATTGACTGCTAAATTTTTTTTTTTTTTCTTTTGTTGGAAATGTCCACTTGAAATGCGTTTTTTTCTTTTTTCTTTTGTAAGTTCAAAACCCGGGACCAATTAAGCAATTTTAGGAACATCAATAGCTTACCCCGAGGGTACACAAACACATTTTGTTTAAGTAAGTGCTATAGGCAAAGCCATGATACGTGGTGAGTGGGGCTGCTAAGGATGCAGTGCTTTTTCTAAAATAAAGTATACTGTGACGTTTCGATTGAGTGTTTCAAAAATAGTTTACCAATAATAATAACAAAAGAAAATTCTTTAATTTCGTTGGGCTTGAGTTGGGTTCATGTATTTTCAGGTCGACCTGCCAAGCTGACAGTGACGAGATTCAGCAAAAAAGCAATGTCCAGCTGAACCGCTCTTCAAATTAAATTTGTTTTAAATCAAAATCGCGTATCCATCATTCCAATCATGATTCATGAAGAGAATAATATCTCTAACGCACCGAAAATGGCATTCAGCACATTATTCAGCACACATTTGGTTACAACTATTAATTTTTATTCACTCAAATGTTATATGCTGCATTTACACACATGGCTAGCACAGAAGATTAAAGGGATGCCCAATACTAAATACGCGCCTGACTGAAAGGGACAGCATTACCTGAACATACTCACAAATATGTGACACTTATGTGGTATTCGATTCTTCAGGTTCGCTCTCAGATTTCAGATTTTGTGTGTCTAATCGAACATAAAAACCTCACTTGCTCTTTTTTGTGTTTGATGTTTGTGCGATTGGAATATGTGTAGCCTTCGACACTTTTCTAAACGTTTTCCAGTCACTGGTCAAATTTTTTATGAAAACATTCAAAATGCTCGCCCAGATTGATTTCTAAACATTTGTAAATAAATAATTAACAAAAAATAGATCAACCCGATGCAATTCGTTTCATTTCAGTTGAAAAATTTCACGAAAATGTAAACAAACTTCACTCACTAGTTGTCAAACTCAAACGTACTTGTATTGGTAAATCTGAAGTAAATCTGAGAAAAAGACCAGATTCGCAAAAGTGCTCTGAAATCTGAAAAAGATTGCATTTTTTGTACCAAACGAACATAAAAAGTGCTCTGAGAGCGCCCAATCGAGTACCACATTATTTTGGTCGGCCATCTTGTTCACGTGGTAGGAATATTCGGACAGTTCAGCATGTTGATATTTTTTATAGCGATGGCTAACGAAATTTCCCTTTACTATAAAACAAAATGGTTTCCGGAAGTGATGAACGTACAATTATTTATTAATTTCGTATAGGTAACTGATTGATGAATTGTTGTTTAAATTTACTGCAACTAATTACCACTCTCATTTCAAGTGTTTTAAATCAGATATGGAAACGTTTTCAAGTGATTGCAAAAATGACGGTCGCCAGAACTTTGTTTATTTCCGTTTTACGTATCTAATAAACGTCCACGACCACTTTAGGCGTCTGATTAGTGATCTCATTCTTAAGCCTTTATTAGCATTCGGCCTTACTAACAACCAAATTTAGACTCGACCTTAGGGCTTTAGTCGGAATTGAAATAAACTGTGTACCAATAATCAAGTTACCTTCGACTTTAAGATAATCGAGACTGTAACTTTCGATCCGGAGAAAGTCGAGTCTTACCCATTATTTAATTTTAAACGTCAGTCTGAAGAAAAGTCAATTGGCCGTTTTGAATTAAATAAGGTAAGATGAATTGGAAAATTATTGTAATATGTTACAAATATGTATAAACCTTTTTTGTTTTTCAAACATTTCATTAATAGTTTTCTTCAATGCTGTTTCTCACTCCATTTTAATGTTATGAATATTTTCAGGTCCATATGTGCAATGGAATTGTTATTGTTACTGTTATGGTTATTAATTCGTTTTACTTATGCACGTTTCCAATTAAATTTCATGTAATCAGTCCTCATCAATTCATAATGTTAAATTTGCTTTTGAACCCTAAATCTTTGTAAAGCCTTCACAACTTTGAAACCATTCTTTGTAATTAATAAATATGAAATAAATATGAAACGGACAGGCAGCGAGAACTTTTAATTGGCTGATATCATTGATAGCAAAATTAACAATGATATGAAATGATTTTTGATACAGTCAAAAAACCAAGCATGAGAAACAGTTGCTGTTATATTTCACTCAAAATACAACCAACTGCCAATTTCGGCAAATTGGCCAACGGGCATACTTCTATTGCGAACGTACTCTTTTCGTACATGTCACTAAAACCTTCTAAACAGTTTATGTCGATTGGGCCTTTCAGATTTTGATCTGAGATTTCAGATTTCTGCTGCCAAATCGAACGCCAAATCCGAATTTCACTGGTTCTTTTCTATATTGAGTTGGCCGCTAAAAACACTTGTTTTTCACATGCACTGGAAATCTATTGCAATTGATTTTCTCACATTTGTACCAAACCATTTCGAAACAATTTAATGTAGAAACTCGTTAACATTGGATTCCAATGTTAACAAAATAAAAACGCCAATGATTGGATAATGGAAACTAGAAAAGCCTCTCAATTATGAGTATATGTTGTGTTGTTTTCATTTTTATTTAATATTATCGTCTTTAATAACAATAGGTGTGTTTTTTTGAGCTTCGATCTCAGCAAAGCAAAGTAAAGTAGGATTTTCTGCACGCGATTGCAACAACTACAACCGAGTCTCGAAGTGTCAAATAGAGCGTAGTTGTTGTAATTGCATGATGAAAATCCTACTTTAATTTGCTTTGCTGTAATCAGCATAAGTAGCCCTAAATTGCCAAATAATGCACACTATTAATCTTTATATTTGAGTTTGTCTATTTTTGGTTCCAAGATTTTTCAAATGTGGCCCATACCTGTTATAAAAGCTGGTAGCACTGGATTACAATAGTCAAATTTTCGCAAGCAAATAATGTCGCGGACAATAAATATGTGCGAAAAGAGAGTGGAGAATTGCACCAAGCAATCTGCTACAACTACCCACATTTCGCAGCAGCAGCGTACTGCAAAACGGAAAGGACAGCGAAATTTTTCGCTCATGATTTCGTTGTGCTACCTTTGTATGGCATTTAGACGCGATGTCATATAGACCACACCAACACAATCGCAACTTAATTTGGACTTAGTTAGTAGTAGTAAACATAAAGGTGCTCAAAGATTTACTATTTTTTTTAGTGAATGAGACAATAGTGTTGGAGACACAAAAAAAACGCTGTTTTAATGTTGAACAAGTTGTTGCCTTACGGTGGATGAACACTCAAATGAGTTTTACGAATAATTAAGTTCAAATGAAATTAACGACATAAAAGAAAATTGTCATTATTAAACATGTAATTTTTCATTAGTTATGAAAAGTATTTTTATTCTTGTATGTCATTGATAAACAATGAATCCCAGAGACAAAATGCAATGCAGTACTATGGGGTACAATCTTCACCTATCTGGCCTTTGTGCTCCTCCCCGAAATAAATCATGGATACGCCCTTGGTTGTAATTGCAGTTTAAAGCCTAAAGTATGCTGCTCGCGCTTAATTTAAGCCCCCATACAAAAATGTCTCCAAAGATAAAATTAAGCAAAGCAGTTAAGTCAAGCAGTACGAAGTTCAAGCTAAATTTGTTAGCCACTGTACGAAAAATCTCTACAGAATTTAAGTAGGCGTATTAATGCAAAATACATTTTTCCACAGCTAAATTTTGACAGATCAGGGAAAATATCGGTATTTTAAACGAAAGCAAAATAACAGCATGGAGAATGGTAAGTTCGACACCAAAAAATTCGTTGTTGTTAATTTAATTTCTTTTAGAAATGGAATATGGATTCACACGTACAGAAGGCATTTTTTTCCTTCGGTTTGTTGCTATTGCGATGACTTGCACAGCTGCACTTATTACAAAGTCTTCCTCTAACCGTCTTCTATTCATGGTTGTTTTTTTTTTATATTTTGAGTGAAAACATGTACGAAGTGACTAAACACAGCAAGTCAATCAGCTTTACCAACACAGTTTTTTTTTTTTTTTGACGGAACCTACACTGTCAAAATTAAGCGAACATTGAGCGAAGTGGTGGTGGCTAGGTCAAAAGCAACAAATTTCCTATAACCTAGGGGTATTCCCTTATTAGTTCTATATACCTAGTAGTGCCATAAATTCTCTTACACAATTATCAGCACTCATCTCTTAAAATTTCCACTTGGAATAGACCCGTTAACTTCTTTTTCCAAACATGTGCATTGTTAACTAAAGAATAGAAGCCAGTTTGGTTTCAGCTTGCAGTCAATTAACATGCAGTGGGGTACTAAAGAGAACAGAATCGCGGTCATAGCGTTGCATTAGTGCGGAAAGAGTGATGGCCAAATTTTTAATTTGCTAAAACTTCTCGGAATATCGAAAATGTTGGTTTATCGGACTATTGGTCAATTCAGAGAATTGTCTGAAGTGGAGGACAGCCCAAGAAGTGGTCTCTCGCGCGTCGCACGTACGAGTGCGGTGGTAAAAGCTGTGCGTGAACGAATTCGTAGAAATCCCCTTCGGAAGCAGAAGATCATGTCATGTCTAGGATAGTTCGGGATGATCTGCACATGAAAACATATCGTCGATCAACAGGCCATCTTTTAACTCGTCAAATAAAAAAAATTATGGCGGAAAGATGCAAGAGTGTCTTGCTTACAATTGGCATGAAAACATTCTTTTCACGGATGAAAAAAGTGGAAGAAGTTTATAACAAACAAAATGATAGAGTTAACGATGTGTCATAAAGGGAAGCGAAAAAAATTATTCCAAGGGTTCAGCGTGGCCATCATCCCGCTTTCGTAATGGTTTGGTAGGGGTCCCTCACCAAGGTGTCACATTTCTTCATTTCTGTGAAAAAGTTGTCAAAACAGGTGTTTATCGTTTATCAGGAAGATGTGATAGAGGGTGTTTTAAAGACGCTAACAAATACTCTATTTAATGGAGAAAGTTGGGTCTTCCAGCAAGACTCTGCTCCGGCGCATAAAGCCTAAACCACGCAGGAGTGGCTCAGGGTCAATATTCCTGCTTTTATAGCCGCAGAGGATTGGCCGTCGGGAAAATCCAGATCTGAACCCATTGGATTACAGTTTGTGGTCGGAATTTGAGAGAACGGCTTGCAAAACACACCACAGAACTTTGGAGAGCCTAAAAAAATCGTTGACCGTGGCAGCGTCAACGATGTCCATTGAAACAGAACGTGCCGAAATAGCTCAATGGCCAACACGTTTGAGAGCTTGTGTTAAGGCAAAAGATTGTCATTTCGAGCGGTGTATTTTTTTTTCAATTACCAATAATATTGTCTAAAAAATGAAGGAAAAACCAATTCAAAATGTTTGCTAGTTTTTTTTCTATGCCACTTTATATTTGTAACAGAATCTATGGCCGGACTAGGTAGAATTTAAGTTCGCACTTTAAATGACAAAGTTCGGTCCAAGTTGTGACTTATACGGAGCCAACTTCAAACAATGCTCTTAAACGTCAAAAAAACGTCTTATGAAATTGAATGCGCAGCCATCTTGGATTAGAAGTAAGTCGATGGATATGTCAATGATAACCTATCCATCGGAAGGAAAAGCTCCATAAAGGCCGTCACATATCCACTGTATTCCATAGACCGACTGTTTTCTGATTGAACTGTCAACTGCGTTTTAAATATTTCACCAACGAACGTGATTAACCTCAATTTATTCAACTCATATTTCCTCAAACTGTCAACCGATTCAACCGACAGAAAAGTAGAAAGTAAAAGGTAAAAAATCTACTTTGAAATGCGATTCGTATGTGTTACTTTCTATAAAGTGGCAGGTACTCTATCAATCTGTCAGTTGAATACGTTCGCACAACGTTGACGACAAATTCTATCGGTTGGCCAATTAAATGCGCTCCTTTCTATGTAGCGAACGAATTTCCCATAACAACACTTTGAATAATAAAAATAAAACTAAAATCAACTACCGGTCATTTCCACTTCTGCCAAGCACAAAAAAAAAAAAACTCAAAACTAACGTGCATAAAACGATCGCTCTACAAAAAGTGTCAACACTGAGCCTCCACATAGAAGCCAACCACTCACCATGTTTGTCCTGAATTTCTGAGATTCGCTTGTCCAGGTCTTTCTTGGTGGGGCGAATTTCATTCTTCATTTCGCCATACGCCAACTAGAAAATAAAAAATAACCCCAACCATCAATTTTGAGCTAAAAACAAAAGACCAACTCACCTCCTTTTCCAAATTAGCGATGTCATCGTTCAGCCGCAGTACCTCCCTCTTCGAGTGCAACAAATCAGCATCGGCCCGATCCAAACGCTGCCGCAGCGAATTAATCTCCGCCGTCAGCCTAGTCGCCTCCACCTTGCCCTGTCGATCGGATCGATCCAATTGCAACCTCAGCGAGGTGATCTCCTGTTCCAGCGACTGTTTTTCTGCACTCACTTGGGCTATGTCCGACATGAAGGTGCTGCGATTCGACTTTAGTTCCATTTTCAGTTCCTCAATCTGGGCGTTTCTCTGCGACAGGTCGCGCTTCATATCCGATTCGAGTCGCTTTTGTCGCTCCAAGTCCAACTGGAGCTTCGTCACCTGTTCCCACTGCGACGACAAATCCCCACCCAACTGGTCCACCTGGTTGTTGTAGCGCCGCTCAGCATTCGCTCGTTCGTCGGCTATTCGTCGCGACATTTCGTGCTGCAGCTCCCTTACTCGTTCGTGCTGGCGGTCGAGTTCATCGCGCAGGTGCTTGATCTCCAGCTCGGACTGCGAACGTTCCATTTGTACCAAATCGTTGAGATAGCGCTTCGAAGTGCCGTACACATTCGACGACTTAATCTCGTCGATGGTCTTCTGGAGCTGACGAACACTCTCCTCCAGGGAGATTTTGTCCATTTGGAGATTTTCGATCTGCTTGCGATGCGTATCGCAATTGAGCGAGCTAGAAGTGGAACCGACTCCAACAGCCAGTTTTCTCTTTAAGTCCTCGTTCTCACTTCGAACCTTACGAAGGTCGATGTTGGCTTGGGTGAGCTCGGCTTCCAGTTCGCTTATTTTCGACTCGAAGACTATGCTCGGTCCTCCCGAGTAGCGCGGCGAATGTTTCTCTCTCTTCTTCGGCGATTTGCAGTATCGTATGTTGTCGTCGCTCTCCGAGGATCCACTGGGTCTATCGTGACCCATCGCCGCCAACTCCGACCTGGCGTTGTCAGTGAGCGCCTCATTCTCACTGATCACGTCCTTCACTTTGCCAAGGAGGTTTGACAGTTCGTTCTGAAATGGCTGGCATTCGGAAAAGTGACTAAATTTGAGTTGAGTTGACTTACCCGGCAAAATTTGGACTCCTTCTCGAGTTGCTCGATGTAGTCCTCCTGCTTTTCGATGAAACTGAAAATCTCCACCGGCGCCTGAACTATTTCGCTCACCGGCTGAGCCGATGACACCGCATAGTCCTGTATGGGCGTCGGGGTGTAATGTGTGGCTGCCGATAAATTCTCCTTCGACGCGGAGGTGGGTTGAAAGCTCTTGTACTTTCGGTACGAACTCCGCGGTGTCTTGTAGCTCGGCGATAGATACTTTGATATCTCCGTCATAACAGGCCGTTCGACGACCTGCAAGGAACCTGACTTTCAAAAGGATATTCTAACCAAACTAATACACACCTACCGAAACGTTGTCCGAGAAATTGTCCGAGTCGTCATGAATATTCCGGAAATAGGACGACGTGGTCTTTGCTGGGGAATACGAATCGGCCAGCATCAGCTTTAAACGCCCCACGGCTTCGTTGTACGCGTAGTTAGTGTAGTCCATTGTTTTTGTCTTCTTTGAGGTGTTTTTCGACGCCTTCATTGGAACGATTCTGTTGGAGTAGATGATTTCCACTGTCAGGACATTATTTTCTTTTTCTTTTTTTGTGGTGTCCAATATGAAGACTAAACCACACTGAGCACAAATTCGAAAGGGACAACGCAAATAGAAAGTAAAAACAAAAAATCCATAGGGTTGTTGGGGGTAACGTGGACTTGATAAACACAGACGGTTCCGGTTGGTTAGCCACCAAACATTTTTGGTATGCAGTGCAAGGGGTTGGTTGTCCAAAGGAAGTTTTTTATGGCCATGTCATTTCATTCATTACTAAATGTGTCATGTGATATATCCTTTATGAGTGCGCAATGAGTGGTAGCAAAAATTAAGAGTTCTGCAGCGAGATTCAATGACCTTTTTGATAATTTTTGGACATATGCGAAATTATTTCTTATTGGACTTGGGACTGGACACGGGAGTGGGATATTTAAAAACTGCACAGCGAATTGCTGGCAGATTCGAAATTTGTTCTAGTTAGACTCTTAGCAACAAAACATATGGTTGTCAATTTGACACAAGTAGAAAATTGTTTCATACAAAATCGTACTCCTAAACTATTCAAAAATATGTACTGGTACTGAAAGTTGAACAGAAAAAATTTGGTTGTTCAATTTTAACAAAAGGAATTTTGTTAATTTGACGAAAAATTGTTTTAATTATAAATGGAGCTTTTAATCGGAATTTTTCAATGTGAATGATCTTCCATTTAAATAATGAAACTGTCAGTTTATTAAAATGCAATTTTTAACACATAAAATATTGAAAAATCGTATTTTTCTTGCATCTTTTATAAACGTTTCAATTTTAATAACAAAACTTTTGTTGAATCTCTAAAAACAGAATTAAATATTATTTTTGCGAAGGTCTGCTGAAATTTTTAAATATTTTGTAAATTTTTAGCCAGACGAAACGAAGATCATGTTAAAATTAATAAAAACTTTGCTGCCGATTAGATAAGCATCATCCAACTAAATACAAATTTTGTAGAATTGTCAAGTGTTATATTATCAGTAAACAATCTCATTCGGCCTTACTAACAACCAAACCAACCAAAGACTCGACTTTAGGGCAATAGTCGACATTAAAATAAACTGTGTACCAATAATCAAGTTATCTTCGACTTTAAAATAATCGAGACTGTAACTTTCGATCCGGAGAAAGTCGAGTCTAACCCATTATTTAATTTTAAACGTCAGTCTTTGTAATAAATAAATATGAAATAAATATGAAATATGAAATGGACAGCAAATAAAGAGAAGCCGCAGCTTAAATTGGACGCAGGCAATGCGAGAACTGTTACCTAGTTGACTGTGTCAAACCATTGGCTGATATCATTGATAGTAAAATTAACAATGCTGCAATGATACCGTCAAAAAACCAAGCATGGGAAAATGTTGCTTCTATATTTCACTCAAAATACAAGCAACTGCCAATTTCAGGAAATTATTTGAAAGCTCAGAAAAAAATTATAACGCTTTTGAGTTATACTGTTATAATTTTGCTATAAAGTCAGATGTAGTTAAAGTTCCGATTACTTTGATTGTTGGTACCTAGAAATTAAAAGTGAGGCCCATTATCTTAAAAGCGATTTTAAAGCATCGTCATTTGTATTTTAACTTGCGATGTAGAAAACCCAACAATTTATTTCATATACTGCTATAGCCATTTGGGAAAGGAATACTATATTTTTATTAATTGCTTAAAATAAGAATTTCAAAAGTAAATTTTTTTGTTAAATGAGGTAACTATTGCTATTCAAACCATACGATAAAAGTGACATAAAATTAAATTAATTCCTGCGGTCAGTCATTTACAAAATATATCGAATGTTATAGAAAACTGAACTGAAAGGTTATTTTTGTTGATTAAACTTGAGCGAACAAACAGGCAGTTAATGCCCAAAAAGTATCCTATAAGTATTTAAGTAGAACTTAAATCGTTAAGAGTCGTATGAGCATGGCGTATGATAATGGCCCTTAGAACTTAGAAAGGTCTTCATCTTCCTTGCAGTGGTGGGGCAACATCCGCCTTATTTTATTTACTTTGTGTAGTTGATTAGCAAGTAAGGGCTGAAGGGGAAAAAAAAATATTTGTCAGTATGTATTGAATAATTTATAATAAATTATCTATAAGCATTTTTTATTTGTATCTTTCTTAATAAAAAAGTACTTTTTAACAAATATAAATGATGGAGTTATTCTTTTAAGAAACAACCAACTATTTTTGCTATAGATTTAACAAAACACTAGCGGCCTTATTTATAAACAAACCGAAGAGTCTGTCTTACTTTACGCACCCTCTAAAGTGTTTCCTATGAAGGAAAAAAGTGGTTTATAAAAAATATTTCGAACTCAAGCAATGTTGCTTTATGGCCGCGTATCTTTAACGCGAAAATGTGCGTGTAGAGTCTCCGTAGAGCTTACGTGAATTTATTTTTGACAGCAAATGTTGCTTGGTTGTGCTCGCATTGCAAACAAAACCGAAAAGAGGATTAGAATTCCCATGCATTCATTTCGCTTGCAAATGCAATTCTAAAAGTTTCGTTCGGGTACTTTTTTGCAAACGTAAAATTGTTAAAAATTTGCTAAGAAACTGTGCGAATGCGACCACGTACTGAGAAAATTAAAAAAAAAAGAGAAATCCACTTCCCGTCTTTTAATTTTTTTGTGATTTTCTACTCGCCGAATTTCAACTTACTGAAAAATTAAAAATTAAAACTGACAACTAAGTGACAGCTCATTGAAACTGTGCGAATGCGACCACGTACTGAGAAAATTAAAAAAAAAGAGAAATCCATTTCCCGTCTTTTAATTTTTTGGTGATTTTCTACTCGCCGAATTTCAACTTACTGAAAAATTAAAAATTAAAACTGACAACTAAGTGACAGCTCAAAAGTTTGACAAATAAAACTCTATTTATTTTCGTCTTCAACGATGTCGGAGGAAGAAGTTGTAATAGAATGTTCTCCTGGAACGTATCAGCGCATTCAAAATGGTAAGCTTAATAGGTATTTAGCTTAAAAAAAATTCAATTCCAACTTATTTTGTAGATGCTGCATTTTATGATAAAGTCACAAGGACATTTCTTAAACTTTTTGAAAGAAAACCGGTCTTATCTTGAAATTGAGAGATTTCTCTCTCGATTTGTGATATTTACTTATTTATTTTCCATTTTTCTATGCTGGAAGTACACGAACGAATCTAAAATATGAATCATTTATGAATATGGATCTTCTTCAGATCTAGTTGTTTATGGGGAATGTTTTGCAGTACTATGCACTAGATTTGGTGGTGGTATTGAATACAAACGTTCTTTACTATTACTGCATTGGAACATGATTGTCGGTTGACATTTTATAAGTTCCCTCAAACATATTTCAGAATAATGCTTTTCTTATTCGAAATAGTTTACTTTTTAGTTAACAGAGCTATAACATGTTTGGAAAATAGATCATCAAAAGTTTTATTTGCTTCCACAGCCAAAAAGTGGCAATATAAAAAAAATTCAAATATTTTTTAATTTTATGAAACAAATCCATCTATCGATTTCAGTAGGAAAAAAAAAACCGAATTCGCTGTTTTCTGTAATAGTTTTTCGAAATGCTTGCCTCTTTTAGTTGATTGGAGAGTTATTTTGGTATAATAAACAGTTTGCTATACCAATTTGTCAAAAATACTTTTTCTTACAATTTTAATTTTATTTTTTATTTCAATAAAATGAGTACATACATCTACGGTTCTCGCTAGATTACTTAATAAACAAATGTACTTGGAAATGACCACCAAAGCCTAACAACAGATTTAATTTATTCCTAAATGAGTCCCTACAAAGATAAAAATCGAATTTGTACCTAACAACAATATTAAATGGATTCTCTAAGGCATTTCGAAATTAGTTCATTGTATCCATAATTAACTCTATGATAAGGTATATAAGAAAATGACGACTTCTAAGAACTCTCACAGGAGCAGAAAATCCAATTAATGATAATAAGAAAGGGCAATCGATATGGCTATTTATTTATTAATTTATTGAAAAATATTGCCTAAGTCTAAAAAGAGGTAAGATGCCAAATAATTTGCACCTCGTCTCGTAAGATGGCATTTCAATATTCCATCGCAGTCTACGAAAAGCTATTCTAGTTAGAGACTTTTGGATCTTCTCTATTGTAATAGAATGTAGTTCATTAAATGGATTCCATACTATACTGCAGTACTCGAGATTAGATCTGACAAATGCAAAAAATAAACATTTATTTTATTTATGTTTCAAAGAGATTTTAGATTTTTGCCCCTTTTTTTGAAGTTTTCCACGACAAAATTGATACTTTTCCCCTCAATCTGGGACCACTGCCCACATCTCTTTTGGATAAAATAATGGCGAAATGGGTGTTATTGATTACGTACGTAAAGGGAATTGAAGAGAGGTAACGATAAAAGGAAAGACTTTGACATTTAGAAACATTAAGATGAAGGTCATTATTGTTGAAGTCGTTCCTGTAAGTCGTCCTTGTAAAATAATACAATCGGGCACTGAACATATAGTTCGGAACACCTTCAAATCCTCCACAAACATATAAGATACTAGGAACTCAGAACAAAGTTAGAAATGTCACTAATAAATAAACGGAAGTGCATAGGACCTTACAACCTTAAGGTACTCCGGAGATAACCTATACTGGTTAACATTTCCAAATAGTCCACCTTTAAACTGTAAAGCACATTGCATAAAATCGACGTCAATATTTCTTTCAACTTGCAAATCATTTCTCTTGGTGTTTTTTTTTAAAGATCAGTCACAGTTTGCATATGGTGACGAAATGCTTAATAATTACATTTTCTATCTCTTTATTTTGGCTGGTTCACCTTTCATCCTACTCTATATTGTCTGTTTTTAATTGCATAAAATGGCAATAGGTCTCAATTAAATTTTATATATAAATAAATAGAAGAATCTAGGAACCACTTTTACTGCCTTAAATACAATGTTCCTTACCAATAACCATTTTTAGTTTCGACTCAAAATTTTAGTATTTCACAGTGGCTATATTTTCCATACAAATTTCGCAATTGTGAGCTTCGGTAAATTTAAAGTCGAGACTAAAATTTGTTATTAGCACGGCGCAATACGTTCTTCTTATTTTTTTGCAATGCTGTGTGTAATTGGTTTTCCAGAATGTTGTGTAAGCCAGGTCGCTATAATGTAAGAATATCTACAACTGGGTGAACTCTAGTCAATTGTAATCTTCATCTTAAATATTTGGTTGGTCACAATAGATAATGGAGAAATATTTTGGCGTAGCAAATTCGTAGAATCAATCTGGTGCACTAAAATTTATAATTAGGTCCTCGCGATGTCATTACCGTAGACGTAGAGAGAAGTTTTGTTTTTTTCCCTGTCAGTTGATCAGAAAAGATAGAAATTAATCTTCAAATATCATTCAAGGTCCTTAAAAATGTTTGTTGTGCTTATCCTAGTCAAGTTTAAGACTGCTATCGACTCAAGCCACTGCATGCATTATCGAGGAAACGTTCTCAATTTGGCGACATAAAATTATAGGTCCCTTCCAACGCTCTGAAAAAAAAAATCACATGGTCGTAAATGAACCTATTGCGCAATGGAGTATTTTTCTTATACGAATCGAATAGACATACGCCATCGAAAAATTTTCTCTCGCAGTTTTAACTATTTAACTGTTAAAATCCAAGTCGAGTCCTTTTCATCACTTTAATTTTATAAAATTCAATGGCTACCGGAAACGTATGCATCTGAAATAAACCCCCAATACGATTGAGCACCAAATTTTTTCACAATAGGCCTTTTGTATTATGCTCAAATGATCTATATAGATCATGTGGGTAGAGTAAAAAACGCCTAATATGATTTTGGAGATTTCTCACACTAAACAGAAACTACTTCAGTTGCTTACCTACTCTTTCCTATATTTTATAAATATATTTTAATAAATAAAAAAATAAATTTCTATCTGGATGGAACGTGATCTTTAAAAACACCGACGCAATTATTTGTTAAGCTCCACTCCGTTGTCTAATTGTGCGCGATCGACAAAAACCCCTTGCATACTTTTGGACGTTGAATTTATGATTCAACTTCCAAACACAACACAACAAATCAGAATAATTTCGTACATCAGTCCATATTAAGTAAGCAAAATGTTTTCCTAGTCCTTGTAACATTTCAAAACACAATCACAAATCCTTGCCTTGATCTCGAGCGTTTGCCTCGTGTACTACTTGCAACACTGTCACGATCTGAATATCCGTCTTCGCAACAAAACGTTGGTTGTTTATTGAATCCACTTAAGTTTCTTGATCGTTCACTATTGTTAAGTGTATTCAATGAACCATTGAATAGACTACCACTTCTCATTTTACAAAACACGATAGCTGACACACCACACGACGATAACAACCAATGTCCTTGTACAAAAACCAACACCAAAAAGTGTACTCAAAACGGATAATACACTGAACGGCAACACAACAAAAGGAAAATCCTTTCCCGATTACGGCTTAGGCGACGACTGTCAGTACTTTAAATGACGACATGGCATTGTGGCAGCTTATATAGACTCGGTTTATAGATTGGGGTTAGGCAAAAAAAAAAAAAAAAATAGTAGAAATGCTTTTATTTTTTTTAATGACTTTCGTACCATGAAGTGCCGAATTCGGAATTCCACGGGATAATTTAAACCATTCAATGGAATTTATTTTTGTCTCCTTCGAAAGTTTACCACAGTGACGTAGGTGGAGGAATAATTTTTTTAGGGCAGTTTGACTTTAATATCAAGGATTACTTTGAATATAAATTTTATGTTTAAGAAATAGGTATGAGTAGGTATTTGTAATCAAGAAACTGGAAAATAACTAAGTGTACCCTCATCATGTGAATTTCTACCAGTGAAAATGGTATAAAAAACATAGAAATTTGTGAAAACTCTAATATTTAAGAAAAGTGTTGTTATATCGTATGATTTATCTTAACTTTATAAGGAAATTTGCATTCGTCCAAAAAAAGAAAACTATAGTTGCAAAAATTGACGCGACAGACTGTTTTTTTTTATTTCTACCTATTGCGGTATTTAATTATTTTAATGAAAATTAAGGCACCCGGAAATCTCTTGTATGTAAAAGCGAACAACAAAATTTAACTCATTTCAAAGTTAAAGACTAAAATTCCTTGCAAATTAGTCTTTTTATTTGACATTAGTGTAAACGTCATGTAAATGTATTTTTTTTGTATAGTTGATTGGAAAAAGGGAAAATTCGCAACTGCTCGAGGGAAATTTCATCTCTTACACATAATAACACTGTTTGTAATAAAAAATGGTTTACAAAGAGGAATTCGCTGTGCTTTTGCAGCATGTAATCGAATTATGAAACAAATTTTCATTCAATCATCATTTGTTCAGTTTACAAAACTTTATTTTTGAAATACAAACCCCCCTTTTCTGCGCCTCCACTGGTGTACCTCAGAATGCTGCGTCAAAAAGGGATTTTGTCGACTTGTTTAATCGATATCGAATGGAATAAGTGTTTTGATCCTTCGATTGTGTATGGCAAAGTGCGTGAGACAAATGGGCACATTATGCTGGCTCCCTTTGATGTTATTGTCAATAATCTGTTGTAATTCGAGGTATTTTGCATGTTTTGAGTGTGCGAAGACATTCCATTTGATAAATACGTCTGATAATGGTGCAAGGATAAGACAACCAAAGTATACAGTGCAGATGCACAAGGATATGACTTTGCCTTGGGATTTGATATATGCATAGCAATTAAGGGCGCACGGGAATGTAAGTTACTCAATGTTGGGTTTGGCTAATATAATGCATTTAGATAATTGTTTTCTTCAAATGTAATAAGAGACTGTTTGTCCTGCGGAGGAATTTAATAATCCCTTTGAGCTCACCTGACTAATTAGATTTTGTGAATGCCCTTCTCGTAATTGTATCAATTAAGGGAAGGTATTTGGTGTCATTTCAATTGGGTGCAAATGCATATTACTTATGTGTCGGGTTGTGCTGGGCCCTGGGGGTGTTAGGGACGTCACAATATCTGTTGTTGCGGCAACAAAATCTGTATGTTTTTATTAAGCAGACAGACGCAATCAGTATCACGACGATTCGAAAAATGGTAAATCAGGAGGAAAGTATGACAAAGTCAAAAAAATCTGACAGATAGTCTGCCAGTCCAAAAGTAATAATGACGGTGTTTTTCAATTATGACCAAAACTAGTTTTAACTGCTAACCAACTAATTTCGTTCCAACCGCTGTCAGTTTGAATGATCAATGTTGAGTATAAGTAACTAAAAAAATATGAAAATGTTACATACGTAAAATGTCGCTCACTTAATGAACAGGGCTAAAGGGGCAACCACATTGAGCTGGCTTAAGCTACTGTCAAATATTGAAATATGAATGAGAGTCCACTTAAATTCTGTCGAATACTCGAATACATGACTAATGCGATTATAGTTACAATTTCAATGAATTTTCAGATTGGCTTAAGTTGGATTACTCTCAAATTCGACCGAAATAAAGAGTCCACCCGCAGTTATTAAAGTGCTCTTGTGACTCGGATACGGGGAATAAAATAATTCTATTCCAATAGCAAGGGATAAAATGTTGAAATACATTGGATCAAGAATGCAATAAATTGACATTTTGATTGCATGGCTGACGTTAGTGACATTACCAACTAAAATATTTTTTACGTTCGGAGGGAATTTTTTTTTCAGAAAAATCTGCCCTATTCTTCGTTATTCATGAAGAGAATTTCGCGTATTTGACGTTTGAAAACCAATTGAAAAAAATAAGCCACTGCTAAACGAAACCAGGCGCAGTGACTTAGGGGTTAGTGTGTTGGACTACTAAGCGAGGGGACCGAGGTTCGAATCCCGAAAAAAACCTAAAATTCCAACTTATGGTTGCGCGAACGTCTGACAAACATCCGAGAGTATAACTGTCATGAAGGAGCTTCTCAATTAGCCGTTTGGACCCGGCATAAAATTGTAGATCCCTTCCATTCGTCCCAAAAATGAAAAACTCCTGTTGCGCCAACTATTTATTTAAACGAAACCAGGGGTCACAGCTGTCGAACAAGTTGGAAACATTTCTGACACTTCCTCGCAGATTTCTATTCACCACTCTGCAGTTATTTGTTGCCCATTCACATCTGGCAGTTCCACAATACCCTCGCAAACTCCATTGAAGCACAGGTAAATCCACCTTCACGATCACATCTGGCTGTCAGTTTGAACTTACCTGTCGCTCTGCGCTGTTGTCCCAACGCACGGTACGTGTTGTCCGATCGTCATCATCGGTTCGTCGTGGTGGTTTCGGTGAAGGGAATATCTCAAGATACATTTCAGTTTCACTCCCGTGTGTGTTTTTCGAATTTTTGTTTTATTTTTTTGTTTCTTACCATTTCCCACTTACCTGTGGCAGCTCGCAGCCAAAGACAAGTATTGCCAGCCAACCTATCAGTCAGTGTGCGTGTTAAGATCTTGTGTGTGCACTTTACCACCAACACAATTAACAATCCTGAGGAATTTCATCATATCTCCCTCACCCGCTGCTTCGTCGCGCAATCATCTGAGGTGAAGACGCAGAAAAAGAAACCAACAATTTCCACTGTTGTGTGTTGTCATTGTTGGTCTCTTATTATTATTGACCAGCGCGTAGAGAAATCCTAGCGGTTTTCGCAAAATTAAATATCACACCTCTGCGATCTGTGTGTGTGCACGCGCATTTCGCTATCCTTCCTACTTGTAACACCCACCCACCTTCGTGCGGTTTCGAAATCAGTTTCTTCGCATTGTGTTTTTTTTTTTGGAGAAAAGTGTGAGTTCAGTGAGTTAACTCTTTTGGAGGAAAGTTTCTTATTCCTACAGTTTTTTTTTTTTTTTTGCGAAAATTCGTTAGTGTGCCACAGGAGACCATACGTTGGCCTGCACTTTTCATTCGGTGAAAATTCCCAAGCCCACGAAAGTGCAATACGGTGGTGGAAAAGTTTTGCATGATTCGAAAAATTGGTACAACAAATTATTTCAGTGATCAGGAAGCCATTAAAAGTTTATAATAAAGTGAAAAAGAAAAGAAATATTGATCGGGCGCGTGTGTGTATGTGTGGGAATACCACCGAGCAGAGGGCGATAGTTGGATAAAATACCAAAGAATGTCGCTGTAAAAGAGTGTAAAACCGTGTAAAGTATGTTTGTGTATAAGAAGCAGAACGAAAAGAAGCGATAAACGGTGTTTTACAGAGCTGCCACATTAACCAAACGCACACATGCACTGCCTGGCCAGTGTGTGTTGGTAAAGAAAAAGTGTGCGATGCTCAGAGTGTAGTTGGTTCTTGTGTTTAATAAATTTTTTTTTCTCTTGGAATAGTGTTGCCGCATTCCATAATGCAATTATTATTGGAAATAAAGTAAGAAAAAGAAAAGAAGAAGAAGTATAGAGGAATGCATGTACTTATGCTTCTTTTATGACTGTGGCAAAACTTAGCGTACACGAATAGTTTCGCGCGACACATCTTCTAGGTTACCAACCTAGCATCGGAGGGGAAAGGGAACAATCTTGCTACTTTTTTTCTTCTAATGTGTGCTTAGTAGTAACAAGGATTTAATTACTCTGCACTAGCACTGAGTTGCTTCAAATGAATGCAACAGGCCGGCGGAGGACAGCAACAACGGTCGACCAACCGCAACCAACTTAACAACCTCCTTTATGAATTGTTGTGTGCGGAATATTAGTTTTTCTTGTTTTAAGGTCTGCTTCTGCAGAACTGTTGCAAAATACACCGTGCTGCACACACCATCACAGGAAGGCATTTACAGCAACAACGGCGCAAGTGGCAACTTATGAGAGCCGATCGCGGATTACAACGAGAACTGGAAAACGATGTAATACAAGGCAAGATATATTTTTTTTTATTTTGCTTCAATTTTGATTTTTTGCTACACATTTGTATGTCGGTACTAGATCGAATGAAAAAGTGCACTTGGCAAAATTTTTTGATTTGAAATAGTTTAGAGCAGGAATCTTGCAAATTATCATGTTGCTCCGGTGTAAGGTTGGACAAGGGCTGCCATTTATTGTGTGTCGAACTCAGCATGCCTTCTAAATATATCGATTGTATCATATTCTGTGGGAGAAAAATGATTTATGGTCGACTTTCTAAAACCAGTAGGCCTTTTGGTATTTGTGTCATAAAAATATAGGTATATATTTGTCTCTTTTTTTCGAAGAGTATTGTAAACGTTGGAATATTCTAATGAGTCAGCCGATTGTTTGGTTGTTTAAAGTAGTCGATCATTTGTTGAGTTTGTAAGCTAGTTTCCTTCAAATTGCCATTGGGCTACGTGCAGGTATATGATAGGTTGGTGCACTTTTTCCCACATCTGTTTTGATGGAGTGCAATATTGGAATAGTAGTTCGCTGCTCAACTCTTCATATTTGTGGAGGGAGGTAAGGCCTCTTTTAAATGTTTCCTTCTTGTTGCAGCTGTCAAATGGTTTTAGTAAATCAGTAACCAATTTTGAGCGCAGTTCGGTTAGAGTTAAGGGTTCCAGCTAACTTTAGGGTTACCAAATGCGTCGGACGTGAGAAGAAATATTTTTGTGAATTAATTAGAAATGTGGAACTAGATAAAAATAGTGCGCGATAGATACTAATAATCAAATTTAGTGTTCAGGCTGGATTTTATGGCAAAATTTTCCATAAAAAATTACCTATTGTGACCGACAGAATATTTAATATGAAGGTTAAAAATGATTTTTAGTAGGTTAGGTTCATTGCAATTTTTCTTTTGAAAACAGACTTCCGAGTGTGTTTTTTGAGCCACTTCAACCTCTTCGATGCCGGTTATGTTCTCACTGAGCCAAGCTTCCGGGTTGTTTTACAAAAATAGCTTCGATCATATTCATAGCTGATGCCCCGAAGACAAGGACTGGAACTCGTAATTTGACCGGGTCCTATATAAGCTTCGTGGATAAATCAATGTACTTTCAACTTAGAGAATTTGGCTATTTGTAATTTGGAACGTAATTGTGGAATGTGTTCCCTTTGTAGAGTAGGTATACAAAAAGATGGTGTTCCCTAGTATTATTATGTTTGCACTCCAAATGTAGTTTATCAGGGTCCTGAACTAGCCCACAGTAAGGTAGAGCTCTAACTTATGAATGGATAAAAGTTGGTTGACAGATGGTAACATAATACTGTTGCTTGTGCGGAAACTTCGCAAGGTCCCGATAGTACTAGCAGGCAAGAGTTTCGTCCTAGTAAATTTTGACAGCATTCGCGACAACATTTATGTTAATGCAGTTATTGCAGTTTGCCTGGCTGTCGATTGGTTTGGTTATACCTATGGCCCCCACAACATACTAAAGGCCTCTTTTTGTCACTGCCAAGGCATCCCTTCGAGGGCATAAAGATTTCGGTATGTCCAGATTCCGTGGAAAAACCTTACCCATCATCGGTGTCAATTGTGTCCTCTATTTTATGACCACTTTTTCATTCTTTCCTGCTGGGGGAAGGTCTTATGGAAGCCTAGAGTCTGACTATAGCCATATTATCCAGAGTATAATTTTGTTAGATGGTTCAATTCGCAGGTTTTCCCAAAAAGAAGTCAGCTGTTAATACATTTTTCAATTGAATTTCTTGTCAAGTGTCAGTCGCAGGTATTTTTGGCTGTCAGAAATTCTGACGGTCCAATAGGTTATGGGACAAACTTTCTGTATATTACCAGTTTAGTTGTGACTATACATCCCCTGGGTCCCTCCTCTTTGGACTACCTTATAAATAACTTAAAACATATCAGACTGTAAGAGATATGGGTACCTAAGTTGCTAGTGCTTTATGTGCTTAACAGTCTCGCAGCTTTATTTCATCTTCAATTTGTAACCTAAATCGACAGTTTTTCAACTGAAAGTCATTGTTTTAATAGCTCTTTACGTAAAAATGTCAAATGAGAAATCGAGTCAGCGGATACAGAAAAAAACTGCGAAACCGCCGGGTTTGGTGTAGACCCTCAGGACACAGAGGTTTTTGAATATGTTAGGAAAATAAAATCACGAACCGAGAAATCTCCATTGAAAAAAAACTTTCTATATGTTCCTGCTTAAAAAATAAATCCAAGGTTGTAATTGATAGCAACAATTCATATCTTCAAAAAAGCCACTCACAGACTGCTTTTACGAACCAAAGTGTTTGTTTTTTCCAAATTGTTATTCTCCCAAAAAGTAGAGACTTTCAGATGCCGCTCCCCAATTACTGTCAGAAGCAGAACACTATAACTCTGCAAGCAGAACTGCATCCGTTAAAATAAGTCCAACTCTCCCGTTTTCAGTTCCGCTTTGTTGTTCTCGCTATTACTGAATTCATTACAACAGCTCTTTTAGTCCGCACTTGGAAAAGCCATTGCGTTCAGGCAGTTAATCGAGAACCACTATTACTTCTCGCTTTCTGACTTTTCTCTAAAATATATGTGCACTTTGTTGGGTCAAGACTTTTTCATTTAATTAGAACCTACTCCAACTTCTACAAATTTAAAATTCGCTTGACTGCCAAGCAAGTAGATAAACCTATGACTGTTGGTCATAAATGAAAATCCACTTTCAAAATGCAATTACCCGACTGCGAGCACTCACTTAACCACTCAATATGCAAATCTACCAATCATGCACAACAAACCGATTTGATATTCACTATCGATTCATTGGACTGATAAAGTCACAGAGAACGCAATCAAAAATGCATTTTAAAGAGAGCAAGCCCAAGCATTTTCGTTTTTTTTTTTGTATTGTTGTCTGTACAAAATCATAGAACGCAATCTGTTCACGCCATATTTAAGCGTTGGCCTCTGTGCTTACATTGCCGGTTAGGTACGCCGCCTATCGCTTCGTAACCAATCAATTCCAACCTCAACATTTGCAATAATGCAAATTCGGTATTTCACATTCGATGTGAATGCGTCGCATTCAAATGTGTATCAATGCATAGAGCGAGCTAGCCGTATCTAGATAAAAATCCATCATCTCACTGAAAACTGCGAACGCGCCGCTGCTACTCAATAGGCTTTGTTTCGTTATATGCATACCAAGGAGGCACACATTTTGCTGGGCTAACGTTAACACTCTTATGGCCAGTGTACACGCAAAGCGACATAACTTCGAATAACACGGTGCAAAAGAAGGCAAAAAAAAAGTATTTGAAACAACACACAACTACGTTAGCGTTACACACTATCGCAACATGTTGTTGGCAACGAGTATGGATACCGCATGTAAGAACTACGCGAATGTGTCTAGTGATGTAGAAAGTTACATACTCTATACAAAACAAAAACGAAACCAGTTACTTCTTTTTTTTGCTGGGTATTTCGATCTATACTTTGTTGTTGCTGTTGTTGTAAGCTTCTAGCTCGAGTTTGTGCAAAAAAACAAAAAGAAAGAACGGAACATATAGCTATGTACACATTTATGAAGTGGGAAACGGGAAAATTGAAAAAGCAACTCACTACCTATGTCGTTGTTATATGTTTTAGTTGTGTCAACAAACAGCGGTCGAAGGGAAATGTTAAACGGAAATCGAAAATGTTGTAAAGGAGGGCTCCAAAAGAAAAAAAAAAAATATCTAGAGATGGTTTCTATAGGTACAAAGGCAGATATTTCGACATTGTTGACACTGTTTGATGACAAAACGTCATTGGGCACATTCAACAATCTAGTTAGTTTAGTCGACTATATTGTTCTCGATAAGATTAAACCTGAAAGCAAAAACTAGGTTGCTCGGGAACGTCAACTCATTAAATTTCTATGTCACTCACATATGCGAACTGTCAACTTAGTACTCAGTCACGAATTTCTGGACTAGATTCGTAGGTTACCTCTCCATAAATGTCAACTGAAGAAGCTTTTCATGTGACCACTCAAAACTGAGACACATCAAGTCAGTCAGCTGTCAGACTTACTAAACTAGATAGCCAAAGCGTAAACTTATGCCATGTTCCCACCAACGTGATTTGTCATACATTTTCGTGATTAATATTTACGTGTATTTGAATTACGTATCTGTCATCGCAAATACACACAAAATAAAATCAAACATACCTGTTATTTACTTCAGTATGTACTTTATTCAGCAAACAACTGTCAAAAAAATTATTTTAATTTCAATTTTCTAATTTTGTTCGTGTTCCGGTGAGTTTTTGATATTTTAACGGAAAGAAAAGAACTATCTGGTCCGAAGTGGACGAATTTACAATATTGAAAGTTGTACACCTAATGTCAAAGTTGACAAAAATGTCACACTAAAACACGTAAAGTTCGGTGGAGACGCCTTTCGTGATTTATAAATCACTTTGGCTAAATTACGTTGGTGCGAACACAGTATAAGTATTAAACAGACTGTCACATATCGTGTACCTACTCGATTTCCCCCTCAAATTACGAAAATAAATTAAATTTCCTATCGGTGAATATACATGTAAAGCAGAGAAAGACAAATTCTAAAAAAAACAGAATGAAGTGTATGCGTGCGGCTATAATTTCTATTTTCAATGGCACACATACTAACACGAAAAACAGCTTGTCTGAGCTGACGGCCTATTTAATACTTAGTTTAAGCTAGATACCTGAACGTCCCCATTGGAAGAATACAAAAATACAAATTTAATGAGTTGACTGAGTAAACATAAACTTTGTTAAAAACACTGCGGTGGAATTTAAGCTACATAATTTGTCATTAGACTGTTTTGAGTGTTTGCTTATGAACAGTTTAATTCTGACAGTCAATTCTTCGTAAGAAAAAGTCCCCTTATTTTTTTTTTTTTTGTTTACCCTGACAGGAAGTGAACTAACGCTTGAACTTGCTTTCGAATTCCACACAAATCGACTTGGAATTTCCATAGGCCATTTTTTCCAAAGTCTGGAAAGCTGCTCTAGATTTAAGCTTGAACCTTCCTAAATTCAAAAAGGTATAAGATTTTGGTAGGGCTTTAAATTAAAATACATTTTGCAACGACGTAAGACTACGCATAAACAAAGCCAAGTAACTATATGTCTAGATCCTTCCAAGAAACGTCAAAAACACAATGGTTTATTGGAACTTTACAAGAATTCGTTAATTTAATCAGAGCGCTGCCTGTGTTTTTACATTCTGTAAATCTACACTGAAGTGTAAAGCGAAATACGATTGTGTGAGCTTAAGCTAGTGTCAATAAAAAGACGGAAATCGTCTTATATTCAGTCAAATGCTTAAAGACCGCAACTAATCTCGTTGGTCATTCCATTATAAAACAATCGAATGCAATCCCACAGTGGCCTAAGTTAGATTTCTCCCATGGAATCCAATTGTGTTTCTCTCTTAACATTTCGCAGCGATTTCTGTAGAAACCTCATACTAACCAAATTCAATGCGTCGATCAATCACAGTCACTCACAAGAAAACAAATGCGGGTCGTCAGACCCATCATCATGACTTCGGAGTAAGCAATACAAAATATCACTTTACTCAGATCAGTCATTGTGTTAATTTTATTTGTTTTAATTTCAGTTTTAATTTACATTTAATTATGCTTTTATGTGTTTCATGTATATATTCAAATGATTAATGAAAAACGGTTTCTTCTATTTAAGTATTTTTAGCTCAATTATTTTTAACTCGATTCTTGGGAATCTGTTTCCATTATTTATTTATAGGCCAAAGTATCGTTCGTTAACTTCATTTGTTAGGCGCGGCTAAAAGTCGTGGTGGACATCTTAAAATTGCAAAATTTTAACTGGTGCGCTTGAGTGCTGTCACCACTATTTTTTTTTTATGGAGAATTAATCAAAATGCTGACTGGGTTGAGTGGTCGTCATTGAGTGGGATGAAAAAGCTTTATTTCATCATAATTATATTATTGTGGGATTAACGATGTTTTACTGTCATTTTATTTCGAAACTATCGAAATTTTCCATTACAAGGGTTTAGCTATACCTATTTAAACGTCTGTGTTACCTGGAAGATGAAAAGCAATCAAATGAAATAGGTATGCAAATGGACGAGTTTTATTATTGAAATAAAAAAATTGTGTTGGAGAATGTTGTATGGCGAATTGTGTCACAGATCCTATTAAGGAAAATTACAAAAAAGAAACGGTCTATTCATTAAAACGAACAAACAAAAATATTTAATTGATACATTTTATATACCTACCTACTCTTTCTGGAAATCCAGTTTAAATTGTTTGGGATCTGTCAAGAAATTTGAATTATTCAGTAATTTGTAACGCATTAAACTGAAATGTTTAAATAAGTGTGTGTTCCGTCTGCTTTGACATTTGTATTTAACAAGATTTGTTAAAAGTTCACTTTACATTTTACACTTGGGCAATGCTTTTAAGTTGTGAACATTTATATGACAGATGTCAGTTTTGACATTTGTATTCAATAACTAATGGCATACAGTGATGGGAAGTTTTCCGGATATTTATTTCCGAAATCAGTGGGACATTCAAAAATCTAGTTATCTTAATTCGACTAGATTGGTCTAGACTAGATTTGGTGGAATACTAGTTTTATTTATTTATGTTACATCTTTAGCTTCAAACGAAATATTTGCATTTTCAAAAATGTAACATGAACGCAAAAACTAGTCTAGGGCACGTCACTTTTTCTACGTCAGCCACATATGCGAACTGTCAACTTAGTACTCAGTCACGAAATGCTGGACTAGATTCGTCGGTCACCCCTACATAAACGTCAACAGAAACAGCTGTTTCTAGGCTCCAAGCCTAGATCAAGGCAGCTGTCAGACTTACTGACCTGAACGTTCCCAGTGTTTTGATCACTTGACATATTACGTCAAAGTTGACTATCGTATTGAGCAAACGTTAACAAATACTTACGATGAGGTTCAACATCAAATTGTGGATAATTTTTTCTGATATTGGAGTTATGCAAACGGCTTACTTATAGAGCCTTCGATTTATTTGCTTTTTGTATTTCAAGAAGCTTTACAAAAATGGGCATCGAACTTTTTAGGCTGTACTTAAACTGGATAAGCCACTTTCGAAAGAGTAGAACTTATCGTGGCCCAATCTACCCGAAAATACATTTTTGAATTTTTTCGCGTCACGTCACAATGTCAAAATGAAATATGCTGCAGTTGGTTTTGGGTGGATTTAATTTTGCAAGTGCACTGGACTCCATTCTGGATGCAGTTTTCAATGTCCACGTTTTTGCAAATTTATAGTAAAAAATATTCCTGTACATTTGCTGGATGCAATAGCCCAGTGCGGTCACTTCTTGAGCTTTGACCTCATAAATGGAGATTGTAGGTAAAAATGTAGGTATCATTTAGTTGACAGTAACTTCAACTGAACAAGAGACGTATTTTGAGCGTGATTTCTACTTGTGGGTAGAAATGACTTGAAGCTAGGGTTGCCATAAAAGAAATGTAAAAACGCGGGACATGGCGGGACATTTTAAAAATATTTGTAAATTAAAGACAAAACAACATTTTTATTAATTTGTTCGGCCACATGTAAATGACTTGGCAATGTAAGAGTAAGGAAACAGATCTTTAAAAAGTTGGGAGGAACAGGACGAAGAATTGAAGGATTGTGCGTGCTTCACTGTGTGATACGCAAAAGTTGCCTCGGAAACCGATTTTGCGATATCTATGTCATAAACGCCGGAATGCCCGATCTAAAATTTTGTGGAACGTAACTTCCACTCGGCTCCGTGAACGTCTGTTGTTTTTTTAAGCCACGAATATGTTTTCTCCCAAATGTTATTGTAGATAACCATTCGTTTATTGTTTTTTAATCTGTTTCCACTTGTGTTATTTTTGTATTTGTAGTAACTTCTACTGGGCATTTTTTTATTATTATATATAGCACTAAACGAAAACTAGAAGCTTAATAAGCGCAAATACCTACTGACAAGTGGCCGTGCAGGTTTATGTTTTGACCATAGACAAACCATAGACCCCCAACTCACAATCCTCTTGCCGCTGGCCCCCTCAATTTTTTTTTCACATTCGCCATTTTGTTTTCCTATCGGTGTTATGTCAAAAAAGAATCCGTGTGACATGCAAAAACATACAAAAAATACAAAAATAAATGCTGCCAACCGCGGCAACTCAATGTGGAATTCCACATTTTTTCATTACTGAACGCCATTGGTTAGTTATTATAAATTGTTAAAAGGCGAATAATTTGATTTGTTTGGTTAGTAAAACTATCTATAGTTGATGTTATATATACTAGAAACATATTAGGACAAACATGGTTGTGTATTTTCCGCTTTTGGATATCATTAACTTCGATTTCGTGTATAAATTTTTCTTAAATAATGAAGAAAATTTGCTCAAAATGTTTTCATTTTCCCTCAACCAATCTACATTGTTAATTTTTCATGAACATTTTAAGCAAATGTGCACTTATTCCTAAAAAAAAATTTTATCCACACATAACAATCAATTTCAAATTAAACGGATAAAATTCTATGAACGCTGGCAGCAACTTTGCCCAAAGCGGAAGTGTCTCATATTTGCTGGGAGTGTGTTGGTGAGCCGGAATTTTTTAAGTTTCGTGACTAGCGCACCAAATCGTGACCTCTCCGTAAAAATATAGCTTATAGGCTAAGTAACGGGAAATCGGCCGGAGCTGGTGGTCTCAGTATTGTCTCTGGTTTTGACAACAGATTGAATGTGTTCAATAACAATTGCGGCGAAATTTCAATTGGTACCGTTCAGACCAGAAAATCTAATAGTGAAAATATGTTTTTATAAGAACTCAGAATAAAAAAATGCACGTTGACAAAATATAAAAAATTAAATAAACAACTATGTATGGAAATAAAAATGAAAATGTCGAAAGAGTGGGACATTGGCTGTACATTTCCAGAAGCGGGACACTTAGAATTAGAATTTAGAATTTAGAATTTATTATTATTAATCATACAATATTACAATACATGTTATGTTATGTTATATATTAAAATACCTATTACAATATTATACAGCAATTCTTAAACAATGACTTCAAGTTTCAAGTTTAATTTATTTGGTAAAGTACAAATAAGAACAATAGTCTTTTATAGTACATTAAAGCTCAAGAAAATATACATTAAAATTACATTAAATTTAATAGCGAGCCAAGTAAATATAAATAGAAACATTTAGTGAAAATTAATTAAATGCGCTTAAGCAAAAAAGAGAAAAAAAAAATAAACTTTAACACGTATTGGAGGGGAGTTGGGATTGGTCTAATAAAAAAAGGACAAGAAGGGAGAAAAATTAGAAGAGAAAAAGAGTAATAGAGTAAAAGAAGAAATACGTAGATTATGTGTTATTATATGTGCAAATAGTGCATTTTTAAATTTTTCGGCTGCAATTATTTGTTTGACGGTGACAGGTAAAGAGTTCCAAAGTCTGGCAGTGTGGACAAGAAAAAGGCGTGATGTATTCGAAAAATTAGATGAAGGCGTTATGAGGTTGAATGTTCGCGGTGACTAGACAAATTGCAGTTTCTGGAATAGATATTGTGGTGAACGGTTATGTATTATTTTGTGCATGAATACACAGCACCTAATTTCCCAATAATGTTGTAATGAACAACCAAGGACATGTTTGTGGTAGACAGACACATGTTCATATCTTCTAATTCCAAATGCATATCGCACCATATCATTAAAAGCAACAAGTAATTTGTGCTGAGACTGAGAATCTAATTTTGGGTGTACCACTATGGCGTAATCAATGATAGGCATAAGCAAAGACTTAATCAACCTAAGTCTTGTATCTACAGGTGTAAGACTAGAATACAACCAGAGTTTTCGTAATCCTGCATAAACACGCGCCACGATAAAATTTGCATGGTCGATAGCGGAAAGGGATCGATTCAACTTGAACCCAAGGCTTACAACTGTATCGTAAAACTCAAGTCTGCTGGAATTAAGATAAACAGGCGGCATCTCTTCAGTATCATAGAGCTTTTTTGAAATCAGAATTAATTTAGTTTTAACCGGATTTAAAATCAGACCATTACTTTGGGACCACTTTACTATTGAAGAGAGATCAGAATTGAATCTAGCCACGAGATCTTCCACCAATCCATTTGGTCGAGAAAGATATATCTGTGCATCATCAGCATATAGATGTATAGATGCGTTGCAGCAAACTTGTGGTAGGTCATTTATATAAAGGCAGAACAGGATCGGGCCAATAATTGAACCCTGAGGCACCCCGGCGAGAATACGTGCAGGCCGAGAATATTTTTGCTCAGCAAAGACCTTTTGAAAACGATTCGAAAGATAGCTCCTAATCAGATGCTTTTGAAAAGTCAAGCAAGCATAGCATCGTAAGGTAGCCCTTATCATACTCTATTCCAGCGTTTCCCAAAGTGTGCTCCGCGGCAAAATAAAAAAAACGAAATAGCAAAATTCCATTACACTAGTGACTATTTCATTTTGTGCTTCTGAACTTGTCATTTTAATCGCAGCAATCGAATTTGCAATGCTCATTTAAAAGAAATCAATACATACAAACAAACTAAAAAATAATTCGTGTAAAAAGATGTGGGAATCCCCGACAAATGAAAATTATTAAAGAGACGTACCAGAGACGATCATATACGCTGACGCTAACTGAAATTTGTACTGGGACGACGTTTCTCTGGTTTTAAACGCGCCCAATAGACGGTTTTTGTTGGGTCGGTATCTATTTATACAGGTTAAAACGAATCGTAGTGCGGTGTATTTAATCTATATTTTGCTTTTAGTGCGTGAATTTTACTTTTTATTTGTTTTTTGTACATTGAAGTAACTCTATGGATCTATCGACGTGAAAAGATCAAAAGATCGTGAGAGATCAAAAATAATAGGTACTATGGATCGCTGGCTAAAGTCTGGGTCGTTAACAGCACCCCCATCAGTAGTTACTAAAGAGTCAGCAACTGGCAGGTACATAATACAAAACCATATATGTTTATTTCATAATGGGAAGTTTCCTATCGCTAGAACCGCATTTGTATTAGATGCGTTTTGTTGGATTTATAATATTTTTTTTCTGTTGTTATCCTCAATTCAGATTTGTGAATTTGCTCGTTTTCCATTTATTGTTCTATTCTAGAGCCAAGGAAAATGACGCAATAGAGACAGCGGCGTCAGAACTTTCTGAAGAATTTGAGGGAGACAATGTGGCTAGTACCAGTTCTATGGTGATCAGTACTGCAGAAAAAAAACAGTAAAAAGGAAGTACCACGATTCATATTTAAATCTTGGATTTGCTGAGACAAGTGACGACAAGCCCCAATGCGTAATTTGCGGCAAAGTGTTGCCGAATAGTGCGATGTTTCCAGCAAAAATGAAACGTAGGTAATTTTGAGGGGATTCATCCAGATTGCAAAAGCAAACCGACAGATTTTTTTAAAAGGAAGTATGGTGAACTTACAAAATCTCAAACAATTATTACTAACCACTCAAAGACAGTGAACGAAAATGCGTTGATGGCGTCCTACTTAGTGAGTTTCCGATTTGCGCAAACTGGCGAAGCCCATACAATCGCTGAAAACTTAATCAAGCTATGCGTTAAGGACATTGTTGAGTGTATGTTGGGTGAAAAGGCCAAAAAATTAGTTGACACCGTTCCTTTGTCAAATAACACAATATCACGAAGAATCGGAGACTTAGCAGAGAATGTGACTTTCGCGAATAAAAGTCACAAAATTTTCGCTGCAAATGGATGAATCAACAGATGTTGCAGGGTTGGCTATTTTAATAGTATTTGTGCGCTACCAATACCAACAGTCCTTTCAAGAAGATCTGCTTTTCTGCAAGCCGTTGGAAACTAAAACAACTGGTGCTGAAATTTTTAAATTAATAGACAATTTATTTATTGTCAATGATATCCCATGGGTTAACTGCGTGGATGTGTGCACAGACGGTGCCAAGGCCATGACTGGAAAAACGTCCGGTGCCGTCTCAAGAATAAAACAAAATGCCAAGGAATGCAGCAGTAGTCACTGCGTTCTATACCGCCATGCCCTTGCAATGAAAAAAAAATGCCACTCTCCTTAAAATAGGTGTTAGACGAAAGCGTGAAAATAATTAACTTTATTAAATCTCGACCTAAGAATTCAAGGCTATTCAAAGTATTGTGCGATGAAAGGGGTAGTCTACATACGTCTTTACTTCTTCACGCAGAAGTAAGGTGGCTTTCTCGCTGCAAAACACTGACGCGGCTTTTCGAAATGAGGGCTGAAGTCAGAATCTTCCTTATGAACGACAACTTTGATTTGGGCGACAAATTGTGTAATGAGCGTTGGCTCTTGAAATTATCGTATCTAGCCGATATTTTTAAAAAATTAAATGATTTGAGTGTATCACTTCAAGGAAAGACAATAACTGTTTTCGATGCCAGTGATAAGGTCGAAGCATTTAAAAATAAAATCAAGTTTTGGGCGAAATCTTTAAAAAATCGAAACCTAGACAGCTCCCCAATGGTCAGCGAATGTAAAGAGGAAATAGATTTGGGTATTCCTGACGACATTCTAAATGAGTTTCATTTACATCTGCTAAGTTTGCTCGAAAACTTCCAAAGCTACTTTCCGGAAGAATACCATTCAAACATTAAAGAAAATGTGTGGGTTGCAGACCCGTACTCCGCCGTGTTGGAAAAGCCAGCATCTCTGACATCGTTGCAGTTTGAGTGCTTAATTGATTTGACATCAGATTCTTCTTTAAAGGCAAATTTTGAAACTAAGAAGTCTTTATCAGAATTCTGGTGTATGTTGAAGGACGAATTCAAAATTTTGTCAGACAGAGCCAAAATAATTCTTCTGCCGTTTGCAACAACATACACGTGCGAATCAGGATTCTCCGCCTACGTTGGAACCAAAACAAAATATAGATCCCGTCTCGATGCAGAGCCAGATATTCGGTTGCAGTTGTCCCAAATTCAACCAGATATACAAGCATTATGCAAAACCAAACAGGCACATTATTCTCACTAGATATTGAATTCCTTATGTTCTTTAATTAACATTGTTCTTGTTTTTTTCGTTGATGTTACTTGTTTTACTTGAATTTAATAAAATATAAAAAAAATTTGAGTATTGCATTTTTTACACATACATAACTGCGAAAATAGCGTAAGTGTAACGAAGTGCTCCGCGAGGAATGTTTGACCTAAAAAGTGCTCCTCGACCAAAAAAGATTGGGAACCGCTGCTCTATTCTAATATTGTCAAGAACTTTGATCATTGCCGTTTGACAGCTATGTTGAGCTCGGAAACCGGACTGCACTGGGGACAATAAATTGAAGCGATTTAGGTGGCTAGAGATCTGATTGGCAAGGACTTTTTCAAAAACCTTAGATAAGCATGGTAAGATACTAATAGGACGATAGTCAGAGATTGGTCATAAAGAAAATTTATCTAGTTATTTTAGCTGCTGAATATAAATTATTAATTTTTTAACAATCAAAGATTGGTAAGAAAAACTGTAATATGAAATTCAGAGAAATCAACCATGAATTGTGAACTGAAATGAAGTGACTTATACACTTTGTGGTAAGAGTACCAGGTTCAAGTGTATTATTCATAAAAGGATAAGGAGAGCCGCACTGAGAAAAGTAAGAAGAGCGATGAAAGAATTAAAAAAAAAAATGAAATAAAATAAAAAACCAAGGTAAAAGTTGAGAAGTGAAAGAGAAAACAAATTTTTACCAAAGTTGATGGAGTTAGATTGGTCGGCAAAACCAGAATTTAGCATGGGTTTAACATGGAGACAAAGCAATATTTCTAATGCAAGCAAAAATATCTTGTTAAGCTACTATTAGAATCAAATCCTCTACACCTGATCTTGATAATAGCCAATTTCTGAGATTTTTAAAGAGCTTATTAAATCCGACATTACTGCATAAATCAGCAGGAAGTTTGTTATATATGTGTGGCGCTATAACAGTGTAGGAACGTCTAAAGTGTTCTGTTCTAGCTCTTGGAACTACAACATTACTTGCTGATCTAAGTGAATAAGTTACATTGTTTGCAATTAAATTATTATAACCACCCCGCAGGTAAAACAGTCTCAGTACTTTATACACGTATAAATGCCTGAGTGGCAACACTTTAACTGATTTAAACAGTGGAAGTGATGGCTCCCATCTTGGCTTGAACAACATTACTCTGATTATCTTTTTTTGGGCAGAAATGACAGGCTTCAAAGTACTGATGTAGGCACAGCCCCAGCAAGAAATGCCATATTCCAAACGAGAATTGACTAACGCGTAGTAAACTGATGTAAGTAGATTTGGTGGCAAAAGTTTCCGTAAGTGAAATATTTTACTTAGAGCAAAATATATATATTTTCTTAAATTTTTTATATGTGCTTTCCAATTTAGTTTTGCCTCAAGAGTAACTCCTAGATATTTGAATTCTGAAACAGATTCTAGCTGCATGCAGGAATCATTGCAGTTATGGTAGTCACAATTTGCGTTATGTAGGCCAACTCCTTGGATAGATAACTCATTTGAAAGAGGGAAACACATAACTTTGGACTTGCTGCTAAGGATCATTTGATGTTGCCTCAACCACCTTGTCAAAATAGCTAGGTCAGTATTCATTTGGGTTTTTACTGTTTCTAGAGAGGAAGCAGCATACGACAGAACTAGATCGTCAGCAAAAGCGATAGTGCATCCGTTTAGGGTCAGTTTAAATATGGGATTAATATAAATAAGGAAGAGCAATGGTCCAAGAACTGATCCTTGAGGAACCCCTGAATCAGGACAAGAAATTGCCTCACTCAAGGTTGAATTAGCACGAACAAGCTGTATTCTGTTTTGAAGATAAGATGAGAACCAGTTCAGAATATTGTCTCTGAATCCATAATTGCAGAGAATCTTCAACAACAAATTATGATTGACGAGATCAAATGCCTTTGTCAGATCGGGAAATAGAGCAGCGGTCTTTTTGCTTTTATCTAATGCCAGGTTTATATTTTCCAAAAATGATTGTAAGGCATCTTCAGTAGATTTGCCTTTCATAAACCCAAATTGGGATGGACTAAGGATTTGATATTTTTCACAAAAGCTCACCATTCTTTTTGTAATTATTTTTTCAAAAATTTTGGAAAAGACTGATAGTAAGGAAATTGGTCTGTAATTATTTGGGTCACTTTTGCTACCTTTTTTATGTATTGGAATTATTATTGCTGTTTTCAAGTACTCTGGGAATATGGCGCTTTCAAAACCAAAGTTAACAAGATATGTTAAGGGTTCAATGATGAAATTACTAATATTTTTTATGACAATGCTATTCCACACGTGTTCTTCGATTTGAGATTGGAGATCACTTGAAGTATATCAGCATCAGTCACTACACCAAGGGACAAAGGTTCAAAAGCGGGACTGTCCCGCCAAATGCGTGACATCTGGCAACCGTACTTTAAGCGGTAGACAGAAAACTGTTTCAACGAAATTCCAGCTAAAAAGTGCACCTTGTTGCCAACTTAAGGTAAAAATTCTATCAGACAAATAAAATGAATGCCTAAACTGGCTCACTGAAAATGCATACCCGTCCAATGCCCATTTTGAGAAGCACAAGACCAAATTTTCTGTCTATATACCTACCTGCACCTAGATCGCCCAATAAAGCTCTCAGTAGGCACGTTCATCGCCTGAATATTGTACAAAAATGACAATAACCATAATCTTGGTCGATTTAAATTGAGGAGAGTACCTATAGCACGAAAATTCCATCACCAGCTCTCCCACAATTGAATTCACAATATATACTCATACCAGCCGAAGAGATAATCGCCTAAGAAAATATTACAAAAAAATCCAAAAGATTTCTTTATTTACACAAGTTAGGTAGGGGTATCTTTTATTTTGTTGTATCTCCTACTCAGTCTCAGCGCAGTCACTCTTTTATACGAGTTTAACATCGCAGTGTAGTGAGTTCAAATTCGGGTCCGCGCCGCAACAAACAAGTAAGTCGAGGCCATGTTGGTTGTCGTTTTGGTTTTACTTTTCAAAAACAGTTGGCGCACTCTTTGGCTACATTCCGTCCGGCTCTCTCTGACTGCGAGAAACATGACCAATCTTGGTATCAAGCCACACGGCTCTGTGGGATAATCAGAATCAAAAAGGGGGGACGGCGAGAGAGACAGCGATACACGTATATTTTTGTTCCATTAGCCAGTAAGCCCCTCTGAAAATTTATGACTAACTTGGGAATAATTCCTCTTTTTATTGCAAATTCAATTCAAACGCAGTGCGCTGCGCCTGCATTTGCAAATCAGACGAATGGTTTGGGGTTTTTGGTCCGTTTTCAGGGAAACAATAGCAAAAACAAAAAAGCTGCACGCTAAGTCGGCATCAGCAGAAGCACCTTGTTGGTGGCCTTTTTAAACGGGCGGGTGTAGTTTACAACTGCACACATGGGTGTTCATGTACACATATCCATGTCGCCTTCCCCGTGATATTTAGTTGAAAAGAAACTTTCACTTGCAGGACATTTTCGAGCGATTCTTACGTAAATGCTTGGCACATGGTCGAAGTCGGATCGGAATGCATGTACCGAATGTAGATTGTGGAATGAGTTTGTGCCAACGATTCAAAGTGCTGCGACTGTCGGAGGTATTTGAGTCACTGGATTTCATTTTTGCGTTCAATATGTCATTGTTGTTGGACATGGGTGCGGGTGGCTAAGACTTTTTTGCAAGGAGTTATTGGGCCTAACTAATAATCATTTTTAAACATCACACTAGATAATTTGTAGGTCAATTTAGTAAGGGAAATGTTGCCGAGTTCGTATTTATAATAATATAATATAATATTTTATATAATATATGGTCACTTAATATAATTATTAGTGTCGCGCATTGGCTCTAACCTAATCCATTGATCTACCTACCAGGGTTTTAATACCCTGTGAGCGAGCAATACGTCACTGAATTTTGTGGATTTCACATGCAAGACAAAAAGAAATTCATTCACGTAGTAATTGATCACGGATACGGTAATTCAACCTCTGTTTTCTAGTTCCCTTGTCAGATGCTCCGCATGCACACAGGCGTAAATGAGTAAACCATAGACAAACATAACTGAGAGCTGAGACCCCCAACTCACACTCCTCTTGCCGCTGGCTTAAAATATTTTTTTTTTTTTTTCAAATGCCGCCATGTTGTTTTCTTATCGGTGTTCAGGGATGAAAAATGAATGTTGTGGACTGTAAGCAAATCTTAGTTCCGATTGTATTTTGCAGAGAAATTTCGAAATTTGGATTTTTCTCGAAAACGATATGTGCCATGTGTGAACAAAAATGTATTTTAAAGGAATATGGTCAACTTAATTTAATTGGTTATGTACATAAAAACGGTTAAAACAATTTTATCCAAAATGCATGAGCAATTTAATTTTTTAAAATGATACCGTCTTTCGTTTTCCACGCGAATTTAACAAAAACAATAGGTAAGTACCTTAAAAACTCTCGAATACCAAGTTTTGCGTTTTGATAAAAATGTTTGCATTCTCAACAGTACGTTGCACTTACTCAATTTTTAGCTTAACAGTTGAAGAAGTGTACTTTGTCAAACTAATTAAGTTTTCCCACATTTTAGATCATATACCTACTTTTGTTTTTAAAGAAATCAAATTGTAAGTTCACTAAAAGCCATAAATTTGACTTTGAACTTGTTTACCTGCATAAAAATGAACTTTCATGATCACCATTCAATTCCAGTTGTGTACTTTAAGAACATTTCCGAAAGGAATAAAAATTTCATTAAAAAATCTTGTAAGATGCAAAAGTTACAAAGCAATTTACTCGTATATCGTTTTCGTTATCATTATACACAGAACCTGTAAAACATTCTAACCGAAACTTCCGAATATTGGATAAAAGCACTTATTAAGGATACACATATAAAAAAAGGTGTATTTAATATGCATTTGCCCTTAGGAACAGAAGAACAAAATCGAATCTAAAGTCCTCTTTTGGTAGGCAGTATTTCATAGAAATGAAATGAATTTAAGTATTGTTACTCAATTTTGTTGTTCCACCAGAGGCGAGCTTCAACCTTCAAGTTGTCGTCGATGTGAAACATATAAAAATTGTTATAATTTGCAATGAGAAATTTGAAAAACTTTTAGTTGTTAAAACATACAACCCTACCGCTATTCGACTGCCCTAATAAATGAACACACCACACTTTAGACATTCAGAGAATTCATATGCATGCACATGCAGAGAAAAAAATATCTAAAAGTAAATATCACTTTACTTTACTAGCTTGGAACTTGGAACTTGATCCAGCGTGAATTTCAACTATGTAATTGGGTTTGACAGATGCGACTTTGGATTTGACTTACTTGGTTTTCGATTTGATATTTCAGATTTCTGCCAAATCAAACATTAAATCTTTATTTTATTGGTCCTTGTGGGTATTGAGTTGGCCCCAAAAGAAGCACTTTTTGTTTACTTACACTCATATAAATCCATTCTGATTGAAACTTTTTTCATACGCGTAATTGTTATAAGTGAAAGCAGTTCATGTTACATGCAAATCTGGGAAAATATTGAGATTTCTTAAAGCCAAATTGAATGCTTTATTTCTTATAATTTAGACTTAGAGTTGATTTTAATTTCAAAAAGTCCTACCTATCTAAAATATTTCATTGCTAATGGCCAATGAGTAGAAATAAAAATTCAAAATAAAAAATACTCCTTGAGTGTAACTTTTTCGAGGCGATTGTGTTGTGTATTTTTCCAAAGTCCATTGTAACTAAAATGTTACGATTGTAACACATTTGTCAACCCTGTCGGTATAACACCGGTCAATTAAGAATCCGTGTGGCACGCAGAAACATACAAAAAATACAAAAATATAAATGCTGCCAATCACGGCAAACGTTTGGAAATGTCAAAGAGTTCGGGAATACCACATTTTTACATAACTGAATGCCATTGGCTAGTTCGAATGCATGTAGTTCATATAATTTGTACAAGCGCACATGGCTTACGATCAAGTTACTCGTGTGCTCTTTGTTTACTTGCTTTCGCACATGATTTGCTATTTTTGCTCACATATTAAGAGAATACATTGAAAGAAAATTATTTTTAAGTGAGCTTCTAAGAAACAGGCTTTCTGTACAGCTCAATTTTAACAAGAACTATTTAAACATAATTTTAAAGTACATTAGATTATTGCGGGCAGTTTTGTTTCTATCTCGCTTCCGCACACTGGAATACTGAGCACTCAACTGTCACGCACAACTTAATTAAAAGGTAGTCACATGTACTTCGATGGAAGTACACGTGTCGCCAAACATTTAAGTACCCCCAAATCGACTAATCGATCAAAAGGAATCTCTGCCGCTCACCAAAAGTCATTGGTAACGCTGTTCTTATTTTCCTTTTCTTGTCGACTTCTCAGAATTGTGTGTATGTGCCCAGGAAATGCCTTGGAAGTATTTTCCAGTGAAACTTACTGTAAAATGGACATCATATAAAGCGGCGCAAATCTTTGTCATAGCACTTTACATTCCTTCGATTCGTGGGTAAACCGCCGGCCGCCACGCCATCATTCCCATTTCTGTCTCCATTCCATTCCATCATTCGCAGGTTTTGATAAAATTGACAAGATGCCAACCAGGATATAAGCGGCTCCGCCATCATCACCAGCATACCATCGATGATGATTTCACTCGAACTGCCGATGACCCGCAGCTCCTCACCCAACGCGAGCATTAGCGATAATTAGTGAGTATTTTGTTCGATTCCAAGCGAGAATTTGAAAGCCATTTGGCCTGTCAATTGCTCCGCAACGACGCCTATTAACGCATTCCTAAGCCGCAGACAGCGACAAATTGACAGCGCGCTCATCCGATTTCGCCAACAATTAACTTGTGACATGCTGTGACAGAATGTCCATGATTTCATCCATTACGTACTGTATCTTTGGCTTTGTCCAATTGCTGTTGTTGAAGCGACACCCTCGCTTCATTGAAACAACAACCTTCGTTGTTTCACTTCTCTGTCATGCGATGAAATTTCCCATGCGTTCGCAATCATCGGAGCTGTTTATGACTTGACTTGTATTCGCAATTAAAGATATCTTTTCGAGAACAGCAAAAAGTTCGCATCTCATTTCCTTGTGTTCGCTGGTGCTGTTGTCTGAAAATGAAATTCGATGCCGACAGCCAAGGTGTTTAACTAGGTGCAGCGCTAACGGTTGCACTTCAAAGCGCGCATGACAGCGTAAGTAAATAGCGATGCAGCGCATGTGTAATGGCTTCATCATTATGGGTGAGAACTTATAATTATGTTGCAACACGATTTGCGGTTGCAAGTAGTAAACTGGCAGAGTTTATGATTTTCCACTGGCTAAGTGGCTCTGCGAAGTATATCTGTCGATTTGTTTGGCGTATTTATGTGGCCTGACAGGGATTCCAATTTATGTCAAATATTGAACGCGTCCATAATGTCGCTTAGTTACTCTCTCTCTCTCTTTGCAGATGTAATTTGACTGCAGACAAAATAGGTAAAACTTTTCTGACGTTACCTGTCATTATCCGCAATCAATCAAGCATTTGCCAAAAGGCAGTGACTTTTAAATAAATTTCGTTGTGCAACTTAACTTACGCAAGACCAAATTTGCACATTATTTGCAGGAACTCTTTAAATCAAATGCCATTAGTGCAGAGCCCCACCTTACGAAGATTAATGCAAGCGACAATATTGCACAAGACGTTTGCTAACCAAAGAGCCCTCTGTCGCGTATTAATTTACTACATTGCAGGTACCTCTACCTATTCCTATTTTGCGACTCGGTTAAGTGCTACTTTGTTGCTGTTGCTGGAAGTTGTTTAACAAGCACGTTATGATGCGATGATGTCAATTACGTGCGACCAATTCAACGTGCAGCAAAACAGGGTGCAGCGGCATTGAGTGAAATTGACGGATGTCAGATTTGATAATATGAATGACAAAATGTGTAAGTGAAAGATTGTTGTTTGATGACGATGAAACTCGTTCTTCAATTTAATCATTTGCGATTATGGCTTCTGTTGACTTTATAGCCGTAACTTAGAAAATAGCATTAAGCCTTGACATATCTTTGCGCCAAATATTTGACTTAATTATTTATTCTAATCAAATGTATGTCTTAGAGCGAAGAGTAAAAATGTTTCTCGCCAAAGTTGTGGACGCGCCCCTGCCACTTAGGAACTTATTGCCGAGGTTTTATCCGACAAGTTGTTTAAGCGAACAATAATGCACTTACAAACATCACTATCTCAGGCTCTTTTAAGTGATTTAAGTTATGAGTTCTGACAGGCAATAATTCGCTGTACGGCATATCCCTATTTTTGCTGTCAGAAAGTAAACCATTCACTTCCCCGTGTCCCAATTACACGAATTGTACTAGATCACTAATTGTTGAACAGAACAGAGAGGATGACAGCCGCATAGCGTTTGACATTTCATGCCATTTGATAGGTAAGTTTCTAACATTCCAGCAACGTGTAGGTAGATTTGGCAGCACTTCGGGATATTAAATCTTGTCATCTTTCTTACTCTTACTCGCTTACTTATTGACACCAACAATGCAGAGTGTGTCAAATTGCAGGCGTCTATTCTATCTGCACTACCATTTGCAATGCAGCAGAATGTTTGCATATTTTCTTTGACATTAGACATTTATGCGTAGTAGCTCTATTCAATATATATTTAGTCGTCGAAATAAAAAATGTCGTTGATATTATGCAAAATGTCTTTTTGTTAAAAAACTCGTTGGTAAAAACTCGTGGGTAGTCCGTCAACCCGTTTTGACTGTTCCTCGACGAGTGAGTAGTTCGTCGGCATTTTTTCGCGAAGTTGCCGGCTCGGCGTCGACATGAAGAACGCTGATTGGCTGGTGCAGGCGGCTTCTATCGACCACTGGTCTGTCAGTTTTGGCATGACCGGCGTTGCCTAGCGGGCCTAAAACCCCTGTCACATTTATATAAGTACATACCTAATTGGCCATGGTGCCCTTTATTTTTTTACGTCTAAATATAAAATGAGCAATGGAATGGTTATAATATTTGTCAAATATTGCTGTTCTCAATTTGGCGTTTGCAAATGTATCCGTCAGTTGTGAAAAATTCAGTTTAACTTCCACTCTGGCTGTCACTCGTCTACAGAACCACATTCAATTGTCCACAGCCCACTTTATTCTTTTGAAGTGAGTTTTACTTTAATATTAGATTTTCTTATAGTGTCCGCCAGTAGATGGGGGTCTAAGGAAATGCCATGGCGCACGGTAGAATTTGTAGCTGCAAACGCAGACAGAGCTCTTTGTAAGTGACGGCTTAGTACATTCTTTGAACACATTAAAAAATCTAGTTATTTTATAGGTGGACTATATTGATCTGAACTATATAGGTGTACCCTGTACGCAAAAACTAGATTGTTCAGTAACGTCATACTTTTCCTACGTGAGCCACATATACGAACTGGCAACTTGATTAGATTCGTCGGCTTCATAAAACCTCCATAAACATCAACTGGAAAAGCTGTTCATGTGACCGCTCTAGGCCAATCAAAACTGAGACACATCAAGTCGACCAGCTGTCAGACTTACTTCACTAGATTCTTGAACGTACCCTTAGTTTCATACGTTCGTTGGGAAGCATTTTTGTATGAATTCCTACCTTAATACTGCATTTACAACATCACGCACGCGCATTTTTGCACGAGACGGGACAGAGAGATCTGTTTGTCCGCAGTCACACGACTAAAGTGTCATGGATGTTCTACCCATAATTATAGAAGATACGTAAAACGGAAATAAACACAAGTTCTGGCGAACAACATTTCTGCAATCACTTGAAAACGTTTCCATGTATATAAAACACGTGAAATGAAAGTGGTAATAGTGCAGTATTTTATTTAACCTACAATTCATCAATCAGTTATGCGAAATAAATATATAATTATATAAGTTCATCACTTCCAGAAGCCATTTTGTTTTATAGGAAAGCGAAATTTCGTAAGCCAACGCTACAAAAATATCAACATGGTGAACTTTCCCATAATTCCTACCATGTAAACAAGATGGCCGACCAAATTAAGTGTCACTTTCTTTTGCGTGTAAGGTAATGCTGTCCCTATCAGTCAGACGGCTATTTAGTACCTATTGGGCATTCCTTTAATATTCCGTCTTAGGAATATGCGATACTTGAAATGCAGCGTTAACCGTGATTTATCGCAATGACAGCCAGGAGTTTTTCATGACGTAATCTAATTTTCGTGTCTGATAACTGCTGTTTTAAACTCAAAAGTTCTTAACCGTGCTGACATATATTTCTATTCATTTTTCACCTTGCTGGAGCGACTTCTTGAAGTTGCATACCCACCAGTCATCAGCGGTCCTCTCATGTTTCACACCAGAGGTATAGTATATCTTACTCTGTTCCACACTTCCCTAACGCCCGGCGTTACAATCGTATCATGGTGCCTGTTGCAGTGTTATTAAGTCACATGTCAAAGCCAATATCAATCTTCCTGAAACGACTCCTATCTGGTCGGAAAAGACAGACACTATCATCAAACACACATACGTGCTTTTGGGTCACGAACAGCGTTACCACTTGTACTACATATGTAGTACTGTGCTACATATTTTTGCTGCATTTCTTAACGCCGTACTACATACTACATCGTTACCCTAAGGTAATACATTTCTCAAGATCTGTCTAACCGTTTTACTTTTTTACGAACAACATTTCGAATTTTGCCCCTTTTGCTTTTATAACTAAATAAATAGATTTAAAAACTTGGCATCACTCTAAAGTAAGTGCAAATCTTCAGCTCGCACAAAGATATCGCAAGTAATGGGAAAACCAATTTTCGTGGGTCGAAGGTACGTCTGACAAACTCTTTTGTCGCGCTTGTCAGAAGTCATTTGTTTGCAATATGACTTTGCTTGTTAGACATGAACTCTTACCTATACACATTTCCAATTATAATAGTGAAAAAAACTCCAAGTGTGTCCGACTGTTTTAGAAATATAACAAATAAAAACAGCATCATATCTAAACTGCGTTCTGAAATTGTTTATTTTGTTTGTTATGTTACTTAATTTAAATTTCAATAGAAAAAAAAACAGGTACTACATTTTGTTTGAAAATGCTACATTTTGTTGGCTAACGTACTACATTTGCTAAAGATTTTAGTGGCAACGCTGGTCACGAATTTGATCAAGAAAAAAAAAACATGTCAAACATATAAACTTGTATTGGTAGGTATACCGAAAATTCTATTTTCTATAAATTTATTCAAAACAAAATGTCACCTCGCAACTGCCCGATCATTAATCATTAAGATGTTGAATTTTCAACGCTGACCTTTTGTTCAACCTACAGTGTGTCGGAAAAAAAGCTTGTGAAACAAGATCCATTGTTTGTATCGAATATTGTGTCAGACCCAGCTTCGCCTCTGTCTACCGAATTCTATCACAATCTCTTACTCAACACATTGGAATGGGAAAATCAAACGCAAGAACGTCATCTGTCGGCCGATAAAACTAATGAAATACCTACACTCGGTTAACAGAGACATAACACACAGATCGCGGCGCTATCCGCATGACCGTAGCACAATTAATGAACTCCAACCACCGACTTTCAATTAACCTTCAATTACTCCAATTGCCGAGGGGTACCGCACTGCATACTTTCGTAGCCGTAGAGGCTTCGAATCGCCGCCACCAAGGTGTTGTGTACTCCTGACGAAGATCCCGGACTATGGATAACGCTCAGATTTGTGGTGGTTGAGGTTTAAAAAGATTGCCACTAGCTTCGCCAAAAAAGAAAAGAAAAAAAAAAAACCGAAAACTAGTAAATCAGACAACAGAAAGAGATTGGAGAATGGGCTCTGCCGCCATTGCTAGGTAAGCCGCTTTTTTGCTTATTTCTGACTTGTACTTGTACCTGGATTTGTTATTACGATTATTAGTTTTATTGTTATGATTTGCCACACCTGGAATTCGTTGAATGTGTTATTCCGTTCGCTTTGCCTCTTCCTCACTTCCTCAGTCGTGTTTTGGTGTCGGTTGCGGTGGCTAGGTATTGGTATCCGTATAGCTATACTCCGTGGTGCGAGAAACATCAAATTGAATTGCAATCTGTAGCCAAGTCCATTAAGTTGCAAACACAACTCGCTGTAGGTGGGTGAAAATTTAATGACATCATTCGCTGTTTAAATGCCAATTGGTTGACGAACGCGACGCTGCTGATGGTCGATGAAGATAGTGGATGACGGACCACCATTTTGTGGGGGGCGCATAGGATATAACTTGCGGTTTATATGGTAATGAATTTGATGATGCAACTGACACGGTGTTCAGCTTTCTTCATTTTGGCAAAGATTTCTCCTATTTTATTGACAAAGCTGTCATGTCAATCTTTTAAATCGGTTGAATTGACTGTAGATATACCTAGGAGCTCTAGTTTGAATCAGTGATCCCCGACTGAGGGGAAAAGTGTCAATTTTTGTCGCTTCTATAATGAAAAGGGGACAAAATCGTAAATCTCTGATAAATTTAAATTGCTTAAGAGTTAAATTAAAACGCATTTTCATTACAAACAAACTTCAAAGTTTACTCATGTGAATTTCGATTGGGCACAGAGCACTTTTTATGTTCGTTTGGTCACGAAAAAAAAGCAATCTTTTTCAGATTTCAGAGCACTTTTGCGAATCTGGATTTTTTCTCAGATTTGCTCCAGATTTACCAATACAAGTGCGTTTGAGTTTGTTTAGGTTTTCAGAAAATGTTTCAACTGAAATGAAACGAATTGCATCAGGTTGATCTATTTTTTGTTAATTTATTTATGTAAAAATGTTTAGAAATCAGTCTGGGCGAGCATTTTGAATGTTTTCATAAAAAAATTCAACCAGTGAATGGAAAACTCTTAGAATAGGGTCGAAGAATATTCCAATCGCACAAATATCAACACAAAAAAGAGCGAGTGAGGTTTTTATGTTCGATTAGACACACAAAATCTGAAAACTAAGAGCGAATCTGAAGAAGCCCAATCGAATACCATATCAGAATGAAATGTTCATATATTAAATATGAAAAAAAAAACAGCCCATCGAACGTCCACGTAAGAATTTTTGTATATCCGAATGTATTCACTCCTAAGCGAACATTAAGCGAAGTGGTGGAGAGAAAAATTGCAGAGGCGTTTAATTTTAGCTTTCCTGGAACAGCATATATTAGGCATTTAGATGGAAAAATAAAACATTGTGAAATATATCACTTTTTATCTTATATATGTTAATTTAAAGCTTATTAATAAAAACGACTTCCATCTTTTTTATTTGTTTAATCAAAATGAATTACAATTTTAATAGGGGAAGCAAGGGGGGAACTTCTTTCGAATTTGAGGGAAAACTAATGTTTTTGCTCATAAAAAAGTCATTAAAGTCTGGTAGCACTGTTCGTGGTGCCGATACACCACGAATCCACGATGTATGCATTTAAATTTTGAACACCCTTGAGGAGAATTTTCAATATTTCCAACCCATATTTAGTTGTCGGGTTAAAAGCTTTTGAGATATCGAAGGTTACGTCTTTGAATAGACCACCAGTCTGAACGAAAAAGAAGGTCTGTCTACAAGTTGGCTGCAGAATCGTAAAATAGCACGTGTGTGTAAGTCCTGTTTAAGTAAATGAGACCCATGTGACTTTGCGAGTTTGCTGTAAAAACTACATGACAATTTTGTATACATACATACACATTACACAAATAGAAGTACTGAAAACGAGGAGAGAGCAATTCATTTCAAAATGATATGAAAACGTGAGCTGTTCAGTCTTCAGCATTCATTCCTTTTATGATTAGTTTGGCAGCATTTCAGACTTCAGAGGCAGTACTAAATTTTGCAAGCATTCAACTTAAGCATCGAGCTTTTATTTAAACTCGGAGGACATTTTTACCTACTTAGCATTCTTCTTCTAGGGACAAACAATCTATATATATAAAAGAAAGTGTCCGAAACGATGTAATCCCATAACTCGAGATTGGCCGAACCAATTTTGATGATTTATACTTTGTCGCGTTTTAAAAAAAAAATCAGAATTTCAAAATGTCTTATTTTGACCACCCAGCGTGTTACGACAGGTTTTAATTTTGTATTTATTTATTTTGGCAACAACCAAAAAAAGAATCAAGTTTGAATGTTACATATCGTATCACAATTGAACTGTCAGATAGACACGCAACGTATCGCCATCTATTATCGATCAATGGAGAAGCCAATTTTGTTTCATGTGTGGTGGCGCTGTCCACGTTGACTGTGCCATTTGATTCAGTTGCGCAGTTTCTTCATTCGTTGCTGTTTCAGCGTCCATATTGCACTTTGAGAATGCACACTGGAATGCAATAGTTTCGTTGTATTTTTGGGTGGGACGAAGTCCGCCGGGGCTGCTAGTACTATAATAAAAATAAATTGAAGGCATAATAGGCGATGTCACTAATAAGTACGAGTACAGTGTGGCGCAAAAGAAACAAAGAGGCTTGAGTAGTGCGTTATCAGAGTCTTATTTCATTTTTATAAGTATATCACTATATCAATGGGGAATTTATTTAGCTTATGCCTAGAATGCTGTTCCAGGAAAGCTGAAATTAAGCGCCTCTCCAATGTTTCTCTCCATCACTTCGGTTAATGTTCGCCTAATTTTGACAGTGTAGGTTCAGTCAAAAAAAAACTGTGTTGGAATTTTTTTTTTCGTTTTTTTATTTGTACTTCCTCAAAAACCTCTTCCAGGTACTCCTAGCTAAAATACTCCATTTCTAGAATAAATTTAATTAACAAACAACGAATTTTTTTGTGTTGAACTTACCATTCTCCATACTGTTTTTTTGCTTTCGTTTGAAGTACCGATATTTTCCCTGATCTGTTAAAATTTAGCTGTGGAAAAATGTATTTTGCATTATTACGCCTACTTAAATTCTGTATAGATTTTTCATCTAGCGGCTAACAAATTTAGCTTGAACATTTATCTTTGGAGACATTCTTGTATGGGGGCTTAATTTAAGCAGCATATTAGGCTTAACGTAAAACAAAAATAACGTCATGTGTGTGGTGTCCATTCTCAGGTTTGCTAGTTTCCCCTTGAAGTTTGCGGGATATTTCAAGTGACATTTCTTGAATTTCTTTTAAAAAAATATTCCTTAAATTGGAATTCCTATGCTTTTTTGGTTAAAATATTTTCCAAATATCTCCAATCGAGGAGATGTTATCGAAAACGATAAATTTTTTGTTCCTTCTTAGTTCTGACGTTGTAGTTCTCTGCAATATACGCGTCGCTTTAGAGCACCTTTGATTTTAAAAAAAAACGTCGACTATTTTTGTTTGTTCTTTAGTCGTGAGTCTTTGCATTTGAAATTTAAAAAGTCTTCTTTACACAAATCTAAAAGAAACAAAAAAAGTAAATAAAGATTATAAATTATTTTGTTTTTTTTGCACTGCCTGGATTGTAAAAGTATAGTAGTGAATACGAAGCCCTGTGGAAAACCAACGAATTTCGTTTTGTTTTTTAGTTTACATTGGGAAATTACCAATATTAATGGAAAAGTTGTAAAAACATATTCGATCCAAGGTAAAAAATCCTCCAAGCATCGAGCACAATAGGAATGAGGTTGTCACCGTATTTCCTCAGATTTAGGTCACCAAGAACAGAGAATATTATGCTGGCATGTCATTTTTCAAATTGAAAACGTGCATTAGTGGAAAACTATTTTTTTTAAATGATGAATATTTGAAATGGCTTCCAAGTGATGAACGTTGTTCTATTTTGTTCTTATCAGCTGCTGGAAATATCTGGAAACAATCCATTTTTTCGGTCTGTTGTGAATCTTTGATAAGATTAGGCTCCAGAAATACAGTTGCAGACTTAAAGAGTTGTTTTTTCGCGGCTCACAAACTTATGAAAGCAAGAGCGACAGAAGAAACGAGAGAGATAGTGTATCGTAAATCAAACAAAGTATTGACAACTGTGGTAATACAAATTTGAATATGAGATAAAATTGCGCACTAAACTTAAATGCAAGACCTTGAAGCACGAGTGGCAACACTAACAAAATGTTCATAATTTCAACCCAAATTACGTCAGCCGAAAATATGAAAACTGATTGCTTTCAAACGTAGTACACTGGATACGTTCGGATACCTAGTATACGTAAAACGTCAAATGGATTTGTCTGGAATAGGTATTCGAAATAATCAACTTAAATTAAATTTCTTTTGCTTTTGACACTTCGGAATGTCAACTGAGTATACAGACAGGATTTTCTTGACTAGATTTGTCGGCTACGTTTACTGAAAAAAATATTCACCAATAAAAACTGAAATATATCAAGTGAGTCAGCTATCCGACGTCCCCAATGTCTGCAGTGCTATAAACGTCATTTTAATATTGCATTTGAAACAGAGTAAAAATAAATCCTCATCGCTATGAAGTGTGAACCCACCTTACGAGATTTTCTTTTGATTTTTTGTCCCTTCATCTCAATAGATTCCATCACAGATTAGGAAAATTTAATCGAAGAAGGTGTATGTGAGCAGTGTGGGTATGGTACCACAAATTTGAGAATCACTTCAAGTCCAAACATACCATAAATAACCCCCACTTAAAAGATAAAGATGAATTTTATTCTAATTTCTCTAGAGCTCTGTGAAATCATATACGGGGTAAGAGATACTTTTTTGTCCCATTTTGGCCATGTCTGGTCCCTGGTGTTGGGACGTTGTCTTTTTTGTTTCATAAAACTCACTTGAGATTTATGAGTAATATGTCGAAATAATTTCATTGAATAGATTATGCTAATCGCGTTTGAAAACCACGAACCACTCTCCGAAAGGGCATTTTTCAAATCTGTTGATGATTGAGAATAGATAAACATTTATCAATTGAATTGTGGAATTCCTTTCAGAGGGACTTTACACCATTTATAGGCGGCAGAGAATTTAAATTTGTCAGGGCAATTTATTCAATTTATTAAATAATATACCACCATAAATGTTCAACATCGCCCAAGGACTCAATAAAGTATTCGGCTTTTAGTGACAGACAGAAGAAATAATAATTATGACAGGTGTTTGTGGAGGTGGAGATGGTGAGCAGTTGATTTGCATATTTATGTTTCGAAGGTGAAGATGGGGTAGATTTGTAAAATATTTAGCATGGCGTCTGATTGATGATGTCTCTGTAATAAAATTTGCAACTTATTTTGAGCCCTTACAGGTGTTGTACCTTTCAGCTAACAACTTCTGTACCCAGAAGATGGCGCATAGTTTCTTTATTGGAATGGTAGCTGTTTTGAAGGTTTTTGTTTTCTATTCTCATTCTCATTCTCTTTTTTTTTCGTTTCTTTCATTTATTCTCAATACAAGTGCCTGGGTTTGAATTCCTTCGTACGTATATTTCTCCATAATACGGTTTTGTATTGTTGTAAGAGAGATGGCAAGTATCTAAGTGGAGGAAGGAGGTCGAAACTACAGCTTGCATCAGCATGATTTCCTCTAAGGCGACGCTTCAATCCAAGCTAAATGCATTCTGCTTGCTTCGTTGATGTAAAACTCAACGGAAACTTTGCCCTTAAACTATAAAACATTCGACAAGTGGAATTTGGGGTTAGGACAGATTTCTGCGGTTTATCTAGCAGTCTTCCAGCGTCCCAAAATTTATTTGAATATACACCAACTAAGTCCTTGTGACTTGTGCATCACAATGGGACCACAAGGACCTAAGTGGGGTGCTGCAGGGCTCGCTCTGCCGCACCCACCCACAAACCTAACCTAACCTAAGTCCTTGTGAAAAGATTCGAATATCTCTCGAAATAAAATTTAGGGAGGTGTAAAATTAATCATCCAATTTTGTTTTAGTTTTTGTATTACTTTTTTACTTAATAAAAAAAAAAATGATTTTGAGTGACGGAAATCTTTGTTTAGACCTTCACAATTTTTTCTGTTAAGTGCAAAACAGGATATTTGTCAAGTGGCTGCCGCCAGTTTTGATACACATTTGTGCCCGTCTTCGCATTTTCTATGACTTTCCGCCAGATTCCCGGATAACTGTTCGTATTGTTGGCATAAATCCGCGACTTCAATTAGCCCCAAAGAAAGAAGTCTCGGATAGTTTAAGCGGGCGATCTTGCTGGCATTGCCAAATCGCCAAAATGGGAGATTACGCGACCAGGAAACGAACAGATATCTATTCCTTTACAATATGCTTTGATACTTCCACGCTCTTGCGTAGTATAACGCTCCATTGCTTGTCTGTTTTATACCGCAGCTAAATGTCACATATGATTGACGTACGACGCCATTTGCAAACATTTTAACATCTTCCTTTACGTTACATTTTACATTTTAACGTATAAGTTTTTGTAACCTCAAAGTGTCAAAAGAATAACTTAGTATTCATAGAGCTGTTCCGATCAGGCAGTCTGACATTGCCAAACGACATGTTGGTGGTCGTCGTTGCACATTCAACATTAAACTCACCCCTATCGAGGAATTCCATGCGAGATATCCGTTCTGATACTACTTTCGGAAGAATTCTCCGATGTCACTTACATCACTTACTTTTGACAGCTACACGACATTTTTTCCGGCAAAAAGGCTACGGAATATCAAATGAACGCGCTTATTATACTCCATTGATTTTGTTTCGAAGCGGATACTTCGAACGCAATCTGGAGTTCTGAACAGATTCGACTTTCGTTTCGGAATTTTCTCCGAACGGATACCTCGATATGGATGATTGTCATAAGTCGCTGTCAGAAGCCTCAAAAATGGACAATATAAATTCGAAATTCAATTTCCAGTTTGCTCTGAAGGAGCTCATTTTAAAATGTAAATCAAAATTCCAAAATATAACTATACTGGACTTGATCGGCCGATATTTTGAATAAGCAGTCTCTCTCTCCCTCTCACTGTGGCCTAGCGTCAGCCTATTTGCAATTTGCAAACAAAAAATAAAACTACTTTCAGTTGTGTGTTAAACAAATCATCAACTAGATGGCTGGTCAGTCACGAAAGCCGGTTTGCCGCGATAATAACGATGCAAGCCGCAAAAAAAGGTGCAAACAAAATTTCCCCCATTTGCAGTTCTTGTACATTTCAGCCAAAAGCACTGGTAAAGAAATATAATCGCAGCCTACACTCTATCCATCGGTATGGTGTTGGTGTCTGGTCTGGTGTAAAATAGACAACATCAGCAAAGGTGTTGACTATACAAGTTGCACTTACAGTTGCCACCAAAAAACAAAAAAAAACATAACCACAACCAGTCCGAGTCCATGCGCGATGCTGATTTGTGTTTAGTTTTGTTTAACCCAATCGATCATTCGCTTTTGTTTGTTTGACCAAAACAGAAAAAAAACAGAAAAAATATTTAAATTCCAAGATCACGATTCAATCAAAATCGAACAGTGCCACCGATCACATCAACACGAGATAGTTACGTGTCGACCAAATGTCAATCACTTGAACTTCTCTTCGGTTTTGAGAACTGGGTTAGGTTACCTTTTCTTATAATTTACACTGTGGAATGTCTACGGCTTATTTGCAATTATATTGAGAAGTGGCATGCCACCTCTAAGCGCAATTCCAACTCAAACCACTTATAAGTTCAATATCAGTAGGCGAGTCTATGGCAGCGCATTATTCTTGAAATGTGGGCCACATTGTTAAAGCCGTTGGGTACCGTGATACGTGAATACATGCGAACACATCCGTGATTAAATGTCAGAGGTTAGGGAGGAATGCACAGTGAATACTGAACACAGATAGATTTGCATTCCTTCAATAGAAAAAGTCACGTCAACCTATTTTCGATTGGGTAAACAGAAAATAACAGACGCTGGTGGAGGGGGTGAATTCTTAATTTTGCGTGGTTTTGGCTTGTTGGGGCTCATTCTATTTTGGGGAAAGTTTCATTTTATGCGGCTCCGGCATTATCTGCTGATATAAAACGTCCTCTCTATAAGTCGTAACGAATAAAAATCGTGGGGAAATCGTTCTTTCATGTTGGCTTTGTTAAATATTTAGGTGGCTAGTTCCAATCAACTTGTCTCGTATATTTGAGAGAATGAATGATGGGCCCGTCTTTTATTATTCGCTGGCAAACCATGTTTCCATCTTTAAGAGCAGTTAATATCTAATACAACCTCTTCTCATGTCGTATGTATTAAACTTAGCCAATTCTTAGTCTTTTTGCCCTTAAAGTTTAGGGGAATATGTTCATGCTAAGAACATATACCTATAGCAAAATAGTTTAATCGGACCAATTTCAAACAACGTTTGCTTGGGGTGTTCTTTTTTTAGGGGTACAGGACTTTATAATTAAGTAAATCTCATGGTAATGGCGATTGTGTTGACTTTATTTAAAAGATGAGTCGGTGCAGTGTTAGGGAGTTGTGGGAAATTTACCTTTTGTGGAAATTTCGATGGTATAAATCTGTGTAGGAAAAGAAAAAAGAATGTTGGTCTATTGGAATTGCTTTGCAAACAATTACTACCCCTTTCGTAATACACTTTTAGGGCCGTTATATTCACTATCGTTCAACTTGAAGATAACTCCGATGTTGACCAACTTCGGAGTTGATTTGAAAGAGAGAGTTGAGCGGCAAGTTGAAAATTGCTTTTATTCACTACCCTAATTCTCAACTCCTCAGTTGAAATTCAAAAGTTGTTTGACTTGCTGTTTCAGAAATATCCCTGGGATATTTGTGGCAGATGACACAAAATATGGCAGTTTCAACTTTGGATTTGGATTTCGCTTGTCATTTTCGTTACGGGCAAAACATACTTTGATTATATTTTATTTTTTGTCTATGGTTTCCGCTTTAAAGAGTAGATATCCATACAAATATTAAATCGGTTCGAGGGAATTTTGTTTTCGCGAAAAAGTCATGTGCTGTTTCCAGAAGTTTTGGTTTCTATCGAAAAAAAAAAAATTGCGAACTTAATAAAATATAAAATAATTTCCAAATTCAAAAAAAAAATATCAATTTATACATAAAACCCCAAGTTTTCCTAACTTCTACTATTTCGGGGAGTTGAGCGAACCAAAACCAACTTTCGGTTTTCTGAACTCCAGAATATCTAAAATTGAGCGAGTCAACTTTGAGTGAATAAAAGCAAATTCTCAAGTTGAAAATAAAAATCCCCAAGTTGTGTTCAACTTCGAGTGAATAAAACCGGCCTTAGTCTCTTTTAAACGCAGCTGATGGTGCATGTTGATAAAAATTAAAGAAAAATGTAGTGTCACACGGGCCTAAGGAAAAATTATTACTTTTAAAAATTTCAACCTCTCACTAGGTATGTAGAGACACTTTGTTCTTGTCATCAAATATGCGAGCCCCTTCAAACAAATTGTCTGTTTTTGTAAATGGTCGCCACTACATTGTTTGCAAATGAAATGACACTCGGCTCTTTTTTGCAAAGGTCATATTTCCGACCCACTTAAGAGCCATTTGTTCGAGAAGTTGGGGGCTCCGTCTTTCCAATATTTGATTTGACTTGATTTTAAACATAGTTATCTCGTATGGAAAATGTCGTTCTTTGATTTAAAAAAAGCATAGTTAAAAAATTGTGAAAACTTTAGCAATATGCGAAAAGAAATATACATTAAAATAAAATATCAACACTGGGCCATATCATCATATTATCATAAATCTTCTCATTATGAAATTGCACAAGTAAGTTAAGTTGACTGACGTATAACGGATCACCAGCATCAGTTGTCAAACTGAATGTAGGCGGTAGGAAAAAACAAACCGCTAGTAAAGACATTGAACACGATTCGGAATTTCAATTAAGACAATTGACGAATGGAGCCTAACCCCTGGCGGTAAATTTTCGCATCGGTAGGTTGCTATAGATTTTGGCAGCTGGTATGTATTTCTATGGAAAATCAAGAAGTTATTGTGAGAAATTGTGTACTCAATTCAAAATATGCATTTAATATAAGAAAAAAACTCATTTTACAACAGAAAAATAATATCTTATATATGATATAAAAGCGAATGCTAAGTTTTTATTTTTGTAGAAAATGCAGAATATAATCGGAGCTCAGCATTGTGGCGTTGTGGAGGGAATTACATTGTAGCATCTTCCAAAAGAAGATTTAAAGTTCTTTTGATTAAATGGGGTATTGGCTTAGGATGGGGTAAACATTTCCCAAATATTTTTCCATTTGCAGTCTTCACTTTAGAGATAAAGACATTTTGCGACCGAATACACGGGATGGTTTTCAGTATAGAACCAAACTTGTGAAAGGAGCCTTTTTCAGCCCCCACCAGTCCAGTAACTTCATCTACGGATGGAGGTGGGGGGAGGCCAATTTTATGTATCCAGTCAGCTTTCACTATTGCTTTGCCTTCCCGGATAAACCTTTTAACACCACTGAAATAGTTAATTATTTCACAGGGCGAAATCGTGACAACCTTAGAAACTTCTAAGCTGCCTGGATCCCCATCATCACAGCAAGCAAATCTGTAAAAATCATAATTAGCAAACTTTTCATAAGATAAAAAGCAACCAAAATATATAAACAAAAGGAAATTTATTATCTGTTTACATTAAAGTCAACACTACTTTGAATAGACTTTTGTGCTAGTTTTACCAGATGAATTGACTCAAACTGTACAAATTTCGGACAAGTAGTACTTAGACTAGGCAAATTAAGTTTGTTTTCAATTAAATGATTAACTTTTCAATAGATAAACAATTAATTTTCTTGCACGAAAACACACGCATTCCTTATCCAAGTCCTTTGCAATACAAACAGACGTCAAAATTCTATAGGTCTCTACATATTCCTTTTTTATCCACCAGGTGTCGCAGAAAAACTTTTCCACTCGTCAATAGGTCTCTTCCTTTTCTTTTAAGTCCTACTAACCTTAACGAATTTTTACTCGATGTCGTTCCTTAATTTGGAAAATTCGTACCACTTTTTTGAGTTATATCTCTGTCAATTTTCATAGATTGCTACAAAAGTGTTCCCTTAGTTTTTCATAAGTGTCACTCGCTGGGAAATAATTTATCCCCACCACTGCCATTTTGACAGTCTTTTCATTCTCACTACAAAAGTAGAGAAACAAACCAATATCATGACGTAGCTTTAATTAGCCAAAGAAATGCAGAATGATTGTTTTGAGAAGATGCTAAACTGTCACAAAATAGTATTTTAATTCATTGACTACTTTCATTCTTTACTTTTATTTTCGACAGTTTTGCAGTCGCAATGCAAACCTTTATCTTCTGTTTTCGGTAACATCAGATTGTTTGTTTTGCTCCCCTCGACAAAACTGTGCCATTTACATTTCCCTACCAACGATTTTCTCGCTGCAAACTAACTGGGTGTTTGTTGTTACGGAGTTTACATTGGTCATTGGCTTATTAAAATTTGTATTAGTCGAATTTGTTTTCTATTTTCGATTAAGCCATCTGTAGTTAGCCTTCATTCATTTGCAAATATGTTTGCTTCTCTCCGAATTCTTTTCACTTTTCTGGCACTGCGTTTGGTTCTACTACAATTTTTCTAAAAAAAAACATATGCAGTAGGTTCGTTCGCGTACGCGGTTTGAATCAAACGCAATCAATATAAATCGATTGCAATCGCATAAAGTCTATACACGTACTCATCAAAAATGACAGAAGAAGAGAAAATTAGCAAAATAACGAGTAACGAGCGGTTCCTTGCCTCGAAACAGCTCAGAGAATTTCAACCGGCAAGTACTGATAAAAATGTCAAATGCGCAAAATTGACAGGAAACAAATTCAAAATCCGTTTTAAAAATCAATTGTACACAAAAATAAAATATCTGAAAATAAAGAAAATTCGGTGGTGGTCGAATGTTCTCATAGAACGTTTCATATGTTGCAAAAAGGTAAGTAATAAATTTATTCGTGATATGGACTAGATTTCAAGTATATAAGTGGCTCAAAGTAGCTCGAAGTGTATCCGGGTACTTTGGAGTATATATTCAGCTTTCTGAGAGAGTTTCGCTCAATTTTTTCGAGTCTGACAGATTTTAAGTGCTTGGCTCGTGAAAGTACGCGAATGGACCTACTATTCTGCTTCTGATCCGCTATCTCTCTATTACTTTTTGTGCTACCACCAGGTTAGTGCTCTACTGCTAATCTGCTACTACTCGTATTTCTGCTGTACCCTATTATTGCTGTTATTGCTACTGTTAAGGCACCAAGTGACAAAGAACAGAAAAAGAATCCCATACATTTGCAACAGAAACAGAATTAGGAACAGAACATCATTTTTTCAGCAACAGAATTTAGCGACAGAAAAATTGCTGCCAGCAACAGAAATGCCAATTTATAGTGGGGGAGAGGTTTTTTTTGTTTGCATTTTTCTGCATCTGTCATCTGGCTGTTTGTTTCGCATCGTACTATTGTATATTGTGATGACCACGTATGAATAACAAACGAAAAATGTAATAAAAAGTTTTTAGTAGACGAAGAGGAGAGTATAATCGATTTCGTGAGAAATCACCAAATAATGTGTAATGACCGTCACCCAATATTTTGCAACAGCGACATGTTTTTATGGGTCTGTTTCTGTTTCAGTTGTGTGTAGCTGAGCGAGCAACTTAAACAGAACCAGAATTTACTACAGAACGAAAAAAACTTTCTGTTCTGTTTCAGTTTCTGTTCTTTGTCACTGTTGGTGCTATGAATTTGCTCTGCAGTTGCTCTGTTACTGCTCTGTTATTGCTCTTCTGTTGCTCTGTTACTGCTCTGTTATTGATCTGCGTCTTCCTAGTCATAGATTTAGAGCCCTCTTTTGCTGGTTTAGCTACTGCTGTATAGTTATGAATCGTTAAAAACTATGCACACCGAGAATTATCTTTTTGGACATCACAATTGGCTAATATCGCGACTTCAAAGAACTGCAGATTACCCCAAATGCCTATGGAAGTCGAAGAGTAATAAAGCTCCGTCCATTTAGCTGCCCCATCATACAATCATTGACACAGGAACGTCCCAACAGATCCCTGGCTCTCCTCTGCCGTATATTTTTGGAAGAAGAACGAACCCTCAGAGCAAGCAAAAAATGGACGCCAAGCAATATGCAAATATTCCATGATCTCAGCAATATCGCCGCAGAGCATCACTCAAATTCCATCATAAATTACTAGCCTCAACTATGAACGCACGGGCATACTTTCCAATCCTGTGTTTCTTTCTGTGCAATCAGACAACAATAACGACCAAAAGAATTCGTAGCTTTAGGGAGATTCTTGGGTTTTCATCATCAGCATCAGGCATCTCACTGCCAACATCCGCGCTGCGCCACATCCGCAAATTCACATATGCGATGCGTTGCATTCGAGAGCACATTCAAGTCAGAGCGCGCTTATCATCATCTGCCGGACGAATAGTTAAATTGCTGAACCGTATCCATGCGTGGAGAATGCGCGCATGTGCGCGCAGAGATCGCTTGGAATAATGTTGCTGCTTCTGGTGGTGCTGCTACTGCTGTCGTTTCTAGCTGTCACAGTTTCCACACATTGTGAGACTATTGTCAGGCGAGAGACTAGAGCAGCAGCATCCATTTACCTAGCAGCCCCATCGACCGCCGCAGAGAGATAACAACGCCAATGTAGGCCTAGAATACAATCGGCGCAGGCATACGCTCCGTCGGTCGAGAATAAACTTTGCAACAGGTAAAAACGATCATTAATTATGGGCTTGCAATTTCTATTAGCAGCACGCAGCAGATGCGCTCCACAGTCAAACACACACACAGACGCCGCCTCATCATAGCTACAGCGATACTGCATGTAGTATGCAGATTGGCGCGTTTCCCAGTGCATTTAGTGTGCGTGCGCATGCGCGCTGAATAAACGTCGATACGACTCATTGAATGGGCTCGCATCTCCTTGGATCACTTGTGTCGCGCTCGCGCACCCCTTTGCTGTTCGACGTCATGGCGACGGGAAACGATTCCAAGCCAAGCGAAAGATTCATTGAGTGTCCATGGGATACCACGGCGAGCAGATCACAGCAAAAGTGGCCAGAACAGAAGCAGTGAACTTGCTTGGCCGCTCTGTAAAATGTCGAATTCCGCTTCGGGCCAAATCGTATATATGCCACCCGTATATGTGTGTAGCTGCATGTGCGTGTGCGATGGCACGTTACAGCTAACTTTGGGAAATCTCATGCATTCCAGCGGATAATTTTATTATTTATTGATTGATATGCATTTTCTTTGACTAATAGTCTTCCATTTAGCCATTTTAAGAACTATGCAGCGAGCGCTCCACTGGAAGCCGAAGCCATATGCCCGATGCTGCTGCCCGATTATTGATTTACGAGCACAAAATGTCGGCCGGACAGAGAAAATGCTTGCAGAAGAAGATGGACGCGCCGCCATTGGTTGCATGAGGCTTTTTCTTTTCGACAAATATGTGTATCACTCAAGGCCAAGAAAATGTTCCAAGTCCAAGATATCATCGGGGGCATGGCCGCGTTAATTGTGCATTGCATTGCAAAATATGATCCGACTTTGTAATTACGTTGATGTGAAGCCAATGATTATGGTTGCGCTCTTCTTTTTTTTTGCCTGCGTTGTTTTCCCTGCCCATTTGGTCGGTTTCACTTGCTTGTTGCAAATATTTGTGGATGGTTACAATTAAATGTATACACGAGTTTGCGCCGTTGTTATGTATTGTCGTGTTTTAAAATTCACACGAAACTTGGTGTGGTTTCGAAGATGCGACTGCGATACTGACGAACATGATGTGGGAATTCCATGTCATGACTGGGCAATAATAATGACAGAGGGACAGGGTTTGTGTTTGCTGTAGGGAATGATATTTTGTTGACACACATACTTATCGGAAGTGAGGATCTTTATTGGGATTTTTTGTGAATGAGAGATGTTTGCAAAGAGAAAATGACAGGCAGACTGTTAAAGTTCATACTGTTGCTATTTTCTATTTCGCGGATCATAATTATTGAAAGGATAGTTTTTGGGACGTACCAATATTCGACTATTTTTGTTTTTTAGGTTAGGGCCAGAAATCATTCGAATATAAGCCGTCTAGGCGGATCGACTCAAAAGTTTGATATTTCCCTCATCGGCTTAAACCGATCTACTGCAAGAATCGCAGTGGCACAGCAACTTTGACATCCACTTTTTAGAGCCACTCGTTCTTAATAGAAGGTCTATTCCATTTATTTTCAGGTTCAACATTGGCGATAAGTCATATTTCTCTCGCTTCGAGAGAATTCGCTCACTGCAATGAAAAATAATTAAAAAGAGTAGGAACGCGTTGAAATACAAATTTTAGAAATGTGACTTTTTCCTAGGCGGGAAATATTCAAATGTCAGTTGAACAGAGTGCAAATTTATATTTAAGAGTAAGGTTTAACTGATACTGTATAGCAGAAATTGGAAAGCTCGGATCTTTTCTTTTTCAAATCCATTTTAATGCTACACAAGCACAAAATTTTAATGAAATCAAGTTAGAAGTCAGTTACAAAATAGCATTTCAACGATTTGACAGTCATCTGTCAACTACAGAAGATCATGACTCGGACGATAAGTGGTTCCAACAAGACGGGGCAACAAGCCAATTATGGCTTTATTGACACAGTTAGATTTTTTTCTGTGGGGCTACGCAAAAGACCGTGCTTACGCGAATAATCCCCAAAGGAATTTCTTGGACTAATATTTTCAGGCTTTTTACGGAGGCAAAATATTTGTTCTCTCTTTTTGGCTCTCTTCTTGTCAACTTTTCCGTAAAAGAACGAAGTTTAACAAAGTTTTAATAATGTGTTCGAATTTATTATCGTGACTCGTGAGGGAACACAACTAGAGTGTAGCAAATTATCAGACAAACCATAGACAAATCATACTGAGACCCCCAACTCGCAATCCTCTTGCCGCTGGCCCCCTCAATTTTTATTCAAATTCGCCATTTTGTATTCCTATCGGTGTTATGTCAAAAAAGAATCCGTGTGACATGCAAAAACATACAAAAAATGCAAAAATTAATGCTGCCAACCTCGGCGACCGTGGGGAAATGTGAAAGAGTTCGGGAATACCACATTTTTTCATTAGTGAATGCCATTGGTTAGTTATTATAAATTGTTAAAAGGCGAATAATTTGATTTGTTTGGTTAGCAAAACTATATTATATAAAAGGTGGCGCAAAAATAACCTTCCGATGTTTTTTGGCTGTAATTAAAAAAAAAAATGAAAAACTTTGATTCTTCTTGTGGATTATTTTTATTTGGTCTTTTAATTTTTTTTACATCAAGTCGAGAATATGATGTCATGTAAATGGCCGCCGCCACATTTGATTGTCATTTGAGCCCTTTTTATGGCATTTTCCATCACTTTGGCCAAAACTTCCGGCGATAGGTCCTCACATTCTTGACGGATATTGTCTTTAAGAGCTGCAAGAGTCTGAGGCTTGTTGACATAAACCCGCGACTTCAAAAAGCCCCACAAAAAGAAGTCTGGAGCGGTCAAATCAGGCGATCTTGCTGGCCAGTGCAAATCGCCAAAACGGAAGATTAGGCGCCCGGGAAATGCATCCTTCAGCATATCGGTTGTGGCACGTGCAGTGTGTGCCGTTGCACCGTCCTGTTGGAACCACATGCTTTCCAATCCCAATTCATCAAGTTGCGGCAAAAAGAACTCGTTGATCATTGCTCTGTAGCGCTCCCCATTCACAGTAACCGTTTGGCCCGCGACGTCTTCGAAGAAAAAAGGTCCGATGGCTACAGCAGCAATATTCTCTGCATATGGGTCTGCCACGCCTGGCAGCATCTCGTGTTGTGCCAGTCTCTTCGAGGCGAGCGGCTAAACGTCGCATTGTTTCACCAGTAGGCGTTGGACGGCTAGGAAATGTGCGACGAAATTCACGTTGTGCCAAAGTCACCGACCGATTATTGCTCAAATAAATAGTCACCAATATTCTGCGTTGTGGAGCAGTGAAGCGTAACATTGTTTATTAACGTGTATTTCGCATGTGTTTACTACACAAATGTCAAAACAGAACTGACATTAGGGGCCAATCGCAAAATTTATAGCATTTTCTGATAGGAGGATTACTTTTGCGCCACCTTGTACTAGAAACATATTAGGACAAACATGGATATGTATTTACCTCTTTTCAATTTCATTAAGATCGATTTCATGTGTATATTTTTCTTAAATAATTGATAAAGCTTTGGTCAAAAGGTGTTTATTTTCATCCAACCATTCTGCATTGACAATTTTTCATAAATGTTTTAAGCTAATGTACACTTATTCCTAAAAAGAATACTATCCACCCACACGTAATAAATAATTTCAAATTAAACGGATTAAATTCTATGAACGCTGTCAGCAGCTTTGCCCACAGCGTAAGTGGCATATGCAAGATGCGAGTGTGTTGGTGAGCCGAAATTTGACATGACATTTTCTCAATACGAATTTCTCAACACAAGCGCACTTAGCATTTTCCACCCCATAAATTTGTCGCTTTTGCTTCACAAACTCTGCTGGTGAAGTTGTTTCTTCTGCTGTTAAATTTGCTGCTGGTGTTTAAATCGTGTCCTGAATAGCTTAGTTTAAATCGAACGCAATTGTTATAAATCCATCACAATCGTAGTCAATACGAGTATCATAAAAGAATTTTCAGTCAGCTGACAATTGGAAAAGCAACAAGTAATGAGTGATCCCTCAAATAATTTACTGAAACATTTGTCAATTGGTGTACAGATAGCCTAAAAATGATATTTGATGAAATGACACTCAGACGTATCTGCTTCTCATTCTTTTTTTTTGCTATGTGGTGGGGAATTTTCTATTGCGTGATAGGTTTTTTTCCTTTACTTTTGGAGTAAGAATGGAAAATATCGTCAAAATGACAGTGGTGGGGATAAATTCTCAGAGAGAGACACTTAGGAAAAAGTTACTGACCGCTTTGTAGTAATGTATGAAAAATTACAGATACATAATTTAAAAATTCAAAAAAAAAGGTGTACGAAAAGCCGTTAAAACATCTGATAAACTCGCAGAATTTGCTAATTTACTAACAAAATTAGTTGATGCATCTACCTAGCGATGAAAGTGATTCGGAAGAAATTGAACTTCTATTTGATGAGTCCGAGTATAAGGAAGAGTTTGTACTACTGAACTATCGTTCGAGAAGATGAAAAAGCGACACTGATAAACGAAAGACCAGCCAGAATATTAAGCAGATATCACCTGTTGATCAGGAGGAAATCAGAACATTTGCATGCGTATGCCAAAAAGGACAAAAAATTCCAAATCATCTGTCAAAAGTCAGTTGACTGACAGCTTTTCCTATTCTTACACCCAGAAATTTGTTGAGTAAAAACTCGTAAGATTCTCAGAGGAGGGGATATATATTTCTCTCTCAAATCCGTAAATCTCTAAAAATCCGTAAAATTTTTCAAAAATTCGTAGGTCTAGCCGACACACTTAGACCATTATAAAGTCCCTTGTGATAGGTTAGGTTAGGTTGAAGTGAAAAGTTCGTAAAAATTGGTAAAAAAAAAATCGAAAAATTTATAAGCAAAGGTACACCCCTAATGTTGTCAAGGAATTCATAAAATTCAAAACACCTAAATAGGTATTTTCTAGAGGTGTGTTTTTAAAATTGGCATCACTTCTTTCAGCGACCACAAATAATTTGACAGTTTACATCTGGGTTGACCTCCAAGCTTAACTATTTTACTATTATTATTATAACTTTATTGTTTCATAAATAAACTATACAAACAACAACAAAATTATAGCATTAGCTACCAGTTCTTTAGGCTAAAACTATTTAACTAATTTAACAGCGATTGTTTATTTACTTACTCTTGTGTAGGTACTCTGTGACAGCTAATGATAGTAATGTCAGAATTTAAGTTCACAGGCACGTAGGGGAAGAAAAAAAATAGTTTTTCGTTGAAAGCCATTAAACTTTGAGTGAAACCAACTGCAGTCTAGTACATTGGTGACTTATTTTCCCTCTTCGAACTGTCACAACTGTCAACGCCGTAGTTATAAACGGCGAAACTTGGAAGCAGCCGTATTATGTTCCTAAAAAGGTATAAAAGTTTTAACTCAATTTGCGCTGAATTTGTATTTGGCTGTATCTTAATCTAGTTTAACATCTTCAATTCCCCATTCCAATTAAAGCAATGACAGAACACACCAATGGAGCGATGAAAAATAAAATTCCTCCATTTGTTCCCAATTTTCAAATTATAGATGCCATGCCATCCATTAGCTCTCATTGGAACTATTTAATGCTCCAACCTTTGCTAAAAGTAATTACACCTATCGATCTTTTTGACAAGGTACATTTTTTGTGATTGGCCAGAATTCCGGTAGAATCCGGGTATACCTAATTAAGAGTTATTCCGCATTTTGTTTTCCCCGCTCGTTCCTGTTATAATAAATCAAAGCACTGCCAAACCTACTTAAATAAACAACTCATGATCTATACACGAACATTAATCATTCATATGAAAATTAGAAGAATCGACGAAAAAATCGACTTTTCAAATGATGGATACCAGCACTATTCCCAAAATTATGCCCAAACATGGACGAAAATAGCCCTAAAATGTGAATCGAAGGAGAAACACACGTAACGCGTCTTCAGAAAGTCAAGAAACGAACTCTAAAGTGACACCTTAAGGTGTGGCCACACCACAAAGCACACCCACATAACTTACGTCTTTTTAAGGTGGCAAAAATTAATTTACCACACCCGATCCCTAAAAAAAAAACCAAAAACAGTCGAAACTTCTTGATAGTTGATCCGAATTTACATAACTGAGTCCAAATACCCCACACGGTTATGGCAAGACGGCTGTCGAGGGGGCCTTACCATAAGTTTAATCCATGTGCGGTCCGGTTGGGAATAAATACTTTTATAGCGCTTATGAAACAATACAATACCACCCAGCTCTAAGGTCGCGTCACACTTACTGAGCTCCTCCAGAAATTCCACAAAAAGGCGCAGCGCACCATAAAAATATGAACAAATGAACCACTTCCTGTCATCTTTTAGTTTTAAGCACATTCGAAAGATGCATCTCATACAGGTTTATATGTTTGTGAACTATTAAGCCACGATGATTAGGGCCATTTATCATAAAGTAGCTGGGAACATGGCAATTAATTAAGTCTAAACGCAACTAACATCTTCGTTGTGGCTACTGAAAGTGGAATGGAATTGTGGCGAGTTGCGTGGTAACGCGCGTGTGTTGTCAGCTTTGATCAGATAACAAAGGGACTGTGAAATTGTGAGAATCCTTTTTTCTTTTGCTCACTTTTTACCTGGCGAAACAGAAGGAGTGAGGTGAACTCGCAGAAACGAGAAAAACTCTCGGTCGTCCGGTCTCGTTGTTCTTGACAGGGAGTTAGATTCGGAAACTGTATCGTTGTATCTATCAATCAAGGGAAATTATGTACCGACCAGCCCACCTATACCCTGTTTAGTATAATAGCGGACAGGTTTTTGCGATGCCTTTGTTTACGTGCATTTAGGGTGAATGGATGGGGCCCAGGAAGGATGTGGATATAGGTAAATGGTTCTTAATAGTCGAGCAATTATGTGTTTTTCACAACAAATGGCGCATGCAAGGAAGAGTTGTGGTCTTTGGAAGTAAAAGACTGCAACTAGTTTTATATGCCGACCGAAGTGGGGCATGTAGAAGGATAGGTTTTTTTGTTCTCGTGAATATTGTTTTTCCAACACAAGTGACTTTAGAACGAGTAAGAAAAAGAAGGCATGTCAAATACGACTTCATTTAACTAAACCAAGCTGTTTGAGCTTGATTGATAGGTGGCGCCATTCTGTCGCTTCGGATGATGCATTTCTGTCTTGAGATATCTTCCAAAAAGGTTTATATATAGCAAATCCTTGCATTGTTGTCCAATTTCTCAATCAAATGTCAAAATGAATTGTTTTCTATGAAGCGTAGTACGCTGCTCGAGCTAAAATAAATTTTATCTGGTCTCCAACTTTTCTCTCCAAACCAGAGACAATACTGAGACCACCAACTCCGGCCGATTTCCCGTTACTTAGCCTACAAGCTATATTTTTATGGAGTGTTCACGTTTGGTGCCCTAGTCTAGTATACTTACATAGAAAATCGTTTGACAAATGTTACGAAACTTCAAAAATTCTGCTCACTAACACACTCCCAGGAGATATGAGACACTTCCGCTGTGGGCAAAGTTGCTGGCAGAGTTCAAAGAATTTTATCCGTTTAATTTGAAATTGCTCGTTACGTGTGGATAATATTTTTTTTTTGGAATAAGTGCACATTTGCTTCAAATGTTCATGAAAAATTAACAATGTAGATTGGTTGAGGGAAAATGAAAACATTTTGAGCAAATTTTCTTCATTATTTAAGAAAATCGAATTAATCGAAGTTAATGATATCCAAAAGCGGAAAATACACAACCTGTTTGTCCTAATATGTTTCTAGTATATAGAACATCAACTTTATATAGTTTTACTAACCAAACAAATCAAATTATTCGCCTTTTAACAATTTATAATAACTAACCAATGGCGTTCAGTAATGCAAAAATGTGGTATTCCCGAACTCTTTCACATTTCCCCACGGTTGCCGAGGTTAACAGCATTTATTTTTGCATTTTTTGTATGTTTTTGCATGTCACACGGATTCTTTTTTGACATAACACCGATAGGAAAACAAAATGGCGAATTTGAAAAAAAAAACTGAGGGGGCCAGCAGCAAGAGGATTGTGAGTAGTGAGTTGGGGGTCTCAGTATCACAGAAAACAACTGTTTTTTGAAGAAAATCCTTCAAAAACTTATGGCGTTTTCGATTGAAGAAAAGAATTGCCCTTTCTATGAAAAGAGCAAATCTAGAAGTGCTCTTTCAATGTATTCTATGTTTCATTGAAAAAAAGAGTGCACTTCCAGGTCAATTCTTAACACGACAGAAGTGTCTGTAATATTTTTTAGAGAATTTCCCTGAACTCACTAACACATACTAACAAAATGTCAGACTGAAGTATTTGTTGTGTTATTAGAAACAGATTTTTCGCTATGTGATCCGAAAATATACAATAATTATGCGTGCAAAATGTAAACTTATATTGAAATCTTTGGATTTGGCTGTATTTATTACTGCAGAAAACAAAAAAAAAAGTAGCAACAGAAAACCAAATCTCTCATATGGTGTCTGCCACTATTACAAAAGAGCTCCAACGAATTTCATTGAAAAGAGCAATTCTGAATTGCGGGGCAATTCTCTCGGATCTTCAATCGAAAACGCCATTATTTCAACTATGTCTGACTCTATGTACTTTTCGTCCATGTAATAATTAAAAGAGCTCATCCTTGCATACTTTTCCGCAACAGAACAACAAATGCACAACTATCCGTCAGAATTTATTTCGAGAAAATGTGCCGAGTGCCGACCCATTAAATGGGCACGCTAAATTTTGACAGACACAGTACATTCTGAAACAAAAGTTTGATTATTTAGGTCGAGCTGCGTACCACTCAGCTAAATGGGTTAGCTTAAATTTAGCTCAGCTAAATTTTGGAGAGAATTTTGTATGGGAGCGAAAATTTACAAATTTGACGCAGTTCAAGTGAAGAATGCTTCAAAAACCAATTGATAGATGGCGAACTTGAATCCCTGCGAAGGTTGATTTCTATTTTCTGTCGCAATTTTTGACACTTGAGCGTGATCAATTTTGTCGTTGGGATACCAATCTAGTTTAGTAGTCTGACAGCTGACTGACTAGATGTACCTAAATATTTCAGTTTTTGTTAGCCTAGTGGTTGCGTGAATAGTGCCAAATATGAAGAAGAAAAGCCAAGTGACAGCTAAAAAACTTGTAGGAAAACAAAACAGAATTTATATGGCTGTAGCATGATTTTGTTAAAAAATTGCTAAAAAGTTTATAATAAAGTCCAAAAAACAGAATAAAAACATTTTAGAATTGAAAACTGATGTTTATCACATGTATTAGGTAAAAGAAGAGAGGTTATTTTATATGAACAAAACACTACTCTGGCCATTAGAAAACGGCTTTGTTATCCTACAAGTTTTTTTGACGGTTGAACCAAAAAGATAGCCCATCTGTGAAATGATGTAAATGATGAAACACTATTGTTTTCTGTTTTCTGAATTTAGCATGTTTCTTTGAAAGAAAACAGCGTTTTGCGTACTTTTGCTGGTGAATAATACGATTGGTGACATTGATCAGCTTTTTAACAAACAGGGTGTCTCGAATCTATTGGCTTACGCTATCGGAAAATCTCTTAATACAATATCGTGTTGCTTAAAAGTATGCTAGTTGTGTTATTGTCATTCATTCTTGGAATATTTTCTTTAAGCTTTTCTCCGGTCTACGTGTTTTTCTTTTTAAAACAATATCAAAGTTTTTTTTTTAAAACCTTCAAATACTAGGCAATTGTATAGGAAAGTTACTACTACGATGAGCTTTAATAAACAAAGCGACAGAATTCAGAATTCCTTGCAAAGTTGAATAATTTCTATGCACTATTGATGACTTTAATGTGACAGGTAACCTTAAGCCACAATTTACTCAATTTACTAGAACTGCTCTATTCAAAGATTTAAGAGGGACTCTTTGACAAATTAAAAACAATTAACTACACCTTGGAAAAAAAGTAAAAAAGGATTTCATTCGATCATCTTTTAACTGTCAAATTACGCTGGGTGCAGATTTTTAGTTAGATTATTCTGTCAATATATTAAGAGTTATCTGAGTATGGTCTGAATGTAAAAAGATGCACAAATTTAGAGGTCTGATTTCCCAGGGCTGAAAAAAAAATATTCTTTTTTGACAGTTCAGACAATCGATATACTAATATTAAAAAGAAAAACGCTTTTTATTGGAACTGTCATTTCTGGCTGCATTTCTGTCACAACTATGCGTACCTATAGTGACTTAAAGCTGAATATTTAAGGCAATTGTATCTTAGAAAAATGAAACGCTTGTCAAACTGTGTCATCCATGAAATGTTACTTACCGACAAACGTCACTTTTTGTAACGCCATTGCAATTTATATAATGTTCCACATGACAAATGGGGCCAAAAACAGTAAAATTTGTCACAATATGGCGTCTTCCATTAATAGCGGTCTGATATTCGCATCTTGCCCATATTTATGGTAGTGCTCATACAATGGCCGAAAATATTAAGCCTCAAATCAATTGTTATCATCATGATTAATGACATATTAAGCGAAGAAGTTGTGTGTGCGTTTTTTCGGGCAGAGTTCGAAATGAGACACATCTTGATCGGTGATCACCTCTGTCTCTGTCCACCCACGATCACCGAATGCAGCCATCATGATCGAAATCTTTTAGTATTTTTTTTGTTGCTTTCTTATTTTGAGTTGACGTCCCAAAATGCGTGACTAACGATGAAATCATTTTTATTATTCTCTTTCCAGGATAGACCATAAGTAGCGATGTCACACCAAACACGCCGAGGGCCGCCTGTCGAGTGTCCCTTGGCGTCCTTAGGTCGCAACACAACCGTCTTGGACACCCAACAGCAGTATCATCATCCACTAAGTTCGAGTCCACTTAATCCGCAGGTGTATCAGATGTCGAGGAAGTCTCCGGACCTCAGTATAGACACTGATGACATCATATACACGTCTTCGTCGGTGTCGCAACAGGGTGGCGGAGAGAATCACGCCCATCGTGGCAGCGATCTACCCGAGATGTATCATTTATCGCGGAGCTCGTCCTCGTCCATGGATCAGGCCTATGATCTGCGTCGCAATCAAGTGAATCCACAGACTCGGCATCGGCCGGTGCCGCCTAGAAACTATACCCCCATTGAAAGTTTGCTGCAGTATCGTGACTCCAGAACGCCGAGTGCGTACATCCTTACAGGTGGCGATAATAACGAGGACTCCAATGACGGGCCGAAGGTTAATGGCGGTGGAAATGTCAATGGAAGGCGCAGTGTACCGCCAAATTCATCGGCCGGCAATGCGCAGTATTTTCTTGAAAAGAAAATGGATCAGTTGTACATTCAAGGTGCCATTCGAGGACTTCCTTTGGGATCGGAGGCGAATCATTTTCAAAATGAACGCTACTACCTGGAGGATAATTTGAGAAATCTATGCGAGTTCAATGGCAACGATCGTCTGCATGGTAAGTTGAAAACTGAAAGAGTCTTTCTGTCTAATTTTCCACAAATACCTCTCGCTCTTTTGTAGAATCCCATCTGCTGCATCGACCTTCGAGCCCGAGTGAAACAAGCGGTTCCGACCGGTATCTGCTCGATCGAACACAAGGCTCACCGGCCGCATACACCAACGTCAAACAGCAACGTGATTCCTCGTACTCCAACCATTCGTCAAGTGTTGGTCTTGACAAGCGCTTCCATCCCTCGAAAGTGAAAAGCCTCTCCGAAGGGCTGTCGAATTTGGGCCGGTTTTCACCAAGCTTGGATCAGGGCTATGCTACATTGGTGTCGCCATCGCCTACTGGTCATCCAATACCGGGACCGGGGCCGTGGAGTAAAAAAGGACCCTGCCGGTCAGGGCCCGGATTCGATCGGCTACCCGATGAAGCTGTACTAAAGATCTTCGGATGGCTGGACAGTTGTGAACTGTGCAATGTAGCTAGAGTGTGCCGGCGATTCGAGAATCTTGCATGGCGACCGGTTCTCTGGAAGATTATTACTCTAAAGGGTGAACACATAGGCGGCGATAAGGCTCTGAAAATGATATTCCGCCAGTTGTGTGGTCAGAGTCGAAATGGCTCCTGTCCAGACGTCGAACGGGTGATGCTGTCCGAGGGGTGTCGAATTTCCGACAAGGGACTGGTGTTGCTAACCCGACGGTGTCCGGAATTGACTCATCTGCAGCTGCAAACTTGCATAAATGTCACCAACCAGGCGCTGTGTGACGTCCTGACGAAGTGCACGAACTTGCAGCACCTAGATATTACAGGTGAGTAAAGTAGCGATTTGGATTCCCTGCTCAACTCGCCGGCGAACGAAATGTTCTTCGAGGGAATCTGAAGCGATCAAAATGTAAATCGGCCTTTGAAAGCTGTCACTTGACGGTCAACATGTGCAATTACTTTCTGCTTGTTTTAACTTCTCATTTGCTGATTGACTTCCTGTTTATCTTTCAGGTTGCACCCAAATCATCAACGTTAGTATCAACCTGGGACTCGAACCGCCTCGAAGGCTTCTACTGCAGTACTTGGATCTAACTGACTGCACTGCCATAGATGACGTCGGCCTGAAAATTGTCGTCAAAAACTGTCCCCAATTGGTGTTCCTTTATCTGAGACGATGCATCCAAATTACAGGTAGGAAAAGTCTCATCCGCAACCTTTCTCCTCTAACATGTTTTTTTTTTTACATTTTACAGATGCCGGTCTCAAGTTCGTGCCAAGTTTTTGTATAGCCTTGAAAGAGCTCAGCGTTTCCGATTGCCTTAGCATCACTGACTTTGGTCTGTACGAACTGGCTAAGCTGGGTGCCGCTTTGCGATATCTGTCTGTCGCCAAGTGTGATCGGGTCTCTGATGCGGGCCTAAAGGTTATCGCTCGACGATGCTACAAACTTCGATATCTGAACGCCCGCGGCTGTGAAGCGGTCAGCGATGATTCAATTACAGTATTGGCCCGATCTTGCCCGCGACTTCGTGCACTCGATATTGGAAAGTGTGACGTCAGTGATGCGGGCCTGAGAGCTCTGGCCGAGAGTTGTCCAAATTTGAAAAAGCTTAGCTTACGGAATTGTGATATGATTACAGATCGAGGAGTGCAATGTATCGCGTACTATTGCCGAGGGCTGCAACAGCTCAACATACAGGATTGTCAAATTTCAATTGAGGGCTACAGGGCCGTGAAGAAGTATTGCAAGCGCTGTATTATAGAGCACACGAATCCCGGGTTCTGTTGAGTTCGAGTTGGCATGGTGTGTTTTTTTTTTCCACTTTTAAATATCCGTAAACATAAATTTTTGTACAGAATGAAGGATTTTTATTTTTTTTTATATCAGAACCGCATTGTTAACTATACATTTTGGGATTCATTTTCTTAACATTGTTTATTTAAGTGTCTTTATTATATTAACTAAAACTAAGTGAATTGTTAAAGTTTGTTATATTTGTATATAACATAAAACAATATGCAAATTTAGTTCAAATATTAGAGAAGAATAATTAAACATTTCGCATTTCATACCGTAATAAATAAATCAACTTGTAGAATGTTGGTGTTTATTGTAAAGTATTTTTGTATGTTTTTTTAACTGCCAAGAAGTAGGAATTATTTATTTAATAGTTGAAATTATTTGTTTCCTGTAAATAGTTTAAGAATCTAAATTCTCTTCAGTTAGACATGTTGAATGTATTTACCTACTTATTAAATTAAATATAGTCTTAATAATAATTATTCTATGTTTATAATAAAACATAAATATTAAAAGAAAAATGTCGTGCGTGTTCGTACTTAAAGTTATTTTTAAAAATAGATTTGGCACTTCTACACTGGATTGCAACAGACTTAAAATCGCTTTTAACGTTTCACTGTTTGGTTTTAGGAAAACTACCTCGAAATTTAAGAATTATATATGTATAATTGGGGTATTCACGATCTGATGCAACTGATCTAGTATCATTGCGAAAGTGTAACTTTTGTTCGCACTATACCTACAACAACAACATATACAGACTAATGTGGTATTCGATTGGGCTTCTCAGACCATTTTTTTTTTTTTTGATCTAGGTCACTTTTTAAATTCCATTGGTGTGAAAAAAGCAATCTTTTTCCGATTTCAGAGCACTTTTGTGAATCTGGATTTTTGTCTCAGATTTGCTTTACATTTACCAATCCAAATTTGTTTGAGTTTGACAGCTAGTGGAGTTTGTTTAAGTTTTCGGGAAACTTTCAATTGTAAAGAAACGCATTGCATCCGGTGAATCTATTTTTGTTAATTATTTATCTACAAATGTTTTGAAATCAATAGGGGCTCAAATTTTGAATATTTTAATATAAAATTAAACCATTCAGTGAATATAAATAAAAAAGAGAGCATGTGACGTTTCTATGTTCGATTAGCCACACGAAATCGGATATCTCAGAGCAGAATCTCAGAAGCCCAATCAAATACCTAGGTACCTACCACATAAAATTCGCTACCTACACTTTTGCACTTCATCTATACCCTGACGCTATTGGAACAGAAAAATACAGCAGAATAAAGTGCACCCTTATACTTTTCACAGTTCGCCAAATGTCAGTGTTACTGACTGTAGGTAGCCTTGCTTCAGTGTTGCTAAAAAGAATGGGGACGTTCAAGTATCTAGTTCAGTATGTCTGACAGCTCTCTCACTAGATGAAAATTGGCTCTGATTGGGGGAAATCGGACCAAAATTACCAATGTGGTCATATTTGCCTTGATGGTCATTTAAGGCATTTGTTATTAATAAATATATATCAAATAAAACAAAATTTCACGAACTCAAACACCGATGACAACAGAGTTGTTCTTGTTCCATCAAAAATGCCAGCAATGCCATAACGAAAGTTCAATTAAGTGGGTATGGGAATAATTATAGCGATTTATGCTGGCATTCGTGCTTATTGTCCGATTACACTATACGCTATTTGGGCATTTTTATCTGTCAAAATCAGTCTGGTGATATGTGGCAGTTAGGTCATTAGAGCATATGAGATATGCCCATTACATTAGGTTCGTTCGCGTACGCGGTTTGAATCGAACGCAATCGATATAAAAGACAGAAATTAGCAAAATAACGAGTAGCGAGCAGTTCCTCTCTTGCCTCGAAACAGCTCAGAGAATTTCAACCGGCAAGTACTGATAAAAATGTCAAATGCTCAAAATTGACAGGAAACAAATTCAAAATCCGTTTTAAAAATCAATTGTACACAAAAATAAAATATCTGAAAATAAAGAAAATTCGGTGGTGGTCGAATGTTCTCATAGAACGTTTCATATGTTGCAAAAAGGTAAGTAATAAATTTATTCGTGATATGGATTAGATTTCAAAGATATAAGTGGCTCAAAGTAGCTCGAAGTGTATCCACGTACTTTGGAGTATATTTTCAGCTTTCTGAGAGAGTTTCGCTCAATTTTTCGAGTTTGACAGATTAGTGCTTGGCTCGTGAAAGTACGCTAATGGACCTATTGTATGATCATATTTTGTCAGAAATTTGCATTTTATGACAACTTGGCATACAGTTTAATCTTAGCTTAAGCGCTAAGAATGATATAAGGCCTGTTTTTTTGAGCTTTGATCTCAGCAAAGCAAAGCAAAGTAAGAAAATGTGCACATAAACGATTCCCAGCAGTTTTCTGAACAGTAGGTTTTATCGATGAAATATTGGCATTTGCGGCTGACTGGCAGTGTGGGCTTGTTCGGTGAGTTGCATGATACAACAAAAACTATTGTATCATGGGTAGGTAGGCAGCAATTGATTGCGCACATCAAAGAAGTATCTTTTTTAGCCGAAGATATACACTTTTTTCATAAAAAAGTCTAAGCGATATTCGTCCTTCCTCATATTCTTAGGCTTAAAAACAATGGAGAATATAAATTCTGAGGACACTCTGGTGCAAGAAATGGATCTCAAAGATAAACACACTAATATTTTATGATTTCAAGTATGTACTAATAGGTCAATTTGTCTTAAACAACATTTGCAGCATGAATAAAAAATAATTTATGTATTTTTTATTACTATCCCTAACATTCAGTTGTTATTTTGAAATTTTGTTTACTTATGCATTTCCGCCAATCACACCCAACGCCTTGTATGTACTGTAAATAGAGACACCCTGCGAACAGATCCATCTTATACAAGGGTGGCAACAAAAAATGTTCTCCCTCTGGTGTTCAGAAGTGATCATTTACTCCCAAGTGGCTCTTGCTGGGAATGAATACCTAGTGTGAGTTTTCGAAGTGTCAAGTAAAGCGTAGTTGTTGTAATTGCGTGCTGAAAATTCTACTTTGCTTTGCTTTGCTGAGTTCGAAGCTCAAAAAAACAGGGCTATAAAAGAGCAGAACCCAGTCAATGTGGAAGAACGCAAACGCGGCAGTTTGCTTGGAAGTTGATATGCTTTGGCGAATTATTCTGTTGCCATATCTCCAAGGATTCTCAGATGAACTCTTAATGATCGTCGTCCCTCATCTGATATTTCGCGATCGTTTGCGCTAAAATCAAACTTCTTCCTTTGAAGGTGACAATTTTATTGTGCATCGCATAGCTAAGCCTTGTAGTTCAGGGTAGAATTTTGTCTTACTCACACATTTAACCCCTGGAAATCTAAAAAAAAAAAAACCTCCTTTGAACTTGGGTCAAAAATATATACATTTCGTTTCGAAATGAATCGCATTCTTTGACTTTAGTATTTGTTTCAATTATTAAAGGCGATGATCTCCAGATCACCAGATCGAGACTGTCAGTTCTTAAACTGCGTACATCTGTCCTGAGAAATGTTCTTAGGTAGCTACTTCGATCTACTCTTCGCTTAAAAGTGTTTTTATCTTAGCATACAAATATTTCTGTGTCAAATAACTCCAACTTTTTTAATTCTATTAAAAGAAAAAATAGATAATTAAGTTTCTAAATCGATCACCCTGTTCCATACTCTCAAGAGCAGCGCAGCCAACATGCAACTGACAGCAAAACATCTGACCACCAGTTGTCAAAAAATTTGCAGGTTAAATTCGATTGTGTAATGTCAAAGATTGTAATTTCATAGCAAGCAAATAGAAATTAATAAATTTTCCTTTAAAATAATTAACTAGCACCTCGAATTGGAGCGGCCATAGAATGGCAAAGTATCTAGCACAAATCATTGTTCTCGGCGGACAGGCAATTGGGCGAGCTTTCGCCAAGGCTCTGAAACAAGAAATTCAAGCATCACAGGAAGCCGCTAAACGTGCTGGCGGTGGTCAACAGGGTCAAAATAGAGCAGCAGCTAACGCGAGAACAGGTAAATGTTTCCACCAATTTGAAGCCAGAGAACGTATATACTTAATAGAAATCAATTCCAGGAATGACACTAGAAGAAGCCAAACAGATCCTTGACTTAAACGACCTCCAACCCGAAGAGATTCAAAAGAAATTCGATCACTTGTTTCAAGTGAATGACAAAGCGAAAGGTGGCTCCTTCTACCTGCAGTCGAAGGTGTTTCGCGCAAAGGAACGCATCGACCACGAGCTCACTGAAAACCAACCGAAAAGCAAGGCCGGTCGAACGACAGCAGAAAGTGAGAGCAATGAGAAACGATGAGATTTTAGGGTGCCTCTAGACTGTTTTTAGTTGTTTAATTGTGTGAATATAGCATATTGCTGCAAGAGAATTGTACCTTTCAGCAAAGTGGTTGAAATTTTGTTGTACGTTAGCTTGCGCTAGCGGTCTATAAAAAACGGTTTCTCTTCTCGTCGAAGGAAATTGAACGCAATTTCGGATTTTTCATTGAAGATATTTATAGCAATTTGGTTGATGAATGGTGAAATTTGTTGTTGGCATTTCAGTGGTGTTTCGATTTTGAATCTATTGCACATTGCAGATCTGTGAGTATATGCTACAGCAACTGAGGAAGGCTAACAACAACAGAATGCTAATAATGAGTAGTCAGTGGCTATCTGTCAGCAAGGACCTAGACGCAAGTGAAGACGTTTGTAAGAATTACATTTATGACTGCATTACGAGTGATTCTTCGGAAAATAAACATGATTCAGATCCAAATTGATTCATCAGAGTATCAGATCATGGCTTGGACCCAGAAGTACCCTACCCCCCTTCCTAATTTCACATTCGTTCAGACACAGTCATTCTTGTCCAGCAGGTTTTGTCTCTGAACAAATAGATGCAGTCTGCAAGTTGGTCCCGCAGTTCGGATAGAGTGGGGAAGAAACCAAATCGCCAAATTCCCTCCCAACGGAAACAACTCAACTACCAGATAAACAACAGTTTACAACTTTATTTGAATAGGTTTGTGTAAAAATAAAAACAAGCAACATACATCAAAATACAACAGCTTGGGGGTGTTAAACTAAACAGCTGGTGGTAAACCGACAAACAAAACGATGCTGGAGTTGGCTCAACTTCCATTTGTACTTCCAGAGTTACAGCGCCTAAATGAGAAAGTCCCTTATAAATAAAAGAAATACATGTTCCGCATTTAAACGGCAGCTTCCTGCACAATCTGGAGAATGATCCTTCTCTTGGGGTCGTACGAGAAGCCATTCTTCTTGAAAACCTCCGACTGGTAGAACTCCTTTAGATTGTCAATCTTCAGCTGCTTGGCACGATCAATGAAGTCGCGTTCCATGATCTCGACATGGGTGGCATTGGGTCCGTCCTTGCAGCGGATGTACGCCAACTGATCGAGTGTGAGCTGGCGCAGAATGAAGAACAACAGCTCGGAGTAGTCCTTCTGGAAGGACAGGAACCTCTGGAATGTGTTGCGCATTTTCTTCATCACGCTGAACTTCTGCGCCTCGATGAAACTCTCCAGCATCATGCGAATGGCCATATTCACATCGGACTCCTGGACATTCTCGCGTAGATGCATGCGTGCGTGCGCCTCCGACATTCGAATGACGCTCTCGATGTGACGCACGGTTATTGGTAACGAGCCGGTGGCGAAGGACTCCTGCCGGAGTTGCGAGTACATTTTGGCGATCTTGTCCTCATCGATGTTCTGAAAGGGAATTCGAGGTTAGAAATGCGTTTTCTAGGGTTGAAGGGTGTGCAACTTACATTGAGCTTGGGACGAACGTTCTCCTTGGCATACACGATGTACTGGCGCAGGGTGTCTTGCGGTATTTCGCTCACGCCGGACGGCGATAAGGCTTCTTCGACGGGCTCCTCGCTGGAAGGATGATGCCTGATGTGCGAATTGACGACAAACTTTGCCAGGTGCTGATCCTTCATCGGGTCGAACTCGTCCTTGACCACGCAGAGAATATCGAAACGCGACAGAATCGGCTCGGAGAGGTTTACGTTTTCAGAGAACGTCATAGAGGGATCGTAGCGGCCCCCAATCGGATTGGAAGCGGCGATTACTGTGCATCGCGCTTGAAGGGATGTGACTATGCCCGCCTTGGAGATCGAGATCGACTGCTGTTCCATGGCTTCGTGAATAGACGTTCGATCCTGATCGTTCATTTTGTCGAACTCGTCAATGAGACAGACCCCCTGGTCGGCCAGCACCAATGCTCCGGCTTCCAGGGTCCACTCCTTCGAGATTGGATTCCGGCGGACGTAGGCGGTCAAACCGACGGCACTGGCACCCTGGCCAGTCGTAAACACAGCCCGCGGCGCGATTTTCTCTGTGTACTTGAGGAACTGTGACTTGGCTGTACCCGGATCACCGCAGATGAGCATATTGATGTCGCCGCGGACCTTGTGCTTGTCGCCGGGGTTCTTGGATTCTCCTCCGAACAGAGCCAGCGCCAAAGCCCGCTTGATGTAGTCGTGTCCGTATATAGACGGCGCCATGCTAGCGACGATGCGCTCAGCAATTCTGGGATCCTTGCTCAGCTTCTGGATTGTGGCGATGTCTTCGTCGGTCAACGACTGCACTACCTGCTTGCTGTCCTTGACCACAACGTGGTTGGCGATGATGACGGTAGCAAACACAGGGAATCCCTGGTCAGTGTTGAGCGAGCCATCGTAGTTGTTCGTGTAGATGCCGGTCACTTCCAGCTCGTCACCAGGCTTGCACAGATCGCAGAGATCGGCCAGCAGAATGACATCCTTGCTGCGTGGGATACGACCGGCTGGGATGCGACCTGGCGACTCTTGCAGAGTGATCTTTTGGTAGTTCCGGTAGAGCGTCTGTTCCATGTTTATCGAAAATGGGCCCATGCTCTGACATTCGGGGCACGAACCGGGTTTTACCTCAGTGTTCTGCGACTGAACAAACGGCCCAAGGACATACCCACACTTGACACAGTCGTACTTGATAACTGACAGCTGCGGCATTACGCCAGTTGTTGATGTGACCACACCAAGTGTACGCACGAGCTGATTCAAATGCAACTTCCTGAATGTACGGAGTTCTTCAATGAGCGGCAGCTCCGAGATTCGGACATGGATCTCTGTGGTAACACGCTCGTATGTGGGAAATATGCTGAGCACCATCTCCTTGGCAACTTTGTCAAAAATCTCCAGCATTTGGAAGGGTGCTTCCGGCAGAAAATAAGCCAGCACATGCTCCTTGTTGGCCAGATCAGTGTATGACACCACAAATGAAGACTTATTCTGTTCACACATGCGACGAATGCGATCTCGGTACGTGTACTGGCCGCGTTCGTCGACAAACGTGCGCAGGAAACTCTGAAAGCGATTGGCGATTTCAGTTCTCGGTCCCAACATGGATACCCACTCCTTCGTTGAATGGCCCTTGGTGTCCTCCAGATTCTCAATCGACTCCACCATCTCCGTGTCCTCTTCGACCTCTCCGATGGCGGCCTTTTCACCACGGCGCTTTGCCCTCGGCCCAGCATCATCGTCCTCTTCATCATCGAACACCAAGTCTCGATCATCGCGATGAATACCCCTTGCACGGTCACGTCGTCTCATTTCGGCCTCGGCCGACGCACGTTCGCCCTGTGACAGCTCACTAAGATCATCATCGTCGTCCAGCAAGTTTGGGTCATAACGATCCAGCTCAGGCATGGGGCGATAGTCGTTCTCCATATTGTCGCCGAAGAGTTCCTCGCCATCTTCTTCCTCTTCGTCGTGTATCGTGTGATCTCCGAGGATTTCATCTTCGTTCTCGAAGGGCTCGAAGTCGCCGACTGGAGACGTCATTGCTGCGCGTAAATCACGGCGTTCGATGGCATCGCTGGGCGTTGCTGGCGGCGGAGAACTGAGTGGATCCTAAAAGATAGTTTAATTAGATGTGGACATGGGAAAGAACCGCACTGCTTGTACTTACCGACATTTTCCGAAATTCTATTTGATTTGAAACAAATGGTGCAACTTGGCAGGGCGAATCAACAAATGAAGCAACAAATGTATCACTTAACTAAATATGAAAGCGCCTTTGAAGATATTTGGAAATATAATGCGAAACTAACAAGAATTGTCGGCTTCATCAACAAAACACGATGCAGATGGCCGTTTCGCATTTTTATTTGGCGGTAAAATTTGACATTTTGAAGAGTTGCGCTGAGTTGTCACGTGGCACTGTAGTCAGTAGTAGGGTAATTTTCAAGTGTTGCTACTCAAATTGGGAAACCAATATTCAAAGTTGTACGCAGTAGGGGCGAAAACTTTAGGAGCATTTTCTATGCACATTCTTATACATCTGTAGTACACCGTCACAAGGGATTGTTGTTTCTTGTGAGGTTATGTTTGAGACAATTTGTTTTTTTTTTTTTAATAATGGGATACCATTTTCTTTTCCAAATTGCTTCAGATATACCATTGCAAGCATTTGAGTTTGATAGCTAGTGGAGTTTGGGAATTTATGCAACTGCATCGTAACACATCGGCTGGATCTATTTCTGTTACCTAATTATTATTGCAAAAATGTTGATAAGTTAATTTGGGGAAACATTTTGGAAAACTAGAAATGTCATGAGAAGAACGTAAGATCTCGTGTCAGTTTTTTAACTATTTCCTGATGATGTAATATAATGATCTCTGGTGGAGATGTTTTGTACCTCATGACGCTTCTAGTTGTTAACAGAGAGTATGGTTTGTCTATGGTTATTAAGACGTATAAAACGTCTTCGCCAGAGCATATGTCAGATACCGGATCTTTAAAAATAAATAATTGTTCCCGCTTTTAAAATATGGGGAGGTTCACGTATCTAGTTTAGTAAAGTCTGACAGCTGCTGTCTGACTTGATGTGTCTGTTTTGATTGTCTTATGTCGTTTTCGTTGGTTTCACTCGGGATCAATGTAATCCAATGGAACAAGAAAACTGCTTCTGAAAGAATCCGCAAAAGTAATGGTGAAATGCCAAAAAATAATCTACGACTGCTGTCAACTGACTTGTATAAAATACATAAATTACACTACTTGTGTGAGTGCTTCTTGAGTGAATTCTAACTTCAAATCGAGAAGCAAAATTCTCTTCTCCGAATCCAGAAGAGTATTTTGTGTCCCAATCGAACGGTTTCAAAATTTAGAAGCGATTTATTTCGATTCCGGAGTCCGGACTCTCCCTGATGCTCTTTGCCCAATAGTAAACGACATTAGATCGGCCATATGAACAGCTGTTTCAGTTGACGAAGGAGCCGACGAATCTTGTCAAAATTTTGTGAATGGATACTAAATTGACAGTTTGTATAAATGTGGCCTCGAATGTGGCTGACGTAGGTAAAGTGACGTTCCCGACCATTCTAGTTTTGCGTGCACTTTACATTTAGTCCAGGCCAATCTAAATCTAGTTGTAGGCGCAGTGGCTTAGTGGTTAGTGTGCTGGACTATTAAGCGAGGGGTCCCAGGCTCGAATCCCGAAAAAAACCCAAATTCCAACTCATGGTGTTTTTTTAAGCTGCGCCCCTCTCGCGAACGTCTGACAAACATCCGAGAGTATAACTGTCGAGAAGGAGCTTCTCAATTAGCCGTTTGGACCCGGCGTAAAATTGTATATCCCTTCCATTCGTCCCAAAAATCAAAAACTCACACAAACGAATGGTTGCGAGAAGCTAGGCCTAGGGTCCCTACAAACCTGTTGCGCCAACTATTTATTTATTTATTTATTTATTAATCTAAATCTAGTTGATTTTAATGTAACTAGATGTTGGAATGTGCCACACTACTGAAATCAAAACCGAGATGTCAGAAAGCTGTCGGACTTACTACACTAGATACTTGAACGTCCCCACTCTACCTCCACTGTAATCTAATCAAATTTGTGATTACCATACAATGCAGCAACACCAACATGATGGGCATTGCATAGTTATGAAAATAGACAAACCATACATTCCTAAACCTATTCAGTATCAGTTCTATATTTATTTCCAACGCAGTTGCGTGGAGCGATTGCTGAATAATTTCTACGCATAGCGAAATAAATAAAAAAGAAAATGACCGCGTGAGTAGATTCCCATCAACAAATAAAATTACTCTACAAGTTAAAAGAAATGATATTTTTTTATAGAAAACTAACCGGAAAAACTATTTTTATTACGGGTGCATCGAGAGGAATCGGGTTAGCCATTGCCCTTAGAGCAGCGCGGGATGGTGCCAATATTGTTGTAGCAGCTAAGACCGCTGAACCCCATAAGACACTGCCGGGAACCATTTACACAGCAGCCGCTGAAAGTAGGTACATTTGGAATGAATTTTATTTTATTTGATATGGCGAATAACCTGCTGGCTGTCATCCTCAATTGCTCATGGCCAGCTTCTGCCGGTTTTACTTTCCCATTTTCTATAATGAAATATTCATAAAGAATATTATGTTCACTTGGCTGGATTCGTTTCACCTCGCAATTTTGTTAAACAGCTTCGAGTTCACGGAGAAAACATTCGCCGGTGGTGACTTTATCAGACAATTGCAGGCGATGCATTTTTAACATCCAACAATCCTACGCGGTAGTTACTTATTAGAAATTAGTTTGATTTGTATTTTTACCTTTTAATCAAATAACTACCAAGATACAAAAGTCAAATAAATAAATTTGTATTCGCAGTTGAACGAGCTGGGGGAAAGGCATTGCCATGCGTAGTTGACGTTCGTGATGAAGACCAAGTCAAGAGCGCAGTGCAATCAGCTGTCGAGAAGTTCGAAGGCATCGATATTCTTGTCAATAACGCCAGTGCTATTTTCATTACTCCAACTGCTGATACCGATATGAAACGTTTTGACCTTATGCACCAAATCAACACTCGAGGAACATTCTTGGTGTGAGGAACTATACCCGCTCTCTTAATCAATTATAGCCATCTGAAATTAATTTGCCATTACAGAACCAAAACATGTCTTCCATATTTAAAGAAGAGCAAACATGCACATATTCTGAACATATCTCCACCGCTTAACATGTCACCGTTTTGGTTTAAAAATAATTTAGCCTACACGATAGCCAAGTACGGTATGTCCATGTGTGTTCTCGGAATGGCTGAAGCAGAGACAATATGGGCTGAAGAGTTTAGACACGAACCAGTTATAGGTGTCAATGCACTTTGGCCTCGGACAGGTATTCAAACGGCTGCCATGGACATGCTGAGTGGAATTGAGAGCAGACAGTTTTTAAGGAAGCCTGATATTATGGGAGATGCTGCCTATGCCGTACTAAATCGTGATCCAAAAACTTGCAGTGGGAATTTTTTCATTGACGATGATGTTCTCAAAGAAGAGGGGGTGACCGATTTCTTGCCGTACGCTTGTGTGCCAGAAAATGCTGACAGACTTATTCCGGACGGTTTCCTGGGTGACGGAGACACGGCCTTTACAGAAAAATTCCAACGTTTATTAACCAATAAGCGTCAAGGCCCAATTAAGTAATTAAACTTCAAATAAATACCTACAATAGCTAGATATTTATGAGCAGAAATGATGGCCGAAATTTCACATGTTTGCATTTAAACGCCTGACATATGTAAAGAGTTATGTCGCTGTCCAATGGTGTCACTTGGGGAATCCACTCATTCTGAAATCCAATGGAACAACAAAACTGCTACTGATGAAAGAATCCGTAAAAGTATTGGTGAAATGCCAAAATATAATCTACGGCTGCTGTCAGCTGACTTGTATAAAATACATAATTTTTGTGCCAATGGAACGGTTTTAGAAGTGATCTTTTCGATTCCTGACGCTTCTTTTTGCCCAATGGAAAACGACACTAGTAAACTGACAGCTCATCAATGGGCACATTCAAGAATCTAGTTATCTTAAGTCGACTAGATTGGTCTGTTTGAGATGTAACCTGAACGCAAAAACTAGATTGGTCGGGAACGTCACTTTTTCTACGTCAGCTACATATGAGAACTGTCAACTTAGTGCTCAGTGGGGACGTTCTAGTATCTAGTTTAGTGATTGTTGTACCTACCTACTTTACTTTGGCTAAGATGTAATGTTTGTTTTAACTCGACCAACAAAAAACAAACAAAAATGGACCGGTCTTTCAAATTTGTTATTTTTATCGCTTAGGGGTTGTAATCTTATGGCGTTTTCGATTGAGGAAAAGAATTGCTCTTTCTATGAAAAGAGCAAATCCAGAAGTGCTCTTTCGATGTATACTATGTTTCATTGAAAAAAAGAGTGCACTTCCAGGTCAATTCTTAACACGACAGAAGTGTCCGGAATATTTTTAGAGAATTGCCCTGAACTCACCAACACATATGTCTTCAGAAAAGCACAGGAATACTGGTGAATTAGGGCCCCAAAACAGCAAAACAAAACCAGCCTGGTCACACAAACACATTTTGAACTGAATCACCCTGTGGATGTCATTTTGAAACAATGGGCACATTCAAGAATCTAGTTATCTTAAGTCGACTAGATTGGTCTGGATGAGATGTAGACGCAAACTAGATTGGTCTTGAACGTCACTTTTTCTACGGCAGCCACATATGCGAACTGTCAATTTAGTACTCAGCCACGAATTTCTTGACTAGATTCTTCGGCTACCCCTCCAAAAACGTCAACTGAACGGCTGATCATATGACCGATTTCAGCCAATCAAAACCGAGATATATCTAGTCAGACAGCTGTCAGACTTAATAAACCAGATACTTGAATGTCCCCAATGTGTATTGTGTGGGACATTGACAAGTGAAAAGTCAGTTATATAAAAATATTACCTAAAAAAATTACGCCAACAAAACGTGCAACAAAATGCCAACCATCTTGGATTTCGACATAGAATGCTAGAGACACCTATTGGGTGTAAGTAGATTTACTAAGTTAAGTGGTTGAAACTCAAATTGTTGCCTATTCTTTTACAGTAGGTCCAATCGCGTACTTTCACGAGCCAAGCACTAAAAATCTGTCAGACTCGAAAAATTGAGCAAAACTCTCTCAGAAAGCTGAATATATACTCCAAAGTACGTGGATACACTTCGAGCTACTTTGAGCCGCTTATATCTTTGAAATCTAATCCATATCACGAATAAATTTATTACTTACCTTTTTGCAACATATGAAACGTTCTAGTAGAACATTCGACCACCACCGAACTTTCTTTATTTTCAGATATTTTATTTTTGTGTACAACTGATTTTTAAATCGGATTTTGAATTTGTTTCCTGTCAATTTTGCGCAATTGACATTTTTATCAGTACTTGCCGGTTGAAATTCTCCGAGCTTCGAGTCAAGAGAGGAACTGCTCGTTACTCGTTATTAGGCTAATTTTCTCTTTTTCTGTCATTTTTGATGAGTACGTGTATAGACTTTGTGCTATTACAAATTTTCTAATAATATTTTTGGATAGATTCATAGCTCTGGAAGATGTACCAAAGAAGAGGCTCCTAATCATCTGAACGTCGGAAAGGCTGCAGGATCGGATGAAATTTCCTCCGAATTTCATAAATATACGACAGGGAAGCTATGAATAAACTTACTTCCTGGTTGAACATGGACGAAATGTATTATAAGCTTTTTTGTCTCCAAAGCATTTAAAAAAAAAATATTTTTAAATTCTTCTCTATTTCTACTTTTTATAATTTGTTTCCTATTTAATCCGCTCTGAACCAAGTCTATGGTTTTCGAATTTTGAATTTTATCAAATACAACTCTACTTTGTGTTTCCAGTTTTCCCCGCTAGATACCGCGGCAAATTTAGCTTCGTTTATAATTCACATCATTTTATTGACTTTTCTCTTTGGTGTGTACATTTTGTTGAGTGGTTACATTGTTCTTGCTTCGGCAGAACATATACTAAAATTGGAACGATACAGAGAAGATTAGCATGGCCCCTGCGCAAGGATGACACGCAAAATCGTGAAGCGTTCCACATTTTTTTGTCAATCTTGCAAAAACAATGAAGCAGATTTTCAACTCGAAATTACTTCTTTGTCGAAATCAGATGAAAACACAGTTCCTTGCACAGCATAAGTTTATTGTCTACAATAAAAATTAAAACAATACAGAAGTACAGTACTAATCTACGCTATTTACAGCACCTATTCTACAAACTACAAGCTGCTAGTCATCTGCGATACCCATTTGCTCGTTGAATTCCTCTTCAGTCATCTTCTTTTTCTTCAACTTCTTAAAGAGCCGAATGTCATTGGCCAACTCTGCCAGATCCTCATCGGTGAACTTTTGCTTCTTCTTTTTTGGTTGCGCCTCACCGCTCTCCTTCTTGAGCTTCCTCTTGGTACGTCTCAAATCCTTTTTTGATTTGGCATCGTCCTTTGCTTTCTTTGACTGCTCCCAAGATTCGGTACGTTTGTGGAACTTCTTCTTTCCCGGCCATTCACCGGTCTCCTCGTAAGTTTTGAGTTTCTCCTTGCGAACCAGTTCCTTCTGCTGATTCTTGTACGTCAATTTGTTCACATCCACTGCGAATTTCGGCCCCACAAAACTCTCCGAAGGCGAATTCTTCAGCTCAGGCATTCGTGGCATCTGGAGGAGTCCATAGCTGGTTACAACCTTTCCCAAGTCGAGGTCTTTCAAGCGGAGGATAGCATTGCACTCGTGTTTACTATACGCCCGGATGTGAGACACAAAAGCGCGTACTCCCTTGTCATAGCACCCCTTGTCGGCAGATTGGAGCTTGTGAATTTTGTTGAGAACTTCCTCGTATGCTGTGGGCACTTCCAACTCTAGTGGCGATAGTTCCACTTTTTGGTTGATTTTGAGAAAGTTAACGTACGCGTCTTCCGTTGGTAGGAGGAAGACTAAGGCATTGCCTTCTGTTCCCTGCCGGGCTGTTCGACCGACACGATGGACAAAACTGGAAGCACTCGCTGGCGGATCCCACTGGACCACCCAATCGATTTCGGGCACATCCAAGCCCCTGGCAAGCACGTCTGTGCACAGGAGGATCGACTTATCTGCAGAGCGGAATTTTTCAACAATGCTCTTGCGCTTGCCCTTCATCTTTCCGTGTATTCCAAGCACTGCCGACTTCTTGACGAACTGAGGCAGAATCTCAAGCCAATACTCGACACAAGCGCAAGTGGGAAAGAACAGCATGATCTTACTGTTTAGGTGTTGGTTCAGGAACTCCAATAGAGCCATAAATTTCAACTCTGGTTCCACGACAAGGAAAAAATTCTTCAACAAAACCGGAGTGTTGATCGTGGATTTCTCCTTGACTGACACCAAGACCGGATTCCGGAGACCGGCCCGGATTAGCTGAGTTACTTCTTGTGTTTGAGTGGCAGAGAACAAACCCGTACGACGCTGCCTCGGGAGGTAGCTCAAAATTACGTTAATCGTGGCCTTAAACCCAAGATCAAGAAGACGATCTGCTTCGTCCAAGACAAGGAATTCCTAAAAAATAACCAATACTAATGATTTCATCGTTTCGGCAGCAAAACTACTCACCAAACTTTTGACCCGTCCAGCAAGATTCAGATCTCCTTTTCTCTCGAATAAATCCTCCAAACGTCCTGGCGTACAGACCAAAATGCATGGACCCTCCTTTTTGATCCATCCGATGTCCTCTTCGATGTTATTGCCACCGACAATCAGCTTTTGTTTGAGAAAACCTAGCTCCGGATGAGCTAGAAATTGTGACAGAACTTCGGATATTTGAAAAGCCAACTCTCTCGTTGGTGATATGATAAGTGAACCAATCTCATTAGGGCGCCAGGGCTCTTCGGCATTGCGTCGCATGAGGATCTCCAGCAGAGGCACTAAAAAAGCAAGAGTCTTTCCGGAGCCAGTTACTGCTTCGGCTGAGACATCTTTGCGTGACATCAACAACGGAATTGTCGCTGTCTATTGAAGAGTGCGTATGAAAATGTTTATCAATGGGTTAATTTTCTGCTTACTTGAACTGGTGTCATTAGGTCGAATCCTAAATCCTTGATAACTTCCAGGATAGGTGAAGATAAAGGTTTCTCCAGCGCAGTCCATTTTTTACGCGACATCTTCCTCAAATGTTTACAAAAACTATTTTGACAATTTTGACGTTTTACTTTTAAAGCACGTGCGTATGGATAACTAGTGACGTTGAGAAACAAACAGGGTGGTTGATTATATGAAATATAATTTAAAAACGGTGGGTAGGTTAGAGTAAAAATATGTAACCCATGTTTGAAATAAGTTTCATTTGCAAAATATGAAGAAGAGCATCTATCGGCGATACTTGCTTTCAAATTTTAAAATCGGCTTTTCGATTTATGGCTGAATTCACTTAAGGAATATAAAACCGAGTATAAAACTTCAAAAAATTTCAGAGAATATCTTTTTATATACAACTAGTTGGACCCGGTATAACTCCGCTGTAGCCGCAACAGAATCATGAAAATCTGCCCAGCGGTTATCGAGTTTCAAATCGAAGGAATTATGTAAATATAAATAGGTAATAAAATCAATTTGCAGCTCCTCGTCAAAAGGAATGAGTTCGTCCAGTAGAGTAGTCTCTTCCTTCTTGCAAATATAAAACCGAACGATAGCCCTGATTGGGAATACTTCACTATTTGCCTGACCGCCAACTGTCAAACCAATTCGGTAATTTGAATATTTTTTTAAGTGCACAGAAGCAAAATGTTTTCTAGTTCGGAGTTTGTTGAAGAATGGAACCAAATATTCTCATTCAAAATAAAGGAAAATGATTTGGCAAAGCCCTCAGAAACGTTTGTCTTCAATGCGTTGATTAATTACCTGAAAATGTTCAACTTCGACACTGCGCCAATGATTCAAGTAAGTATTTGGTTTTCGGTTTAATTCCATGTTCAATCAATTTTTAATGATTCAGATGAAAAACAGTGAAAATAGCGTTGAAAGACGAAGCTTTTTAGTTCGTTTCTGTAACTACATCGATCACATTTACAAGATCTCGGACAAATCCCATTGCTTCTATTACTATGACCTGCAGCATCCCGGTAAGAGTTTTCATTGCATTTCTGAGGTCTGAGCTCAAACTAGCTTGCTGACAAACTCGTTGCAGCTCCAAAGAAAACTGTCCACATGCTGAATCATTTGTTAAACTACCTCTTTTATTGGAATATGTTTAAGGAGTCTATCATACCGCTGGCGTCCGGGAAAATCAGGCAGATGAAAGAGCTCATCGATAAGATCAACAAGTACAAATATGAGAACGAACAACTGGAGATTAACGCAAAAATGGTAGGCAGTTTTGCGTTCTTTATTCTGCGGCTCATTGCATCTCCTTTTGCAGATTAAAAAACGAATACATGATTATCGCTCACTGATTCCTGAATCATCGGCAGAGCTACAAGAATTGATGCAAGCAGAAGCCGCAGAGAAAGACAACATCAATGCCCTGGAGGAGAAGCTAAACAATTGCAACTCTACTTTAGAGTCTCTACGAAGTCAAGATGTGTTCCTTAACATGAAAATCGTCTCACAAGAGGAAGTGGATGGCTTGCTTAAGTTTGTACTCCACAATAACACCTGAAAAAGGCTTCCACTTGACATTCTTGTCTGATTGTTCTACAGGAAGAAAGATACTCTCACAAGTGAAATTGCCGAGCAGAACAACTTGGAAAGTGTGACCTTTGCCAAGAACCAAGAACACTCGTCTACCGTTACCAAACTGCAAGGCATCATGACTAGCATTGATAAGGCAATGGACCTCAATCCACCGACGTGGCTGACAACGCATAAGTAAGCTTGCACAGCTTAACGTCACCTAAACTTATATCTTATACTTGTAGCGAATGCAACGCAAAGTGCAAGGAACTCAAGTCGAATCTCAGCGAAATCAACAGCAGAAAAGAGAGCCTTATTGAAATTCATGAGAAATCTGTTGAAGACCTCAAAGGAATCGAGAAGAAATCAAGCGCTAAGGTCCAGCTGTTGAAAGAAATGAAGCTAGCTGGGGAAAAGGAGATCGAAAGAATCAAAGTGTAAGTGCATTCACTAAACCGTGTGTGTTATTGGTTGTAGCGCCTTACCCTCTTTCAGCTTGTCGGAGGCCAATGAAGCATCGATTGGTGAATTCGAACACGAACTGCACACTACTGAACAACTAGTAGCAGAAGAAAAAGATATTTCGAACTACATTTTGGAGAACACTGCTGCGCTGGTCAAAGCTACAATCAAAAACTGCAGCTACAGCGGAAAAAAGGAAGCAATTACAGAAGAATCAGACTAAAAATCTCTGTAGTTATTCTGTTATTCCTTGAGGCCAAATATCCCTTTGAAATGTTTAATTGTGGTATTCACGTTATTAAACTCATTTATTTCATAAATGCCATGGATTAGCGTTGAGAATTTTGCAATTATTTTTAAAATCAAGCAAAATCTACATTATTTTTGGTGGACTTTGTGTCCACAAAACTTCCTTGTAGACGAAGTTCATAGCAAGACATGTGAAGCAAAGACAAATCAAATTTTTTAAGTTACGTGACATTTGTCAGTATGAATTTCTAGCGCACCAAATCGTCACCACTCCGTAAAATCGCCAGGAGTTGGTGGTCAGTATATGTCTCTGATGCGAAGCCTTCATCATGTCATAGTGTACAACGCATCAACCCTCGGTGTTGCCATATTTAATGTCGTTTTCCATTGGGCAAAAAGAAGCGTCCGGAAGAGTCCGGAATCGAAAAAATCACTCCTAAAACCGTTCCATTGGCACAAAAAATACTCTTCTGGTGATTCTGAGGAGAGAATTTCGCTTCTCGATTTGAAGTCAGAATCCACTCAAGAAGCACTCACACAAATGTAATTGATGTATTTTATACAAGTCAGCTGACAGCAGCCGTAGATTATTTTTTGGCATTTCACCAATTCTTTTGTGGATTCTTTCAGAAGCAGTTTTGTTGTTCCATTGGATTTCAGAATGAGTGGATCCCCGAGTGAAACCAATGGAAAACGACATAAGTTTCATGTTTCTGTACTCTCCAAATGTCACTTTATCAAACTTTAAATATGCAGCAATGTTGTAAACAATCAAAAACGAATGAAGGCCCATGCAAACAAAGACCGATCAACAACTCAATAGGCATTATTTTTCAATACCTTATATATAACAAGTAACAGTAATGATTGCGCGAGGAGAGAAAACCGCTCCACTTCCTGTTAAATGTGATAATGTTCCTTCTTTTGTACAACACTTTTCGTTCCTACCAGGCACCTGAACCTCGCCAATAGAAGCGACGTGAGAGCACCTGAATTCCGAGCGCTTCGGGTAACGCATAGCTCATATTAACAAATGCCACTCTGAATTGTTTTATTGAACACTCTATCAACAGGTGTTTTTTTATTTTACATTAGGCCTGTTTTTTTTAGCTTCAATCTCAGCAAAGCGGTCACGTAGGATTTTCAGAACGCGATTACAACATCTACGCTCAACTTGACACTTCGAGGACTCACGATAGTTGAAGTAATTGTGTGCTGAAAATCCAACTTTACTTGGCTTTGCTGAGATCGAAGTTAAAAAAAAACACGCCTGTTAGTGATCGATATAGATCATTGCTTTCCATCATAGACAAACCATACTATACTATATATATATATATACTATAGTATTGTCTCTGCTTTCCATGGCTTAAAACAATAGTTCGAGATCCAACTGTTGTCGAAAACCAAGGAAAACAAGGGTCAATAAATATCGCATGTGTAAAATAAAAAAACGCCAAATGTCTTGCCTAATTTGCTGAGCTAGAGCCGTTCAATAAAACAAACCTAACGTCATGCACTGCACATGAGGCTTCAAAGTTCAAACAACGCATTGTAAAATGTATGTCATTGCTTGAAGTTTGAGAGTTTGCCATATTAGTAAATTTAAAATGTGCTATCTATGTCACTCCTATACACATTTTTAAGTACCTTTCTTTAGTACTAACTACCATTTAATAATGATGCAGAGACGACATCGCTGCACTTACTCATCCAAATAATTTGGAAGCTTCACGGAAGAAAAACATACGAACAAAAGAAAATGGTCCACTACACTTCCACTCACATTCCCGTTGCAATATCATCAAATGAACATCGTCCCGTAATCGCTCTTACAACTCAGCGTTTTTAGTTTTCACATCCTGAAAATAAAAATAGTACAGCAGGCGCAATTTTATTAAACACAAATCACAATTTCAATTAATTTATTATTTATTGACTTCAATCATTCGTATGTGACAAAATGTTTATCAGTTTTACACCATCGGCTGGTGTCTAGTAACTAGTACGACGCATGCTATAACATCGCAGTCCATTGTGATCCAATCTACAACTTTGCTTTAAGCATTAAAAAGAAAATAGAAAACTAAACCTAAATAACCACAAATTGCAAGGAACAAACAATACAAGTTAAATTAGAACTGCATAAGGCAATGTCGGACATAGAACCGGACGTAGAACCACAAACAGAAACGGTGAGGTTAGAAGATGGTGAAATCGACGAAAGCAGTGAGTCCTTGGTGGCCACGTCGCCGGTAATTGGATTCACGCATTATCCGATTCCATCGCCAAAAAGAGGAAATGACAGCAATTATGATGAAATAGCTGCAGTTTTGTCAAAACTTGGTAAGGCGTCACCGAGAACGGGGATTTTTTTTTTGTTTATTTATATTTTTGTCTACGACTCGGAGGGGGTTTGTGTATTGGGTATTCAATTTTGCCCTTCAAATTGAACTGAAAACGGCCGTTCAGCTTAAATGAGTTGGCGTCAACAAAAACTATTTTTTACACTCTACACTACACGGTATTAAAAATTCTAAAAACTACATTTAAAACATACAGCAACCGTCTGTGAACATTGAATTTGTTGAAATGTTGCAAGTAGGGGACAGAGAAAAGATATCGTTTAAAGTTTGAGAGCAATAGTACGAGGAAATAACTGATCTTCCTTACTTTCTCAATGTGTTCATTTTTTTTATGCTAAGCCAACTCAGTATTTACTTTATTATTGCAAGGCGGATTGAATGCATCATGTGAGTAAGTTCATAGCAGACAGTTCATACAGACACGATACGCGATTAACATGGAGCACTGGATAGGGATAGAGGTTCGCCTTTCTCCCTATCGCCAAACTTGTTGAAGACTATTCTCCGTCATTCTAACCATGCTCCCAATGACGCAGTGCGCGGTTAGTACTCTGACAAGCTTTAGGACCTTCTTTCTGCCAAAGGATGTTTCGCATCTTTTATACTTTAATACCGATTGTGGGCCATCAGCCATGGGTTACTCTTCTATTGTTCTTGGGTTCTTGCATTTTACCATAGCCAAGGTTGGTGTCGTACCATCCACGAATCTCAACATGCTATGCTGGGTTTTCATGTAGGATTGGCCAGGCTGCGTAAATTTTGAGACATCTAGATCACTCTGCTAATTCTCTTTTCTACCCCGTCCCTGCATGTGGTCCTGAGGATTTGTAGTACAGTGACAGAAGATCTTGCGTTATTGCAATGAATAGATGACACTTGAAAATAAATGACGGAAGTTGTTAGAAAAAGTCTGGAGAATGGGTTGAAAAGAGTTTAGATGACAGGGCTTCATGAAAGTTGGGACTGAAACTAGATCAAACAGAGTTCCCAAATTACACTTTAAGTGAGTGGATTCACACATTTTTAGCATAGTTTCTCCAGTCTACAGTCAACAATTGATTAAGCACCCTTAACAACGTAGATTCCTGAGCTCCCATAAAGAGTACCAATCTTTTTAGGTGAAGGTGATGACAAGGAACCCATGCGAGACCAGACGGATATACGAACATCAAGTTCTCAAGTAGCAATTTCATTATGAGTTCGACATTTCCGAAACTCACAAATAATATTCCTCCACAGGTTTATCGTAACGATGACGAATCAGATCTTATTGATGAGGACGAGATGCTTTGTGTACGTGGAGCTAGTCCCCTGCCATTTGTTGTAGATCGGCGCAGCTTAACCAGAAAGACTCCACCATGTGATAGCGATGATTACAACAGAGAGGTGATTACGCCACAAAAGAGAAGGAAAACTTCCTCAAAGAGACGGCGCAAAAAGCGATCTACGCCAAGAAAAGCCGAAAGGAGTATATCATCTGAAGAAGATCGAAAGGATACAAAGGTACAAACATAAACTAATATACTTGCTTGAAGATTTCTCTGAAATGTATTGCAGTCAAAAGATGGCAGCCAATCACCAACACCGCCACAAAAACTGAATCAACTTTGCAAATTTTACCTCCAAGATGCTTGCGCCAAAGGGCGAAGCTGCGAGTACATGCATTCTGAGTTTCCCTGCAAGTTCTATTACACAGATAGCCGCTGTGAGGACATGGAGAAGAACGGTCGATGCAAATTATCCCACAACGGCCCGTTGTCGGACGATATGATGGCGACTCTTATTCGACACCTATACACGGCACCAATTGAGTTGTTGGGCGAAAAGTTTATCGATCTTCGCGCTAAAATAGCACCTGGTGACTTCAGTGTTATGATACATCGAATGCATGAGAAGCTGCTGTCGCAAGCGGAAGATTCTGAAAGGGGGCCTGTACTCTCAGAACCAAACATAATTGCCACCACGAGGGAACAATTATCGTATATTCTAAGCAATGAGCAACTGGATAAGCTGACACAGCTGCGTTTATCAAAATACGAAGACCTGCTGTCCCTGACGCTGGCTCAGCTCAGTGCAATTGGAATTTCGGCAATTCAAATCGAAGCTATTCAATTGACCCTCCTTTCTAGCCAGGATATTGATATGAGATGTTTGTTCCCACAATGCGTTTCCAAACCTGCTGAGCCATATGAGGTTGCTTTTCCCGCTGGTGATGTCGATCTCAGGGGGTCAAAGTGGGACGATGAAGACGAGCAGCCGCTGGTTATTGATGAATCTTACGAGGTGCAGGTGAGTAGATTAGGTTCATGTATGTTGGTGTAGGTTGACATTTGTTCTGTTGCAGGAAAATAAGGTGGAAAACGATGAGGATGACATCGTGATTGATGTCGTAGGAGACATAACTCCTCCTTTAGTCTGCTGCGAAAGTTCAGAAGAAACTGACGTCAAGTATTCAAGTTCAAACGAGGTTGTAATCAGTTCCGCAATAGATTCACTGTTGGACATCGTTGAACAGTATCACGGTAATACTCCAGACTCAGAAGTGATTGTCGTAGGGACGGTCAAACTGTCGGCAGACAATACTCCTTTAGCTAACCCAGTCTCTCCGAAATGTGATGCTGCAGATGAAGAAAGTTTTACTCCACCGCCAAGAGAACAAGTAGAAAGCTATACTCCACCACCAAAAGTAGAAAAAGAAGAGGGCCACACTCCGCAACCAAAAGTAGAAGAAGAAAGCTACACTCCACCGCCAAAAGAAGAAGAAGAACGCCATACACCGCCGACAACGGAAGTCAAACAATTGTCACCATTGCCGCTCGAAGTGCTAGACACGCTGGACCATGCCGTTGATCATCAAGAACAACTAAAGCATGAATTTAGAGAAGATGCTAAGGAGTCCAAAGAGCAAGTTAAGGAACCCTTAGAAAGTTCTACCAGATCCAGACGCAAAATTCGTTTTATTGATCCCACAAACATAACGGGAATTGAGCCCCCGGAACCTCGTGATGAACGTAAGGTAGCGTGCAACAGACGTAGGCGACATAAACGTGTTGACTCAGACCACTGGAAGTATCGTAACGAACCGAAAGGGGCCCCAAAGGGAAACATTGACAGTCGTGAGAATAATTATTCCCAATGCAATGCTACTGTTTCGAACAAGGAACCGATGGAAGAAGTTTCATGGCGGCAATATCAAAAGCGAGTTGGTAAGTAATTCTTAAAAGAAAATACATGACTTTTGCAATTTCACGTTGAAAAGTTATGAATTTCCTCCACTTGAGGTTGTCTTTTGTTTATATAAGACAAAAGAAGTTTAATGACAAAAAACTATACTCTGTAGAATACACCTTACAAAATGCCACAAAACAATCGCACAACGCTGTGAATTGTCGTTCAGTGCGAAATCAAAAATATTTGGAACAAGAATCAGACTAACATTCGTCTTCTTTTATATTGTAGATCGTCAAATGCAGGGCAATAATTCATCCGAAGATTGGGATGCAGAAGAACAAAACGAAACGGTTGTCGCTCCGAAACCAAAAGAAGCTGCTGCAATAGGAATTGGTACGCCAGCAGTCGTTTTATCTCTTAATTTTCAACTTATCGCCTACTTAAGTTTGCATAGATTCCCCGGACAACTCTGACGATGAAACAGCCGCGATCTTTGCCAACAGCACTTGTCCAGACCTCCCACGGCGGATACCGAATTTGGACAACTACAAGCCAGCACTAGAAATCGACGCGCATCTAACCTACCCCGCTATGGAGTACAAAGTAACGAACATTAGTTCAAGAAATAAACACAATTAAACACCCTTCTCGTTTGCAGCTTTACGAGATCTTCTTGCCGCACTTTGAAGTGAACAAGCCAACGCTGATGGAAAAACTGGTCAAAGGTAATAGCAGCGATCCACGGTTGAAAAAGTTCCTCGAAAAGGAAAAGGTTTGTTGTCCACATGCATTACTTGCGGCATTCTCTTAGCCAATTCCTTACAGAACTACGGATTTCTACCCCAAACCGAATACAGCTTCTTCCCACCAGCTTGCAAGTTGCAGGGTGATCCACGAGTTCGCTATGCAAATGCATGCCCTGAACCCAACTACAACTCCAGCCCGATTCTCTATGGCTACCTCCAGCGGTCGTTGTGGTACCAAGAGCTTAAGTCAAATCTTAAAATCCAAATCAACCACTCCGTGTCCGATTTGGTACGCGCCCTAAACGCCTTTCATAAGGATCCGATGCCAAATAAAATATTTGATTTATTTCAAATCGAATGCGCTGGAGTGCTGCTCGAGGTGATGCAGAATGTGGGAATTTTCATCGACGTCCATGGCGGTATCATTGAACTGGGCAACTATCAGCAGTTGTGTGCTCCTCCACAACTCCCCCAGTCGCAGCCATACACCAACAATAACAATGCAAATAATTACAGTGGTTCTAGTCTGCCACTAAAACCAGGTCTATTGGGTTATGCACCACCTGGAATGTATCCTCAACCACTTATGACGCCTCAAAACAATGAGAAGAGCTTCATGCAGCAGGCATTTGGCAACGATTATCCTCTGGACTGCAACAACAATAGTAACAATGGAGTTAAACCGCCCGAAAGTGGTTTCTATGTTCGCGATAGAAATTTTAATCGTAGCTGCGGTGGCGATGGTAATGGTGGTGGTAGTGGTGGTGGTCCATCTAACTTCAAGCAATCTCGCAGTCACTATCGACGTCCACAGAAGGTGAACTTCAACCGACGGATGTAGTACGTAAAAGTCTTTGTATGCGTCCGTGATCTTGAATTGACTTGATTTTATAGAATTCCGTTTTTTCTTACGTTTTGTAATAGATTTTATTTTTAAATGTTAATTGTGTCGTCTTTTCGTCTAGCAGGGTGATTTGGGAAATTTGACTAGTGGATTTCAAGCGGCTCAATGGTCTAGGGGTATGATTCTCGCTTTGGGTGCGAGAGGTCCCGGGTTCAAATCCCGGTTGAGCCCGATTACTTTTTTTTTTCTTATTTTGTTTTATTTTATCAATTGGTTGTGGCTATTGTAATGTGATGAGAAGTAGACATAGATACGTTTGGTTAAATGTGCGATGGTGACAATTCAGTCCATTACGTTCTGTTCGTGGTATCGATCTGGGTTGGTTATAGTTTTACATATAAAGCTAATGGAGATTGAAGAATGTTGGGGAAAGGGATAATGGCGGATACTTCTCGAATCAGACCGAGAGATGAACACCATTTAAGTTATTAAATTTAGTTGCAAATCAAAAATATTCAATCTGTTGTCGCTGTCGTCGGGATGTATGGCAAAATGTCGAACTATTGCTCAGTTTTTGTACTTTATTGCAGAGTACATTCCTAACTGGACTCAATTCCGCGCATTTCCACCTAAATGCTGTGGATACTATGTATGAGCATTCAGGAAACGTCTTAACGAATCTGTTATGTGACTTTGCAAACCGTAAAGTGCGATGCACCCAACTTTTTCATAAAGTAAATTGTAGGACTCTCCCTGATATCTGAGTGGGGATTGTATAATCTAGAGAACTAAATGAACTGAATCTGAAGACGCCACAAGTAAAAGGCACTGCAGAATGTCTGATGACAGCACAGAGGTCGACTACGGGCTTGTCGTGGCAAAACTTTAATGTAGAACAAACAAGAAATCGTTAAACTCCAAGTTAGGAGTTTACTTGAGTTTACTTTTTCAGATCTCATCTCAGATTTAACTTGGCTCATGGAACATGCAACGAAATTGATCTGCTTTTGTAAATGGATTAGTGCGTTAATGACAGCAATATTTATCAGCTGTTCAAATTGCACTCGTTTTTGGAAAAAAATTGACTATGGATATCGACTTGAAAAATGTTTCCCCTGTTGTAGATATAAATGTAGTTGTTTCGGTGATTCGTAGTCTTCAGATGATGAGGAAGAAGATAATAATTCCTCCAAATTTATATCCATTGCTATTTATGTTTATCTTTATTTTACTTTCACGAAACTTTGCGCATTTGTTATGAAAGCAAAATTCTTAAGGTGACGTAAAACAGCTGCGCAAAGTATATTGGTATTTGTGGTAGTATGTGTAAATCTGAAAAAATATCGAGATCTGCAACAAGTGATCCGAATCGAAAAAAGACTGATTTTTTTGCCCAATGGAACATGAAAAGTGATTTAGATAAAAAAAAAGATTGATTTTTTGTCCCAATGGAAAACGACATTAGAAAGAGAAACATATCTGATGATATCACATTTAATGCCAAGCTATAGTAAGAGGCTCTCATGTTCAAACATCGCGTTGTTGATGATTGCGTCGGATAGTGACGTATGCCGTATGATTTATAATCATCCACGGTTGAAGTCGGCTCCTGATAGTGAATTAAATTGCTAGAGCTCAGGTTTCGAAGGCCTTCAAAGCATATTTTAATTGAATTGCAATCGGTGTGCGCTGGATAAGATTTTCTTTATGTTTGCGCTTAATCCTCCTTCTTGACGAATTCGTGTACTCTTCAAACGATTCTATTCTGGTAACAATTTCTGCGAGCTCATCGCTTTTTGCGAACCATACGTATCTATAATTTGGAGTGTGAAATATACGAGCTCACGCATTAATGTAGAGAAATTCCACTGATCGTTATTGACCAACATTTACGTCCCAATTACAAGCCAACTTATTTGTGTGTCAGCTTGTTTCGGTTTAGTTCCGTCAACGAAGCACTTTAGAAGGAGTATCTTCTCGATAGTTCGATGACACGTAGTTTCCACGAAGAATTTTGTCAGATGGAGCAATCACATTCCCACCGCGATCTATCTGCTGATCCATCTATCCACAAAGAGAACTCAGCATCATCTCGCAAGCGAAGACAAAGGTCGACGACAGTTTAGGTGTCCGAAAAAAATACAAATATTCACCTTCGCTGGGGTTGACCGAATGAGTGACAAATAATGCCGACATCGACAAAAGCCGAACCAAAAACAAACGACCGAAAGAGGTCATTCAATGAACGAACTCCCAATGAATTTCGCAATGGGAACACAAAAAACCAATTAAGCCAATTGTTACTGCATCGTCTGCAGAATTCGGACCGCAATCCGGCACATGCACTCGAAAGCATATACGCGAATGCGTTAGACCCAGTTGAACTAGAGAATACCTATTTTCTGTTTGACCATCGAGCCATTCGAGTCATTCAAGTCTGAGCAGCAAACGCGAACGGTTCTACTCTCACAGTGGAATTGGTTTAGAAGTGAGGAAGTGATCGTGTACGATGACAAGAGTAAGCGCGCTACTACAGAGTGTACAGTGGACATCCTGATTGTAATATTTTTCCTTTTGAATAGATAACAAAGTATCTTCTGCTGGCGCTAATCGCAGCAGTAGCGTTCAAGCATGTGGCCAAAGCTCAAGAGGTAAATGAGGCAGTAGAGGAAGCAGAGGAAGCAGCTGATCCACCGCCCGAGGAAGAAGGAGTAGACGCACCACCAGCTGAAGAAGAGGGTGGCAAGGATAAAGGAGTAAGTATAAAGTGCATCTCAGGAAGGCGTACCAACTGACCAAGTCCTTTTCGAATACAGCAAACGGTGGGATCGATTAAAAAGATCGGCTCTTGGTTATCGAAGTTCGGATGGTGGAATATCTGGAAGGGATTCGGCCTGAAGAAGATCGGCGATTGGTGGAAATGGGATATTCTCTTCAAGGACGACTGGTGGGGCAAGAAATTGTTCCTATTGGGAGCCCCTCCTGGTGGTGAAGGCGGTGAAGAGTCGCGAGTTATGTTGTTCTTAAGCGATCCTGAGAACCAAAGGGGAACAGGAGCGGATGAGGAGGATGCCACATACTTTTTGGCACCACCTGGTTTTGAAAACGAACTAGCTAAACGAGGTATTGCGGTAAACCCCTCAAGTTTTGCCCAGCGTCAGCGGATGCCGAATCGCAGGCCGTATGGTGCCGTCGATACTTACGAAACCGAGGGCGGTGAGGAGTCCGAAATCGATATGGTGCGCGTGAAGCCAGACCAAGACTGGAACCGACAGATGGCTGAGAAACAATTGAACGATAAACAGAGTCTTTCCAGAAGGCTTGTGGCTTCTATTAAGCAGGAGATACCGGAGATCATCCCTCTTGCTGCGCCGCCACGGAACCCCCAGATGTGGTATGTCTTTAATGAGAACGGTGCTCTGACTCCAGTCCAGCAGCAAGATCCAACTATTTACAATGGCCAAATGACTCCCTATGATCCACAACGCTCGCAGCAGCCCACGACTGCCAACATTCAGAACCCAGTAGTCCTTCAAGAGTACGAACAGGCGAGGAACCCCCCGAAATCGAAGAAAGCAAACCTTTCCCGTGGTAGTTCAAAGGGCGGACCCGATGAGCTGCCCCTGAAAATGGCTTATCCAAAGGAAAACTCCATTACCACCAAGGAGGTGATCGAGAAGGCGCTAAATAGTGAACAGACCCAAAAGATGCTTGAGCAATACGCGAAAAAACACTGGAAAGACATCCGGAAGGATGCCATCGTTCTGAAGTTTGTACCCACAAATAGCAAGGGCGATTTGGATGCCCGTTCATCGGTCAAACGACAGACCAGCACGGCGCAAGATGATTCGAGAATAAGATTTGGTTGGAGTGTGATGAACCCTGAAACACAAAAAGAGCAGGGAGATTCGCCGCGCCAGATGGCTCCAACAATGGCCGAGCAGCAGCAACAGGGACAGCAACAGTGGCAAGCCGAGCAAATGCCACGACAGATGATGCCAACCATGGCCCAGGAGCCCCAACCGATGCAGTGGCAAGCCGAGCAAATGCCACGACAAATGATGCCAACCATGGCCCAGGATCCCCAACCGATGCAGTGGCAAGCCGAGCAAATGCCGCGACAGATGATGTCAACTATGGCCAAGGAGCCACAACCGATGCAGTGGCAAGCCGAGCAAATGCCACGACAGATGATGCCAACCATGGCCCAGGAGCAGCCAGAAGGTATGCCAGTCAGCCAGCAACAGATGCCACGTCAGTGGGTTCAAGAGCAAGCCCAGGCGCAACAGCAACCAAGGATGCAGCAGGAGCCACGTCAGTGGATTGAAGAACCACCACAGTCGATGCCTCAACAGGAGGCACGTCAAAAGCCCCAAGCGCCGCAAATAGTGGAGCAAATGCCACGTCAGTGGATCCAAGAGCAGCCACAGCAGCCATTGATGATTGAGCAACAACCGCGCGAATTGATGACAGCCGATCAGCAGAAGCCAACGCAACAGGACCAGCAACGTCAGATGGGCGGTGCCATGGATCCCAACGGACAGCCGCGACAAATCAAACTGGATACAAGTGGCGTGGTCATTCCCCACGAAGCTGAGCTACAGACAAACGATGAGCAACCGCCGATCGTTTCCGAGATGGGTCCGCAAATGGAAGAGCACGCGCGCAGCTTTAAGAAAGGTAACCTTTTTGGTGTAAAAATTCATATGCATTCAGCTAATTCACATTCTGATGGTCGAACAGGGAAGAAATTTGGCAAGAAGGGCGGCGCCAACTACGAGACGCACAACTACAATATCTACACTAGCAGCGGAGGCTATGGCGGCGGTGGATATGGCGGCGGTGGGTATGGCGGCGGTGGGTATGGCGGCAGGAGCGGTGGTTACGGAGGTGGAAGCTATGACGACGGAGGCTATGGAGGTGGAAGCTATGGCGGCGGAGGCTATGGAGGTGGAAGCTATGGCGGCGGAGGCTATGGAGAAGGAAGCTACGGAAGCGCTGGCTATGGCCACAGTCATAGCGGAGGCTATGGTGGCAGTTACGGTGGCGGCAGCAGCTACGGCGGGGGCTATGGTAGCGGTGGCGGCTATAGCAGTGGATATCGTTCCGCTGATGAAACCCCAACGGTAAGTACACCCTCCTCTAAACACGAAACACTTCACAAGCATACCGCACACTTTTGTCCCGCTTATCATTTATAATCCCCCGCCCTCGCCCTTTCACATTCATCTAACTAATCTTCATCCATTTTTTTGTTCTTACACAACATGCCTCCATGTCATTAAAAGGCGACGATTTTTTAGAAACAACTACCCCACAGCAGCAACCAGCAAGACGATGACACCATCAGCCATCGCCACACTCCTTCAACAGCAAACAACCATCAGGCTCTAGATGATAGAACGATATTGTCCTTCCCAAGTGAAACGTCCCAGCAGCAACACGAAGCCAGGAACTGGGTTGAGGATCACCCCCGTCAGGATGTGATCGTGCAACATGACTTATCAACTGGTGAACCGCAACGAATTGATCAGGCGAGGTTAGCAAGTAAGCGTAGTCTAAGTTATTCACAGTTTGATGTAGATCTTGAGAGTGATCCTCGACGATCGAGGCCATATACTTTCCCCGTAAACCCTACTCGATTGCGGCGTCATACCGTAAGAGCCACCCCCAAAGATTTGCTGCACAAGCTCATTGCAGACTACAGCGATCCTCACCGATCGCGGCGTAGTGTTTTTAACGATCCTCAGCCACTGCGGTGTCAGTTATCTTTTGTAGGTCCAAATGTTTTTCACAGATCGAGACGCTCTATTTTGACCGATCTCAATAGATCGAGGCGACGCATTTCGAAAGCCTTCACAGATCTTCATCGATCAAGTCGTCAAGTTTCTAAAGCCCATCACCTACTTCACCGACGTGAAGTAGTACCGGAGGATCGCTTGCATCAGCTCGAAGACCACGAACAGCAGGCCAAAGTTCAACGGGTGAGACGTCAGACCTCACCACCCCGATCAAGCCGTCAAATTTCCTATGGTGGGTCCATTCCCGGCTACGGTACCATTGAGTCTATACCCGCGGAATCTCTGTACCAACTGAGAGCAGGCTACAAAGATGCCTTGAAGGAGATCACTCTGAGGCCAAACGAAGATCCCACCGAAGCTTTATTACGTTACAATGCTGACTCCATTCGAGAGGCTTTCAATAGGGCCAGCTCCGAACCAATCGAGGTAGATAGTGAGTCGATGGCACCAACCCATTCTCAGTTCCAGGCTACACTCCCACCCGCTGCCGAAGGCATTCAATCCTTCCAGAACTTATGGCCAGCGCAGTCGTCTATGTATCTGACAGAGAATCTGGGAAATCCAATGGTCTACAATAATGGAAACTTCTATCCGTCTGAGGGCGCCAGTTTGCCCGAAAACCGGGAGGCAAACGCTGTTCAGGATATGTCAAGGTTGCAGTATGGGCCACCGCAACAATACGGTGGTCAACAGCATGCAACTCAGACATATGGTAATCAACCCCATGAAAGTCCTACGATTGAAACTCTTCCTCAAGAGCCACAGCAGTACAGCGCTCCCCAACATGAACATCAATACTATCCGGCATCGCCTCAATCTCAGCCACTTCCAAATGTGAGATCACTGCTCGCAAAAGGAGCAACAGATTTTTTTGGGCCGCCTGACAGAGGAATGCCAAATTCACACGGGATACCGCCTCTCCCTGCACCACCGCCACTCCCTGCTCCACCCCGACTCCCTGCTCCAACGCCAAACTTTCGTCCACCACCAATGTTTGCCCCACCGCCAGTATTTGCGCCACCGCCACCCCTTGCTCCACCTCCTCTGCGGGGAATAGATCCAAGGATCCAAAGAGTCCCGCCAGTTAGTGCTCCCAGATGGAGCCAATATGACCCATCACAGGGTAGACAATTTCCACACCGCAGTGATGCGGCAGGACCTGCTCCAACATCAGCTCGAATTGAACAAACAAACGAAGCCGCAAACACCGCACAAAGCCCAGAATTCGAGATCAGAAACTACCTTGGGGAGGAGCTGCTGAGTCCAACCGTCGATTCTTTCAAAGAGCTAATGGATGCAATCAAAATTCGATTGTCCACTTGTTGTCACAAGTGTAAGAACCAGATCATAAAAGGCATCAACTCCAGGATATGCTCCGAAGCTGACGGTGGTGACGCGGACGAGTGCATTACCTGCAAGCAAACCTCGCAAATGTTGCAGAGTCTATCAGAGAAGGTCATGGAACCTCCGACGACAACAACAATAACGACGACGACGTCTACATTACCTCCACCTACCAGAACCACAACACCTATGACCACCACCACCACCACCACCACCACAGCTGCTCCGAGTCCATGTGCCTCTTGCGAAAGCTCAGAGATAACCTATGACAACCCTTCAGGCTATCACTACCAGAATTACAGATTCTACCGCCAACCAAACTTTGGCAATCGTCAAAAGGTCGCACAACAAGCTCCGAGAAGCAGTAATCCTGAAAACCGAAAGCCTGACCACAGTAGCTACGACGAGTACGAGTATGACTACGATTCCGAGGACACAATGGATGCCAGGTCTCCGCAGCCAAAGAGAGTAGTAGCCAATCGTCCTCGCCCACAGGATCAGTTGGATCGCAGTGGTTACTCTTACGAATTGAATCGCCCACGCCCAAGATCCGAAAAGCCAAACCAACCTCGAGCTGACACCAAGTTGAGGTCGCCGTCATATTCAGAGCACAGCAGCGTTCCAGGATATAACTACAACCGCAAAGGCAGGGGCGCAGACATTCCGCAAAGCAAACGTCGACAAATTAGCCGACCCGATACGATACGATACGATCATGAAAAGCAGCCGAAAGAGAGTATCTCTCGAAAGAGCGGTTACGATTACACCGGTACAGCGGCTCGGTTACGAAAACAGAAACAGCCAAAACCCGAACAGAAGCCAATCAATGAATCACCGTGTAAGCAAATACAAACGCAGCTCAAGGAGCTGGAATCTAGTGCAGCAAATTTGGCCAACAACGGCACTTCGATACAAGACGGCGAGGCGATTGAGAAGAAGGCAAAGATGATTGAGTTGCTGTACTTCCTCTATGAGTTGAGTAAGTGCAGCATGAAAGATCAGGCTACCGCGGAGCAAAACGTTGAACTGAGTACAAAGTCAACGGGCGGAAAGGTGCCTGTTGATATTCCACAAATGGTGAATAGACGGGTTAGGATACCCGGAAGAAAAAAGGTGAAGACAGTGGACACTACTAAGATACGGGAGGCTGAGCGTAAACTGAAGGAGAGTAGTTTGGGTGATGCTAGTGCCAACGAGGTTGTTAGAAAAGGGCTAGAACGTTCCGAAGAAGTCATTTAAGTTTTAGGTTTAGCTACAGTAATTCATTACAATACTTTTCTGCATATTCAGAATCAATTTCGAAGAGCAAACGTCAAAAGACTCTCTCTGACTAATCGAACTGAATATCATCAAGTCTTTTAAGGTCTTTGCATAATTTTGAATGTACATCAGAATACCCAAGCTGCCTATAATCTGCCTTACATATTCCCAAATACAGTCATCATACTCAAAAAATATAAATATTCGCGTGAGATTTCCGAAATGAAGCAAATGTTTCTCATAACCAAATGTAGGTATCTATGTACCATACATTAGGATTCGAAGAAAATCTGAACTGTTAAAAATATTTCATTCATTTTTTTAAAAACAAACACAATCAAGCAATGCACATGAATATCATTTGATGCATCTTTCCTCGTCAGCCCTTCTGACACATTCATAGTCTTTCGTCGCCGCTCTAATCGCCGAGTTAAAAAATCAATAGCATTGCCGAACAAAATAATTTCTTTGTATAATTAGGGAAATTCCAACTTGACTGCTTAAAATGTCGAAGAATGCAATGCCATCTGTCAACTAATTGCATTCCTTCCGTCTTTGCGTCTCGTTTGTTCTAGTCTCCATCGTATTGCCATAAACTTGAACGTGATGTTGATCACATTTCAATGAATATTCGTGTCACTCTTTGTGTCTCGTTTTCAGTTTTTACATTCATCCACTTTGGCTATTGCTTTCACGATCAATGTCAGGTTTGTTTGAGAAATATGAAACATTGGAATTTCTAACAAATTTGCGCTGACTCGGAGTTTCAATGTTATGTGTTCTTTATGTTCGACCTTCAGTATCTTGTCATCGGATGTGTCGTATTTGACAAACAGTGGGGCTCGTCAGCAGTGAGTGATGTTGTGACAGTCAAGTTGTTTTGACTTATTTATTTTAGACTTCATTAATTACGTAAAATATACGTTGAATTGCGCGTGTGATAGATAATTATAAAATGTTTATGAAAATTTACTGAAAATGTCAATTTATCTTTTAACATATAGCTTTAATTTTTTTTGATTGAAGTGTCAAAACTGGAGGTGTGTTTTTTCACAAACAAGCAAATAAATATCGAATTGAAGTTTTATTTTGCTAAGCAGTTGAGAGCAATTCTGGACAAAATGGGCGCGTTCCATAGAGCGCTAGAAAACTAGCGAAATGTTAAAAATTAATCATAATCGAAAAACCAACATAAGGTTATGATATCTTTATGACTTTTTATTATCATTGTAAAATATGACAGATTGTTAACGTGTGATGAAAAATACTCTGATAAATTTCCCCAACATAAGTTTCCCAATTTAGCGCTGAATTCGAACCATTTCAGTTGAGGAAGGAATTGTTATACAAAAGTACTTAATTATTTGGTCTTACGCAACTGACATTAGACAAAACAAATCAGTTTAGTTTAACAATAATAGCAAAGTGACGTGTAAGCCTCTATCAAAATTATTCTAGTTCAGTTTAACAAAAATAGCAAATTGACTTATAAGGCTCTATCAAAATTATTCTAGTTCAGTTTTTCATTTAAAAAAATACATTTAACAATTTGACTTCCAAAAAAATTGACAGATCATTGCATTTTCATTGTTCGTTTTCATATTGCTTGGAGTTTCTATTTTGAAAGAAAATTAACGTTTCCTGTTTCCATGAGAGCGACAAAGATGGATGCACAGTTTCCATATCTCTACTTTATTTAAATAGCCACCGTTTCTATATCAAAAATTCGTGCTCTTTTTCATTTATGAGTTCTTTCTATCTATATTATGGTAATAAAACAAACAAAGTTCATCGGGAATTTCACCGAAATGAAATAGAATAAAATTATTTTCACGTGTGCTACTCATAAGAATATTTTCCGCGTGTGCTTGCTTAATTTATGTTGGAGGTTTGGGTATTCGCATGCATACACGTCGAATGTCAATTTTTGTCTACCTATCGGTGTTGACTGCTCTATGAATGGCCAGTATAAAAAGCATTGCTGTTCAATGTTGGCACTTTCTTTATTCAAAACAAAAGCGATGTCGTCTTTCGTGGCAGATATAATCTACAAACAATCTAACAGGAAAGCAAAAACAATATTAAAAAGGCATTGCTAGCGATATAATTTTTTAAACAAAGCTAGTGCTACAACAATTTTACTTTCCATGCTGAGAGAGGCATTGGTTTTAGTAGGAACTTAAAATTGATCATGAAACTTAAACGTTTGACTTGCGTTCCCTTTTGACAGTTCTATTGACTTCCCGTGACATTTATAACGTAAAAAATGTTGACACCTGCTTTTAATGCTGCCCTTTTGACAGTTCAATTTACTTTACATGTACTTTTCCACTCGCATTCTTCTGCTTGACGGTTCAATCTAAATTTCGTTTGTCATTTCATGTTCCCTTTTATAATTTACATCAAACTGAAATAACATAAAAATGTATAACATAATGGACTATCTAAAATGTGATTTAGTATAATAAATATATTCTAGTATAAGCTTTGTAATAAATTTTATTTTTATATTTTATAATAATATTGTTCCTCCAATTTCTTTTTACATGTTCACCTGACGTCACCGCCATTCATTTTTCGAATCACAAAACATCAACCGACATCATATGCATTTCCATTAATTCATCATAAATGAACAAAATTTAAATTTCCGCAAACAGATCGCAGGGATTCAACCAAATGGACCCACTTTTAGGTGAAATTAATTTATTCTCTTTCTCACCGGAACTTTTGCAGCCTTTTATGGGCCTACGTGAGACAGAGCGAGATGATGATCCATGGAATAGCCCCCATAGTTACCGCGATGGGAATTTATACGTCTACTCAGATGGACTTAATAGAGTTCGCCGTGACTCTTTTGGGTCAACAAAGAAGATGTATTTGTACGAAATTGGTGCAAGTCCTGCGGAGAAGGCGTACCAACAATTCCAACAGTGGAGCGATTCTTTCAATTCGTTTTGGGTACCGTTGAAGTTTTTCCCGCTCAATAATAATTTACGGATCCTGCCGCCATTGATACCAAAAATTGGTAAGACAATGAAAATCTCTATAACACCACCCATTGTTCCGGAGAGTTATTCTGCTTGCGATGAATAGTTTTAAGGATCAGATATTACTGGGGAGGACAATTTAAATAAAAGCCAATAAATAATGTTTTTTCAAAAGAAACGTCTCTTTCGTGTTATTTTTTATTTCGAGTTATTTTCTAGATTTGTATTTAAAGCAGTACTAGATTTTTAAAACACTAATTATAGTAGATAAAAGATGCAGTTCCTGAAGGTCGGCCATGTCCTGAAATTGATTAGTTTTGTCTAGAAATTATCGCTAAGTGAACCCCCATACAGCTATTTCAAATGACACCGGAAAAACTCTTTTTGTTTTTAGTTTATGTTTTGACAGTCAATTCTGCTGATAAAATTCGCTTGGGGGGCTTTTTCAATGTCCGAAAATTTCCCAACATAAATTGGCAAGGAGAAACCCAATTCAAGCGTTGTTACTGATCGTTTTCCATTCCAGTTTTTATTTTCAATTATTTCTTATAGAATGTCTTGAAAGAAAATGTCTGAGTGAGCACTTCTTCGAATTCGAAGTCGAATGACGGGAAGTCCCCGTCATTATAGATTCGCGTGGAATCCTTTCACGTTTTTATCATTAACCTCGATGGCGTCAATATAAGCACTTAATGTCCAGAAAATTGAAACAAGTCTAGTAGCCGCTAACAGCAAATTGCTGTCGAAATGCAAAAATTATCCCTTGTCAAATGCGAACAGACCTAATCACTCAAACTTCATCGTTCTGGAGTCAATGTCCTGAGCATTACCGTGTCCTTCACATAAGCCTTCAAAATCAATTTCCCAAATCGAATTCAGCTATAGGTCAACGGACTCATCAAGTTATACACCGGGTATAGGTATGTTCTGACAGCCCATGACTGTATAGCTGTTCGTATGCCATACCGTCATTAAATTGTTGGTCGAAAAGAAATATTCTGATTGGTATAGGTATAGGCAATAATGGCCGCTTTTATGCCATCAATATTGTGGAATATAATTTTATATTGACGCGCAATTACAAAGCGAATGCCTTCAATGTGCGTCCGAATGACCCCTAAGTGTGGGTAATAAACGACAAATGCGCACCACATTAGCCTTCTAAATGACAGGTAAGGTAAAAAAAAAAATCCCTTTAAATCTCCCCCTCGAAGTATATTTCACATTGTACACAACACACATACGTGGGGCACATTCGTTCGGACAAATGATGTCATTTTTGTTGCCTGAAATTAGTAATTTCGTGAGAAGGCGAGACTCGTTCATTTCTTAATGAGCTTAGTTACCTGTGCTACATCATCGAGTTGCAGGTTTTTTTTTTCTTTTTTTTCCCTGTTAACATTGTGCACTACATTTGCGTGCCATGGACAATACACGAAAACAGTAGATCATCGCACGATATTATATTCAGAATGTCCTTTTAAATTACTCATCGTTGAATGCATGATTCCTGCGCGCTCCTGCATATAAAAGTAACGGCTACTCAATTGCATTTTTAATGAACTAAACACGATTCATCGGATGCTAGTCCCAGAGGTGGAGTTTGACATTTTCGAAGAGATTTATGTGAATAAACGTTGGGTCTGTCACTGATGTGGGCTGAAACGGTTAATTGTCGACGTATACGTGTAATCACATGGTTAAGTTGGAAATTTGTGTTAAAAAGAAAGCACAATACGGAGAATAATTTGCGTGACATTGTGCAGTTGCCTTCACCGTTGGCAGTGATTGTTAAGGGGCTTTTGTGAGCCTGTTTAAAAACTTTGAAACAAGCCTTTGATGGTCTTTCGCTGTGAAGGTCCGTGGCATAGAAAATTGGCAGTTTAAGGACAAGAGTTAATTAAAATTTCTCGCTAATTGCAGTTGGGAGTTGTGTGGCTGTTAATATTGAAGACAGACCGCTAATGGGATGTTCGTATTTATATTGTTGAACGTGGACTTGGAGTTTATGCGGAGGCTGTCACTCTTAACAAGGATATGCATTTTTAAATGACACTGATGAGGTATAGATGTAACTTTTCGTAGGAGGTGGTAAGGTTAAGGGTGTCGGTCAAAGCGCTAAGTCTGAAAGCGGGCAACCTTTATTAAAAGATGTAGTTATTTTAAGTCGAATAGATTATTCCGGACTAGATTTACCATGAGCGCAAGAGCAAGAACAACACTTTTCGTACGTCAGCCACATATACGAACTGTCCACTTAGTATTCAGTCACAAAATTCTTGACCAGATTCGTCGGCTTTCATAAACGTCAACTGGAAAACGTTTCATGTGACCGATCTGGGCCAATTATAAAACTGGGACACATCAAGTCAACAAGCTGTCAGAGTTACTAAACTAGATTCTTAAACGTCCCCTATGTGAACACATTTTCTCAATTGACGTTTATTGAGGGATAGCAAATCAACTCACGAATTTCGTTTCTGCTTAGTGAGTTGATATGTCGATTGTATAGCTGATGTAATAGAAGTGACGTTGGCGGAGAATCTTGTTCTTATGTGCCCGATAAAAGAGAGTTGTGACAGTTTAAAGAGGGTACATTTAAATGTCAAAATAATTGTTTTGACGTTCAAAATTCAAAATTTAGTGAATCTGACATCAGGCAGCTATTGAATGTCGGAATTTTTATTGGCTTAAATTGATCAACTTAACAGTTTTATCTGTTTGTGGATGGTTGCAGCTGTCAAAAATCTAGTCACGTCAGAACTAAGTACTAACTTTACATTTTGATTGCATCTGATTTTCACTACCACGGAAAATCAAGCCCAGACAAATCTAGCCGACAAAAGTATTGAGAGTACCCATTAAACTGAGCTACAAACCGTCGTTTTAACTAAATCTACTACAAAATTTGACAGTTGTGACGGTTCAAAGGGCGGATATAGGAGACCGACGAACTGTCTTTTCAGTTGACGTATATGGGTGGTAGCCGACGAATCTTGTAATCATTTTGTCAGAGTACTAAGTTGGGGGTTGTTATTTATATGTCTGACATATGAAAAGTGACATTACCAACTAATCTAGTGTTTGCGTTAAGGGTACATCTGGTCGACTTAAAATAACTAGATTTTTTAATTGTGTCCATTTCGTGGATGATTTTTTGTCATTGGTTCTCAACTGACACACAACCTGACTGACATTTGTCACCCAAACATGATGCAAAGAACACGTGTCAGTGCGAATACTGACATTAGCAACAAAAGAGCTGTTCCAGATCTCAAAAAATGTTTTATAAAACATCACCCGTTGTCCCTTTCCAATAGTTAAACTTGGAATGCAGCTCTCTGCAAATCCAAACTTGCTTTTATGCATTTCCTATCCCTCAACTCAACAGCCATAGTTTAAATTCGAATCAGCAAAACAATTTATTCCATCATCAAAACAACAAATTGAATCAAAATGCAACCGCAGTTAACAGTATTGTGCTGCAACCATCTATTTCCATTTCCAACTGGAAACATTTATTGTAAATAGTGCGCCCCATTGGTTTACGACCTCCAGACGAAAATATTCCCATCGATTGTGCATACATAGCCAAGTAAGCTGAAAAGTCCCACCTACACCAACAACAAGACAATCCTTCACTTTTATGTGCTTGTTTTGTAGCACACGGGTGGGTGGAATCCAATGTTAGCTAGATCCAGTTGCCATTGCCACCAGTTGTACCAAAGTCGTACTTCATTGATTTTGCAAATGCACTGGTACACTATGCCACAGCCACACACTCGCACTGATGCAAACCCAACAATGGCCTACTAAAACGGGTGAAACGAAAAAGACGAAATAATCACATACATCCTGCTTGCTGCATTTATAGAACACACATGTTACACACCACCAGCACCCACCACACCGCACCGCACAGCACTCTCTGCTGCTCCACATTCAACATTTACATTCAGTTGGAAAGTAACACAAAAACTGGGTCAGAGCCAACCAACCATCTAAGCCAGCCAACCAGCCTGGTTGCAACCCCGAAAGGGAGAAAAAAAAAATTTGCTACAACAGCGCCAACAATGGAAATCCAAGAAAATCTTGGTGATGCCTGGTAAACAGAAGAATCAACCAACAACAACAATAACAATAGCAACGCCACCATCAACAGAAGCGCCAGCAATTTGAAAAAGATTTGCAAGGATGCCCATGTATACGGGAAATAATAAGGAGACAACTACTACCATCAACAGTAGACTTATCGAACAGGAGCCTCACTCCCCCACAGTTAAGGACCAAACGGTTGGGTGAGCTTTGACAGAGGGTTTTCAAGTTTAAGGTGCACAACCCTGATGCACATAGCGATAGTTTTTTTTTCCCAGTTTTGTTGTTTTGGGGCGATAAGCACCACTTGGGTGGTTCATGATGGATAAATTTGAAGGAGCCCCTTTTGCTGTACCCCAAAATTGCATGTCGCTCAAAACTTGACACAAAAATTGCAAGTCCTTCAATTCGGCCCCCATCATCATCATCATCATCATCATCATCGTCGTCGTCGTCATCGTCATCGTCGCCTATTAGTGCGCATCGATGCGGGCGGGAGTGTTCTGGTTGTTGGCTGAATTGGAATGATGAAGATGATGATGCGGTGCTTCCTTAGAGCTTTTGCCAAGTTTTGCTTCCTTTGTAAGGTGTTTTCATATCTCTGGGCGAAAATTAGATCGTCTTGTTGAAGGATTTTTGTTTGACTCCTTGCGATTTTACACTAAACTTAAATGTTTTACCACAGTTTCTCTGTATCCTTGACAATCCCTTTGAGTAGGCTACCTATCTTGGTTAAGTTGAAAGGTGAAAATGTGTTCCGGGATAGTTTGTCAAGGTTTTAAATCGGTATTGTGATGATGATTGAACGGGGGGTGCTGCAAGGTCCTCTATTTGCAACTAGCTCTTTTTCAAAGTATTTACAAGTCGTTTTTTGGCAGACTTGACCAAGCTTAGTGTATGACGTAGTTAAAGAGGAATCAGCGCAGACTCGGCAAGATATTTGGAAATGACGGGTCTATAGTCTTATGCAGTGTTGCCAGATAAAATATCTGAAAATCTTTTTTTCCGAAACCAAAAATCTTGAAAAAAAAAGAGTTTGTTCAAAATATAAAAAGAGCGAAATTTAAAATACAATTTTGAAGTACTTTACTACTAATCCATAAATAACCTAAATATATATAAAAAAACTTTGGTCATAAATTAATGTTAATGGTCTTTGAAATTTTGGAACATATTTGAATTAAATTGACTTACGGCCATTTTATTCGGGTTAAGGGTTACGCCCGGGTTTAAGTGAGTTTAACCCAAAAATTAAACCCAAGTACATAATATTCAGTCGTTTAACCCGAGCATAAGTCCAGTTTTTTTTAAACTTGACAGCGTTTAATCCGATTGTATTTAAACTGCACTCCGGAGACCGGTTTAAGTACTTTAACTCGGGTTAAAACTCAATTTCGTAATATTGACATTTTATTTCTCGCAAGGCGCAAATGAAATTTAAAATAAAAAGTACCAAAGAGTTAGAAAAAAATGAATTTTATTCATGAAATGGAGATGTTGGCGCAAATTGGCGACAACAGAGACCTTTTGTTAACTCAAACACGAATTTCCATGTGATGATGAGTTACAAATTCCTTTATTAAACAATTCATTTATAATTCAATAAAATTCAATTCTAATATAATTAATACAATAATTATATACTAATAACTTACTTTAGTCTCTTTTTTTGGGATAACCTTTCAAAGTACAGCGTAAATACAACGGAATAAACCACGTTTCGAAACGTCAAAGGTGTTCTAATATTAAGGTTAGTTAATATGACAATCGACAAATTGTCAGCTTCTCTAAGGGGGGAACTACACGGCTCGTGTAGCTCGTCAGACTTAAATCTGAGTTTCACCCGGAGTGAATAATATGATCGTTAGAATTGCATTGCTTGCCTATATCAAGATCATCGAATTTCGGTTCATTAAAGCTCATCCTTTAATCCTTTGTAAAGATAAAAATTTCAACAACCGTTTTTTCCAAAAAAACGTCACATCAGTTATTTTATCAAATTCGTTAAAATTCATGTTTCCTTAGAGTTGATGAAAACGTTATTGAGACAGAAATTGTACATGGGCTCTGTTCGACTCACATTATATATAATAATGGAATTAATAGAAAACGTTTTCCTTCAATAGAAAAGGCTCTTTAATGTGCTAGACTTAAAAAGTTCTTGATATCAAAAATCCTGAAATTTGATGATTTCGAGGTAAAAAGTCTTGCACATATTTTGGAGCTCAAAAATCTTGAAAAAAAGAATATATCTTGTAACCTGGCATCACTGGTCTTATGTCGCAAATTTGAAGTGTAAAAGTCCAATGGCAGTTCTACCAGAAAGCTGTCAGAAGTATCGTTTTTTTATGAGCTAATTACAGTTTACAGATATAAATATAAGGGTAGGTTAGGTTGAGGGGGGTTGTGAGATCTTCACAAAAGACTAGGCACCATAGAAGGCCCATTGCCTTCCACAGCGAACCATAACGGTTAAAAACCTAATTAAAAACGTCCAAACTCTGAGCAATTGCTTGACAATCACAGAAAAGGTCGGAGATGTCCTCCTCGAGTTGTAGCACCTCATTGAACGTATTAAGCCTTTTGTCAATAACTTTATTGGTGCCACAATCGAGCATATTCACTTTAAGCAAGATCCTGGAAATGAGTAGAGAGTCCATTTTACATTTTTATAGGCCCCAATTGAATTGAGATTGTGCTCACTGGCGGAGGGAAAATGGTGGGTTAGAACTTAGTCGGGGTTGAGGTTTGGGCTTCTGGGCGGTGGAGTTACTGAAATTGGCGAAGTTGTAGTCTTGACAATATCCTCTTCAATAATTGAGTTCTCGAATGATGGGGATAGAAGGTCCTATACAAAGTCAATGCCTTGAAAATGTGGATTCACGCACTTACCTTAGATTTGGCCGAAACAGTTGCGCCTTCGATTTGAATTGCGATTTGACAGATCTGGTACTCGACAGCGGTGATCCGATCCACAGAGATGTTTTCCTCTGTCGAATCAACTCGTTTTAGAATTCTCAATGCCAAAGTCATAATGATCTTTGACACGGGTCCGGTTTTCTGCAGTTAGAATGGCTACCGATTTCCATATTAGCTGTTTTTTATTATCAGCGTGATCTGATTCGGATCAGATCACGAAAATAAAACACAACGGATCATTGAAAAGTTTAATTTTGGAATTGTGGCAACAGTTGCTTTCAAAAGCAAAGCAGATAATACAGGGTATTTCAAACTTCATATTGCCACCAGCGATATTGGAAATATTCTTCTCAACGTGACGTCACACAAGGCACATGTCATTTCACTTGCAATGTCGGGGGGTGTTACCATATTTGAATAAAATTTGGATAATTTTTCTTTTCAAAAATATTTTCGTGAAACAAATTTAGTATTTTATGTTCAAATATGCAACACATGAACAATATTTTGCTGCTAGCACTTCAGTTTATATTGGCATATTAAGGTGTGTCCAGACCACCGAAATATTTCAGAAATGTTTATGAAATGTTTCTGAAGCAAATCGGACAGATTTTATAAACATTTATAAAAGATTTCTGAAATTTATTTATTAAGCACCGTATTAATAAACACTGCGTAAAAGTTATCAACTCGTTACTCAGCAGTTACGTCAAATTTTTGTATGCTATCTGACGTCTACTAGCTAACTTACATTTTGCATATTTGTTTATTAATACGGGAGTCAAGATTTATGAAATGTTTCAACTTTATCCTGTTTTGGACTAGAAGAAAATAATGTGGTGGGATTATTAGCAACGTGTAAAGTTTTTATTTTTGTAATTTTGGTCTCGGCAATCACGCGACACGCGATTTAATTCAAATAATCGTATTAAATGAATCACTTTCTCATTAGGTATTCAAAGCTTTTCTGGGCATTTTTATTTTATTTAAAAAGAAAAAATAATCGAAAAACAGCGCTCACTTTCTGCAAGGATACTTGTAAAACAAAAATTATTTCCCATCATGATTGGGTAACTGTGAAACATTTCATAAATGTTTTTTTGGTGTCCAGATCCAAACCAGCAAAACATTTTTAAACATTCCATAAAAATTTTTTTGTTTAATAACTGTTTTAGAAATATTTATGGAACATTTCATATGTATTTCATATTTTATCAAATGTTAGGCTGGTCTGTACATACCTTTATAGAACGAGAAAGAACAGGGAGTTTATTCGAATGCGAAATAAATCAATTTATTTTTTTGTGTTACATTTTTTAGTCTGGCAACGTGATTGTGTGGCTACCGTTTACAGGCACACCAACATTTAAAAATAAAACAAGCCACCTAGTCGGAAATAGTAGAAATAATTTTCAGATCATGATTCGTGATCTCGATGAGAAGCAGGATCATGTGCTGTTGTTGTAAGTGCATGTAAATCGATGATCTATATGGATCATAGCTGATAATAAAAAACAGCTATTGTGCTTGGACACCAACGTGTTCTGAATATAGGAGAAACGACCGATCTCATTGCCGGTCTTTTGATCAACGATTTTCATTCGCAGGGTGTCTTTGTCCGGGTTTCCGATCAGGAAAGCTCCCAAACTGGAGAATCGTTGCGCATTTGCACCGGAGTTTGCTCGTTTTGCTTACCCACACTGACCGTGAGGAATGGATCTGGATTGGAGGCCGACCGAGCATGCTGGAAAGATTATACTGGCAAATTTTTGGCAGGGTCCACAAACACAATAAGCAAGGCGGTACTCATGGATGTGACGCGAATTAATTGGGCCTCCAAAAGAGCGGCTTGCAGGTCATGCGGATCAGCTGTGAGTTTGGAAATTTCCAACGATGCTCTAAATGCACGATAAAAGTTTAAATCATTTATAAAACTGAATTTCTACATGAAAAAGAGCTATTTCGAAAAGAAAAGGAAAACAAAAGAAATAATTTATTTCAAACATTCACTAATTTAAAATGCCTCCTTCGTAACCTACAACAGCACAATTATTTCGGAATATATAACTGTGCTACAGACAAGGACAGTTTTATATTAGAAGAGGAATAAAAAAATGTGGAACGCTTCACGATTTTGCGTGTCATCCTTGCGCAGGGGCCATGCTAATCTTCTCTGTATCGTTCCAATTTTAGTATATGTTCTGCCGAAGCAAGAACAAGTATTCGTAAGTTGAAATTGATGTTGTTCCTACAGCGATCGAAAAAGTTCTTGTGAATTACAAGTATGTGAAAAAAAGATAAATTCTAAAACGGCTTTGTTAAGAACCTTATCTCTGACTCTTAGTTGGTTAGAAAATGGCAAGAATGCCATAAATATTAAGGTGGCTTCCAGTGCCGTAGCCAGGATTTTGCTTCCAAATCTTACGAGGAGTTCTTTAAACAAAAAAACTATAGGGGTATTCGCGATTCGGTGTAAGAGACGTAGCGAAATTTTTTTTTTTTTTTTGACAGTTCGTGAACACTTTTAATTTTTTCTGAAACTTAAAAATTTGCTTTTCATTGTTTATTATGCCAAAAAAAGCGAAAAAGAAAAAAATATTTTAGATAATGGAGAGAGTAAACCCGAAGATGATATCATGAAAATTTATTTTTCTGTCCTTTTTTTGACTGGATTTTTCCTTCGCCGCTTACGTTTTTTCGCATTCTCTTTATTTTTTCCGATAGCAACACAGAGGAACTAAAAATTTTGCGAATTGTCAACTTTTCAAGGCTACACTTTACTCTGTTGTATTTTTCGGTTACAATAGGGTCAGGGTATAGATAAAGTGCAAAAGCGTAGCTAAATTTTGTTCAGCATATTTTAATAATAAAAATAAATTGTTGGCGCAACAGGTCTGTAGAGACCCTAGGCCTAGCTTCTCACAACCATTCGTTTGTGTGAGTTTCTCATTTTTGGGACGAATGGAAGGGATCTACAATTTTATGCCGGGTCCAACCGGCTAATTGGGAAGCTCCTTCATGACAGTTATACTCTCGGATGTTTGTCAGACGTTCACGAGAGGTGGCGCAGATAAAGAAAAAACATAAGTTGGAATTTGGGTTTTTTCGGGATTCGAACCTGGGAGCCCCCGCTTAGTAGTCCAACACACTTTTTACTTTTTAATTCATTTTTATTCAATTACTGGCTCTAGGCGAGCGCTCTAAACTTAACACTATGCTTAAAACTATTGCCTTTCGGCCTTAAATCTATCTATATATACATATTTTGTTTTGTTTTTTAATTTTCAAGAAACTTTTTTAAAACTTGAATTCTTTATTATAACTAAAACTACTTAAAACTACCTAAGCTACTTAATCTAAATTACCTATAATCAGGGAGGTGAGCAATCTCTCCGTTTGGTCACCATCCTGATTGCGTCCGTGGGCGCCTGGCAGCCGCCAACAAGGTGCACAGACGCGCCGCCGAGACTCGAGTGAGGCCTTAAGCGTCGGCCCAGTCTCGGTAGCACTCTTTCATAGTCCAACACACTAACCACTAAGCCACTGCGCTTAGTGTTGTAGTGGGAAAAAAGTTTCACCTTCTCACTTTTGCAATGATACAAGGCCAGTTGCATCGGATATGAATACCCCTTGTATATATCATAGACAAACCATACTGAGACCCCCAACTCACAATCCTCTTGCCGCTGGGCCCCTCAATTTTTTTTTCAAATTTGCCATTTTGTATTCCTATCGGTGTTATGTCAAAAAAGAATCAGTGTGACATGAAAAACACACAAAAACTACAAACTACAGTCAACTGCGGCAAGGCAACCATCGGGAAATGTGAAAGAGTTCAGGAATTCCACATTTTTAAATTACTGAATGCCATTGGTTAGTTATTACAAATTGTTAAAAGGCGAATAATTTGATTTGGTTGGTAAGTAAAATTATCTAAAATATATGTTTGATATACTAGAACATATTAGGACAAACATGGTTGTGTATTTACCTCTTTTCGATATCATTAAGATCGATTTATTGTGTGAATTTTTCTTTAATAACTGAAGGAAACTTGCTCAAAATGTTTTCATTTTCATGCAACCATTCTGCATTGACAATTTTTCATAATTTCTTAAGAATTTCTATGTCACAAAACTAACGCACTTAGCGTTTGCCACCCCATGAAAATATAGCTTGTAGGCAAGTAACGGCAAATCGGCCGAAGTTGGTGGTCTCAGTATTGTCCCTGGTATCTATTGCAATTCATTGATTTTTATTATTTTTTAAATCGCATACATTTTGTAAAAGCAGATGTTTTGGTTTTTTTTTGACATGAGAACAATCACCTTATCTGGATCCACATTAATATCCGAATGAACAGATATCATCATAGCCGAGTTGCCACTTGCAAAAAAAATTAGCTACCAAAATTGGAAAAAAAAGTTAGCAAACCAAGATAAAATTTACCAAAAATCTGGACACGTTGATAAAACACAAAGAGAAAAAATAGCATTCATATATAGTCTTCCAATGTGAAAATACTTTATCACTATCCTAAGACTTTTCTCTGATTTACAAACAAAATATAAAAAAAACGGCATGACAGTGTAAAATCGTCCATTTTCTTAGTCTTCAGCAAAACTAAAAGAAAAGTGTACAATTCTTAGCACTTTATTTGTATTTATTATAGCACGCATTTTTAAAACATAAAAAAACATGTGTCTTTTAAAATATTCAATTTGATACATTAGGTTTGTAGGAACTTACTTTATACAAGGTGGCGCAAAAATAACCTTCCGATGTTTTTTGACTGTAATTTAAAAAAAAAAATGAAAAACTTTGATTCTTCTTGTGGATTATTTTTATTTGGTCTTTAATTTTTTTTTACATCAAGTCGAGAATATGATGTCATGTAAATGGCCGCCGCCACAGTTGATTGTCGTTTGAGCCCTTTTTATGGCATTTTCCATCACTTTGGCCAAAACTTCCGGCGATAGGTCCTCACATTCTTGACGGATGTTGTCTTTAAGAGCTGCAAGAGTCTGAGGCTTGTTGACATAAACCCGCGACTTCAAAAAGCCCCACAAAAAGAAGTCTGGAGCGGTCAAATCAGGCGATCTTGCTGGCCAGTGCAAATCGCCAAAACGGGAGATTAGGCGCCCGGGAAATGCATCCTTCAGCATATCGGTTGTGGCACGTGCAGTGTGTGCCGTTGCACCGTCCTGTTGGAACCACATGTTTTCCAATCCCAATTCATCAAGTTGCGGCAAAAAGAACTCGTTGATCATTGCTCTGTAGCGCTCACCATTCACAGTAACCGTTTGGCCCGCGACGTCTTCGAAGAAAAAAGTTCCGATGACTCCTCCAGCGAAAACAGCACACCATACAGTGACTTTGAGCGGGTGTAATGGCTCTTCGTGGGTTACACGCGGATTTTCAGTGCCCCAGAAGCGTAAATTTTGCTTATTTACGTACCCGCTAAGATGGAAATGGGCCTCATCACTCATGATTATTTTTGATGAAATTTCATCTTCCTCTTGGTGGTGATTAAGGATGGCTTGAGCTTGAGCGTTCTGGAGCAGTGTAGCGTAACATTGTTTATTAACGTGTATTTCGCATGTGTTTACTACACAAATGTCAAAACAGAACTGACATTAGGGGCCAATCGCAAAATTTATAGCATTTTCTGATAGGAGGGTTACTTTTGCGCCACCTTGTATAATACATTTTTTAAAATATAATAAATAAGACATAACGTAATGTAATAGTAATATCTACTTTAAATACTTTTGCTGACCGAAAACATCATTTTTTAAACTCAAATTATTTTAATTGATTTTTAAAATTTATGAAACATAAGACTCAGTAAGGAACGTACCTAGTAGGAACTTTGACAGTCTAAGCAATTAAACAGCGTCATCAACGTTGGGCACAAAACTACCAGTTGCTAGAAGACATTTGATCATCTACCATATCCGAGCCTTTTTTCTTATAACAAATCTTTAACAAATTGGAGATTTATGTCTGCAAATAAATAATATGATGAACTAACCCACTAATAAACAGAAAATATTTCGAAGTTTACCATCATTCTGTCAAAATTAGAAAATGAGTGCATTCAGTATATGCTGACGCATATGCAAATGCAATGCTTTCACTCAGAAATAGTACCTAAGGCAGCATTTAATGTCGTTTACAGCGTTGCCACTTTGCTGTCATAGCAGTAGTCTACTGCACTTTTTTTGTTTGATAAACATTCTCTTAAACAGCTGTACAAAATCATACATAAAATTACCTGAACCTCGATTTATTGTGAACTTATTGTATAAAAAAACATTAAAGTGATGATTGGATGATGACTGGATCGCCTACTTATTGGCCATCCGACCCAGAAAAAATACCAGACCTTATTGACTTCTTCATAACGAAAGGAATCAATAGAAAAGAAGTAAGAGTTGAAATCAGTGATGATTTGTCGTCGGATCATACACCTGTAATCCTAACGGTCAATGGCATGTCAGTAGAGCAGTTAAGCAATGAAAGACTTACCAGCAAAAGAACAAACTGGTGTAATTTTAAAAAAATACTCGAAGGTTTTATAAACCTTAGAGCTCCACTGGCCACAGCAAGGCATATTGACATCGAAGTGGAACAATTCATTGCCGATATACAACAGGCGGCAGAAGATAGTACCTACACCAACTATTCAGCAACGTAAACAAGCATCGGTAAAATACCCCACAGAAATTAGGGAACTAATATTAGAAAAGAGAAGAGCCCGGAGAAAATGTCAAATGACAAGATATCCCGGCGATAAAACTATATTCAATAGACTTAACAATAAACTTAAAAAAAGTATCAGTGAGTTTAAGAATAGAACTCTTACTAAATATCTTTGCAATTTAACTGCTGACAAAGTCACAGACTACTCCCTTTGGAAGGCTGCCAAATATTTAAAAAGATCCCCCGTTAAAAACATCAAACCGATCAAATGGATCGGCGACCCAAAAGAAAAGGTCAAACTATTTTCGGAACATTTAACAAATGTTTTTAAACCTTTTCCACCTAGTGTGGCAAACGAACGCCTTGAATTCTTTGATAGGATAGATGAAGACGTAATCACTTACGTTTCACTTAAAGAGATCGGCACATGTATTCATAAGCTCTCTAATAGAAAATCGCCAGGTTATGATCTTATAACTGCCCAAATTCTGAAGGAACTACCCTTCATAGCATTGGTTAAACTTAAGCTTTTAATTAATGCTTGTTTTAAGCTAAGATATGTTCCATATCATTCTAAGATAGCAGAAATTATAGTTATACCTAAACAAGGTAAACCCCCATCAGAAGTCACCTCATACAGGCCAATCTCACTATTACCTGTATTATCAAAACTTTTTGAGAAACTGCTTCTTAAAAGACTAGACAGAATAATAGAACAAGGAAGGCTTATTCCCACCCACCAGTTTGGGTTTAGAAATAAACACTCGACAATAGATCAAGTACATCGTATAACAAATATTATAGAAAAATCATTAGAAGAAAAGCAAGTTTGCTCTACACTATTTTTAGACGTTGCTCAGGCTTTTGATAAGGTCTGGCATAAGGGCTTAGAGTATAAACTTCATAGGGATCTACCAAGACATTACTACGAGATACTTAAATCTTATATTTCAAATAGATTCTTTAGACTTCGCTATGGTTCAGCGTATTCTGAACTCAAGGAATTACAAGCAGGAGTTCCACAGGGAAGTCTTCTGGGACCAACCCTGTACTTACTGTATACTAGTGATATACCACATACAAACGATGTGATGATAGCTACATTCGCAGATGACACTGCTCTTCTATCAACTGATGGATGCGTGACTAAATCCACAGAAAAGCTACAAAATTCTGTTAACGAGATATGTGATTGGGCCCAACGATGGCGAATTAGACTTAATGAGTCAAGGTCCACTCATATCAATTTTACAAATAAAAAAATAACGAACGCTCCTGTGGTTATTAATAACCAAGTAGTACCTTATTCTAACACAGCTAAGTATCTGGGTATGAATCTAGATGCTAAACTGAAATGGAAGGAACATGTGAAAAAGAAAGTAGAAGAGTTAAATAGTAGGTATAGAAAACTGTATTGGTTGCTAGGACATAACTCTGAAATGTCCACTGAGAATAAAATTTTAATATATAATCAGATACTAAAACCTGTTTGGACGTATGGTATCCAATTATGGGGTTGCACAAAGAAAACAAATGTAAAGGGTGATTTTTTAAGAGGTTTAGAACTTTTTTTAAAAAAAAAACACAAAAAATTCGAAAAAATGAATGAAATATTTATTTGAATCGATAGTTTGAACCTTGCAATTTAATGTTTAAAGATAATTTCATGCAAATGTTGACCGCGGCTGCGTCTCAGGTAGCCCATCCGCTGAGTCCAATTTTGGCATACTCTTTCACACATATCGGCCGGTATCTCACGAATGAATGCATGGATGTTGGCTTCCAGTGCGTCAATCGAAGCGGGCTTGTCCCTATACACATTAGCCTTGGCATACCCCCACAAAAAATAATCTAATGGTGTCAAATCGCACGATCTAGGCGGCCAATTGACCGGCCCGAAACGTGAAATTAACTGTTCACCAAACTCGCCTCGCAATTGCGCCATTGTTTCGCGTGCTGTGTGGCATGTGGCACCGTCTTGTTGAAACCACATATCATGCAAGTCAAGAACTTCCATTTCGGGCAGAAAAAAGTTCACCATTGACAGTAACGCTGCGATTCGCATCATCTTTGAAGAAATATGGCCCAATAATGCCGCCGGCCCATAAACCGCACCAAACAGTGGCTTTTTCGGGATGCATTGGTAGCTGTTGCAATGCTTCTGGCTGATCTTCACTCCAAATGCGGCAATTTTGCTTATTTACGTACCCATTCAACCAAAAATGAGCCTCATCGCTGAACACAATTTTTCGATAAAAAAGCGGATCCTCGGCCAGCTTTCCAAGAGCCCATTCACCAAAAATTCGGCGTTGTGGTAGGTCGGCTGGCTTTAGTTCTTGCACCAGCTGTATCTTAAAAGGCTTTACGCCCAAATCCTTCCGCAAAATTTTCCACGTAGTGCTGTAACAAAGGCCTAACTGCTGGGAACGGCGCCGAATCGACATTTCGCGGTCTTCTGTCACACTAGCTGATACGGCCGCAATATTTTCTTCACTACGCACAGTACGTAAACGTGTTGGTGGTTTAATGTCTAACAAAGTAAATTTGGTGCGAAATTTGGTCACAATCTTCCGAATAGACTGCTCAGAAGGTCGAGAATGCCGATCATAAAATGGAAGCAGCGCGCGATGAACATTTCGAACCGAGCACGAATTTTGATAGTAAAATTCAATAATTTGCAAGCGTTGTTCATTTGTAAGACGATCCATGGTTAAATTGCAAACCAAACTGAAGCTGTTTGACAGTGACACAAGGTACTAAACACACATCAGCTGTCAAAACCAGTGTTGCCAAAACCAAACCAGCTAAAAAATCACCCTTTACAAATGATACAAACATTCCAAAAGAAAGTCCTCCGGGGAATAGTAAATGCCCCGTGGTATATTAGAAATAATGACTTGCATCGTGATTTGCAGATTGATCTTGTAACGGAAGTAATTAAAAAGTACGCAATTCGTCACAATGACCGTCTGCAGATGCATATTAATCCTGAAATAATAGACGTCTTAAATGTACGATATAATATCCGTAGATTAAGAAGAACTAAGCCTCACGAACTTATAATCTAAAAAATATGAGAACCCTTATTTAAATTGTAATACCTTCTCAGACGCAACTGAACTTTGAAAGTAAAATCATTTGTCGATCTTTCTTTGATTGGTCATGATTAAGGAGGTGTTTTTTGTTTTTAGTGCGGTTAGAGTCCCACACTACTCTGGGTTTCTAGCCCCATTGTGTCTTTCGAGATTTTCACCTTCAATAAAAAAAAAAATGAAAAAAAAAAGTGATGATTAATATAGTTTTAAGCAATTGATCTTTGTTTTTTTTTTTTGTATAACAAAAAATCTACTGCGGAAAGATGGGATCTACTGCATTTTTTTTAATGATCTACTGCGCTCTGGTCGTTTATCATTGGTTTCAGTCGGGGATCCACTCATTCTGAAATCCAATGGAAAACCAAAACTGCTTCTGAAAGAATCCACAAAAGTATTGGTGAAATGCTAAAAAATAATCTACGGCTGATGGCAGCTGACTTGTATTAAATACATAAATTAAACTTGCGTGAGTGCTTCTTGAGTGGATTCTATTCTGACTTGAAATCGAGAAGCGAAATTCTCTTCTCAGAATCACCAGAAGAGTATTTTTTATGTCAATAAAACGGTTTCAGAAGTGATTTTTTCGATTGCGGACTCTACCGGACGCTTCTTTTTGCCCAACGGAAAACGACATAAATGAATTGATATCGAGTTTGTATTTTTGGTGCTCCTGCTCAAAAAGTTAGCAAAACCAGATAAAAAATTACCAAATTTGGTAAAATATTACCAAAGTGGCAACCGTGATCATAGCAAGTGAGCTTAATCTTGCATTCCCCATAACGCTTTGGGGCACTGTTTTAATCAATTTCATAGTTGAAAAGGTTCTTTCAATACTGAAAGCGTGGCCAAAGCCGTAATCAAGAAGTTTATATGTCTAGAGTAAGTCTTGTCACATGTATCAAGCAATTTCAAAGCTTCGGTAGAAGGATCACTTGACGTTATTTTTTCGCACCAATGAAGGGACTCAGCTTTCACACGAACTGTCACGAACTGGCTTAATTGAAAAGTCCTAGATCTAAAGCCCTCCCTGCAGCTCCAGTTAAAGAAGAGATGTATAATTTCATCAAATTTCATTTCGAAGATCGCCTACCAAAAAAATAGGCATGGCAAACAATTTTGAAAGCATAGTGGAAATAATTTGTTTAAGATTTTTGTCCAATTTCCTGAAAAGATCTAGTTTTGGCCAGAGGTCGGACTCTCAAAATGATTGTATCGAAGGAAAATGAAACGGCTAAAGGATTCCGATCGAAATAAAACTATATTAAATGTTGGTTGGGAAAAAGAGCTTTGCTCATAAAAAACCCAAATTTATTTTATCTGGCACACTATCATTAGCACGGCTGGCTCGCTTGCGAGTTGATACAAGACTCATTTTAAGTCGTACGCGCAGTAGTACGAATACCTAAGTGTTACAATATATATACAATAAAGGGAATATGTATATGTAATGTATGTTGGATGTATTTATAGGAAATACACTCGTAGGCATCGCATACGATACAATTATAATACTCCTTGTGTGTCACAAAATCTGTGGCTTAAAGTTTGTAAGGCCTTTACGCACTTCCGACAAGATCGTCAGGCGTTGTTAGTCTGATCCTTCCACTGTGTTGATTATTTTTAAATGGACTGGTGAGGGTTGGAAAGATTGAACAGAACTTCATTACAGACAGCAGTTGGACTTGTTCGATACTAGTTATCGACATTAATTCGGTTTCACCACCAAAAGTAACTGCCCTTCGTCCTTATTCATGTAAAGAACTTTGACGTTTGTTCTTGTTCCTTTCCCCCTGCGATCGATCCGTTCAACTGACAATATAAACTTCGGCAGACGACCGCCGCCCACCGTACCAAAAAACACTCGAGGAAAGCCCCAAAAATATTCATTCGACGAACCCTTTTCGAGGACGAATTTCTCATGTCGTACTCGTATGTGTACTCGTATTGTATAGGGTCGTGTATGGCTGACGACTCTATTTACAAATAAACGACTTAATTTCTGTGTACGAGTTTTCCGTTACCCCCACCCCCACCCCCGCAATTGCTTTCGTTAAAACCATGAGCTCAATACACCTCCCACATGGTTACCTTCCGATAGCAAAGAGTGGGGAAAAAAATGGTCTCCCAAAATGTTAAGGTGCAAGGGTAATCGCGCTTCCATCGCTCTTAACACGAGGAGCACGGCTGATGTAGTATTTTTTATTTTTTTCCAAATCCTTTCATTGTATGCATGTCAATTTTGTTTTATTTATTGAACTTCCTTTCGGAATTTATGTGTATTTCCTTTCCGTTTATGTGGAACTCCTTTAATGTACTTAATTAAGCTGCAAATTGTTGGAGGTCACCCAAAATTTTAAAATCCCTTTCGGGATAACATTCAAGGAAGTGGAATATTCTGTTTCCAATTGGGGGCGAAGAAAAATGTCCTTCAAAATTGGGGATTTGGTGTATACGTCAAAATTTATTTCGATGGCGCGCACTGACATCTTGAGAAATAACGAAGGATCTTAAGTAAATAATTAAAAAGGATGAACAGGGATATCTAAAAGAAATTTCCAAATGCGAACTATATACAGATATACGAGTATCGCAGGAAGCACTTTTCATTGTGTTTTGTTGGCTGGCGGATTATATATATACCCTGAATGGAGGAGTCGGTGGTTCTAGGAAGCAATATGAAAGGGTATCGATTGAATGAGTGAATCCTTTTCATCGAATGAAGTGAATATCAGTTATTTTGCTTGGCTGGTGGCTGGGAGGTTTCTATTAACTTCTGCAACTGAATGTGTTGTTGATGTCGGATTTCTTTTTTTTTCGGCATGATAAGCTAGGAGGTACCGTTATGTAAGAGTTCGGAAATAGCATCTGGATGGAGGAGGTAGGTTGTGAAGCTGAATTTGTGGAATATGAAATGGCGGTTACTTCTGTTTCGCAGGTTAAAAATGTCATCAGCGATTTGATGGATTGGTGACTGCACCTTTGAAGGGGGAAATGTTTTTGTGACAATTGTTCGCTGAAGAGTCGCTTTTTTATTTTTGAAGGGACAGATGGTTTTAGTTGAATAATAAAGAAAATATCATGTAACTGCATATATACAAACGCGAACAAGGAACAGAAACGAAAAATACATTCAAAAGGAGAACTCTGTAGATCTTAGTTATTTCTGGTGATGAGCTGCTTGAAATCCTGTGCCTATCAGTTGTGCAAGTCTGCACCTAAGTCGGACTGAATGTGTTGTGGGTGTGTCACTTTACAATTGAAAAAAAAGCAAGACGTCCAGGATATTTAGTAGTTCTGGCAACAAGGGATTGTTGTTTTGACAGCGTCGGCAGAATGGAATATGATTTTATTTTGTAGAAAGTGGTCGAAAAGAAGGAGGCTTCTCCGAGTTTCATACAAGAAAACCGACTGACGCAGCATCGATTAGAAAAACTTTGACAGGTACGTCATATTTTATAATTTGTATATAAGCCTTATTTGTATAGCAGCCTTATTTATTAGAGTTTTCTATACGCGCCTGAACACCTGTATAGTTATGCAATGTATAAGTATTTATACACCCTTGCACATGCATACTAGTTATACACGGCTTGTGTCAAAAAAGGTCCTGAAAAGGAGAAATCTATTACATTTATTTGTCCGAAAAAAAAACTAAGCAGCTTTCGAGAAATGCAAAATACAAATATTTACAAATAGGAAAAGCAATTAAAAAATTGAAAAGTAAAAAAAAAGAATGCTTTGGGACTCCTAAGAAACAGTAATCTTATGCAAATTAAAACGAATATTTAAAACAATTTGAAATATCTCATTTCTGCACATATTTCTTATCGAGGACACTCTTGTAGAATCTTGAAAATTGGAAATAAAAATGTCGATACAATCTATCCAATTTATTTTTGATTTCATTTAAAATAAAATGTGACAGATTTTTTAAGTGAAAATGACATTTCGATACTATTCCACCTCTATACAAGTTCTAAACAATGTCTAAGCTCTATACACCGTCGAATAATTTTTGTAAATAAGGTTTATGCGCTTAGAGGCATTTTAGAGGGTGCATAACTTTATACACTCTTTATAATACGTTTATAAATAAGGCTGATGGTTTGTTACGATTTTGACAAATTACTGGAGCAAAATCGACATTGATTCGAAGTCACAATAGCAACATTTCTAGAAATAATAAAATTGCTTGCATATTTCTATTTCAAATTTCGATTTAATAAACAAGTTTTAAATATAAACTTATCTATTGTGACCTACGAAATATTTTAAGGGACATTTCAAAATGATTTTAAGTTAGGCCCAATGGTTTCCTATGTTCTGAAGAAACGACTGCAGCAGAATCAACATTGGGCGGTACCAGTAATGATTTTTAGTGTTTAGACCAACTTTAAAGAACTCTTAATGGCGGCATATTTTAGTACAAACTTATCTATTGTGACCAGTACTCACCTTTAATATTTTATGATGATTATTATTAAGCCCATTCGGACTTATTCAAGCTCTAATATTGGGCCTTAGTAATAATCATTTTTAACCTTCACACTAAATGTTTTGTAGGTCACAATATGCGATTTTGTGTGGACAATTTCGCCATTGCGAGTTGGAAAAATTTAGCACTCTGAAAATGATTACTTTATACTTTGATTGACTTTCAATTTGGGGAAGCTAATATTTCGACAGTTGGATGAAGTAATATATATATTCCCTATTGTGAACTCCTTAAATTTAAAGTCAAAACGTATTACTGATTACTGGTAAGACCCACTGAAACGGCAAAGTCGATGGAAATATTTAGTGAAAAAGCAGTGAAAATTTTTCTGTAGAATGTGAAGCGTTTTTCAAAGAATACGGAAATTCTCCGATTTTATACGGTTCGAAGGATTTTTGCTACCAAGTATTCTTCCAATCAGCTGTTTGGAGAATTGTTCCGATGCAAATGTCACGCACACTAGAGTCATGTATGTTTTTGATTGACATTTGTGACAGCTTCATAAGAATTGTTTCCGATATCATCCGACAACAATTACTCGCGGAATTTATATACAATTTGCAGCGAAGTGTTATAAATGTGAGCAATTCAAAGAAAAAACAATATAGCAACGCATTTCTTGGTATCAATTGCTTCAGTTTGTATTTCCAGTCAAAATCAAGCGAAAAAACAAGCGCCAAACAATACGAGGAAGTGAAATCAATGCGTCATCACATTTCAACTACTTTTTTCTGAAAACGGATACCTCGAATGTGATTTTAGGTTCCGGCAGAGGATGCGCTGCGGAGAATTTTCCGTTCCGAAGGGTACCTTGCTAGCGCCGTCTCTGTATATAGTTTTCGACATACCCCACACCTTGTGCTTAAAGAAAAGAAAAAACGCGCCTTACGTTATGAAAATCAGTTTTTTACTAATGAGTAATACTTATGACATGTGACAATTCATTTTGACATTTAAAGATTTTGACATTGGCCGCGTTCCAGTGCCCGCTAGATGACTAGCGGCATGTCAAACTCCATATAAAAAAAATTCACATTTCACCATTTGCGCTAGACGTCTAGCACTTTTTGTTAAATATTTTTTCAATCTAGCGCTGCATTGAGAGAAAAAAAAAACGACTTGTCAAAGGAAATCGTTCAAACGTTTACAAAATAAAAATAAATACGAAGCCGAGCAAGTACAATTGTGATAACATTTTCAATAAGGTAATTAAAATAGCAATTCAGATATTGGGCCTTACCAATAAACATTTTCGGCCTTACTAATAATTAAACACTAATGTCGACGATTAGCTGGTTGCCAGCTTTAGTAAAAGTGTAGATCATTAGTGAAATGGTACCAATTAGCTAGCGCAACAATTTTCTTAGAATCTATTACATTTTTGTCATCGCAGAATTCAAATTTCATAATTTGTTTTCGTGAAAAACAAGATCAATGGTTCTTTTCACAACGAGGATTTTATTCTTAAAAAAGGAATTTATTAATTGCAAATTAATTTGCCCAACAGATATCTTTCATGTAATAACCAAATTGTAAGAGAGACTTGGCATCACTAAAAATAATGTAGGAGGAACGAGTGGAACTGTCACTCGCTCTCTCCATTTTGTTTGATAAAAGAATAAAGACGTGGAAAATAACGAGGCGAATAAAATCTTTAATTTTCGGAGTAATCCCAGGATCTATTATATTCAAAGGCTTTTTGAAGCTTATTATAAGCAAAGAACAAAACACAAAATAGGAAATGCACAAAATATCCGCTGATCTGTCAAATATCATTATGCAATCAATAATGCCCTATCGTCCGATCGGACACAATTTTCGGTACTTTTTCTAGTACGCTTTCCTTTGTTCTCTAATACGTTACGATTGATTTCTGAGCCAATTTATGTCGTCATAAGATCTCTTTCAAAAACGGAACATAGTTTATTAGAACGCTCTGATTTATTCGTAGGCTGATGATGCAAATCAAAGCTTATTGGTAGTAATTGCGAAAGTATATGGAAGTGTGAAAATAAACATAATTTGATCTTTTAAAAATTGAAAGCCGTGGACATTCTTCTACACAAAAGCTGTCATGTGTTCTCCTCTATAAATGCACAACAAATAAAACAGAGTTCTGTATATCTTGAATTTGCATACACCGCCTGTTGGTCATCCAGAAGTTCCTAAATTTATTATTTCCCGTGGATTTTGCTGAATGCTGACAATTCTTGTAGGTATCTATATTTTCCGCGAAGTCAATCTTTTTGCGCCAACCAATGATTCATGAGAGATTCTCATTCTCGGGGAACAAACTTCATTTTCAAATAGGGTTTGGTTGCAGCCAAATATCCACCTGAGCCCGTACTGAAACTTGTAAAAAAAAAGTATTCAAGTATGAGCTGTCCAATCTTAAGTGAACAGATATTTTATTCTCCTTGCGGCGACTCTTAAGAAAGTATTGGAAAAATTTGTTACTAAGCATTCGTTATTTGCAATCTATTAGAAAAGGAAAACCAGTCAAAAAGCAAGCACAAGTTAAACAAAATATTTGAAATAGGGGGAGAGGGAGCACATTGATACATTGGGATCATTGATACAGTGCTTGAAGCTTTCCACTGGAAGTATTTAACATATTCTTACTTACACCTACGCATAGCAAAATACGGAGAGACACAAACTATTTTTTTTCCACCCAATTCAGTTGCAAATTCACCAGTAAAGTGTTTGCACGTGTTTTGGCATCTGTTAAGTGAAATTTTGTTTTTTTTTTGTGTGTAAATTTTTCGTGTTACTTTTATGAAAATTTTCAGCTATATCTGTCTTAAAGGTAAGTTAAATATGTTTAGTTTATGATTTGTTATAAATAGTAAACTAGTGGTTAGTGTTTTTTTTAATAAGACTAGTTTCTATTAAAAGTGACGCGATGGGGCAGATTCATTCACCAAGTGTGGGGCACATCGATGCGTATCATTCGGTCCATGTTTCAGATATTTTGTTGCTATTGCCGAAACCTTCCATCATAAATGGTACTAACAGGATGTCATCTCTTTTTAAATTTAAGATCGATCGTTCATCTTATCCGTTGTAGAAAACCAGTTCACAACTTTTTTCAGGTAGGTCGCTCTTTTACTTAAAATATTTGTTTTGATTTAATTTTGCACATTATATTTCAGGTTCTGTTGTAGGTTTGTTAGTGTTCTTATCGTTATCGTGATATTTGAATTATTTGAGTCAATATTTATGTTCCTACTTTATTTAATTACCTAATTTATTATTTTTTTTTTTGTTACATTGAAAACATATTATTTATTAATACTTAAAACCATAAAAAGGTACTACTAAATTTGTATATGAAATAAATGCGATAAAGTAAAAAAACAATTTGTTTTAAGACTAAATTTGTTATCTATTATAATGATGATGGTAAGTATTTTTCGAATCAACGTGCCCCATTTTCATATCAATCTGCCCCGCCTCAGGGGCACATTGATACAAAATTCTTCCTTTTAAAAAAGAAGTGCAGAATAGTATTTGACATACTTTAACAAAAAATTCAATTGAAAAAAAAGGAGAAAACAATGTAACCTTTAAAATGAATCTATTAAGTTAAAGTCAAATCAATTGAAAAACATGTTTTTTCCTAATTGAATGAAAATCGTATCAATGTACCCCCACTCCTCCTACTTATGCAATATTTTTTCAATTTTTTTTTTTTTTTTTGCTAGACTTAAAAACCACTTGCATTGTTGTATTCCAACGACTAAAATCAGAAAATATATACAATTTACTAAAATTAGTTTATAATTATAAACGCTCAGGCTGAAGAACAGCGTCTGTAAATTCGCTCCTATTACGAAATTCCATACCGCTAATTTGGGTGGTTGGGCAACACTCCTCTTGAAAATGACATTAAGGGAGGATTTATTTAGCTAATGCCCGAGATAATCATGGGTTTCTCAACATTACCATTTAACCCTACAGTTAGCGATATTCTGGCAACTATATTTGCTTATTGGTAAAGGGATTTTCGAAAGTGTGGAGTCTGCGTAAACTGCCAGACTAAAGTTGATTATTGGTAAGGCCGTTTTAGTTTCGACTCTAAATTTTAGTAGTTCACAGTGGCTATATTTTCCATCTAAATTTCGCAATTGTGAACTTTCGTAAATTTAAAGTCGAGACTAAAATTTGTTATTAGTACGGCTCATCGTTTTTATAATATATTGAATCATTTCTTTATTGTAGTGTGGAAATAATTAATGTCAAATGTCGCTTTTGACGCTGGCACTCTAGCGCGGACGTTCCTTAATCTGGGATATTTTGTGCTAGACGTCTAGCGGGCAATGGAACGCGGCCAATGACACCAAACCATAAACTCTTAAAAACGTAACAGAGCTGATACACAAAAGTACTAGAACAACAATCTTACATTATTTATACAATACTAGCTGACCCGGCGAACTTCGTACCGCCTAAAATTAATTAAATTATTAACATCCCTTTTGATAGTTGAACCTCTTTATTGAACGAATAAAACTCCCTTGGAATTAAATGGAGTTCAATGCATAGAAACGACTTTTGTTAAAATCGGTAAATGCGTTAAGCCGTGAATCGGCGACAAACGAACACAATTTTAAGCCTCAATTTTTATATATATAGATTGTATTATTTCTTTAATTGTAGCGTGGAAATAATTAGTGTCAAATGTCACCTTGCCGCTGGCGCTGGGTCTCTAGCGCGGACTGTCTAGTGGGCAATGGAACGCAGCCAATGATACCAAACAATAAACTCTTAAAAAGGTAACAGAGCTGATACGCAAAAGTACTAGAATTATAATCTTATATTTATACAATATTATAATTATAATCTTATACGCCCGTATTAATAAACAAATTTGCGTGAGTCAGTTAGATAGTAGACGTCAGATATCATACAAAAACTTGACGTAACTGCTGAGTAATGAGTCGATAATTTGCACGCCATGTTTATTAATACGGGGCATACGAATAATCATTAACACAGTCTTTCAGGAAAAGTCTGTTGAAATATTCATCTTGATTTGGCAGCACTAAGAATTACAACGCTCAATTTTGTTGAACGCTGCCACATATAGGTACTTCTTCCCGAATGTTCTCCCCGAGAACAACGTTCTATCTATTCTTTTTTTCTTTAATACCTTTTTTGGAACTCTTAACGTTTAAATAAAATAATCTTATTTTATACTCATCACCATAAAACTCGCGTTTTTTTTATAAATCAACAAAGTCTGCCACTGTGAATTCGTTTAACTAAACACAACTATTCCTGTCAATATCTGACACATGTGGAAGATGATTGCAATAGTTTTCCTTCCCAACACAACCCCTGCAAACGGGCTATATTCAGAATAATTAAAACAACAGAATCCCGCCATGATAATCCCTTATAATTAACTCGCCTTACAACACCGCAGTTAATTTCTACAATCAAATTTCTCATATATACACAATCAAATTTCTCATATATACACAAATCGCATTATCCTTCGAGATCGTACATTTCAATTTAATGCAACCGAACGTTTCAGCACGCAACTAATTTAAAGCAAATCCTTGCTGCAGGCTCAAATTAATTGCATTGCTATACCGAGCACACATGTCGGCCCTCGTGAGATTGCCCTAACGGGTGTTTGGGTTGACTTCAACCAAACAAATGTTTTCATTAGTGGTTTTTGCATGAATTACCGGGCCTCACTGCTGTTAATGGTTGCGTTCATAACTGATGCGTGCGCTTTGCTAGTTGCTTAACAAAACGGGCGGGTAATCACCAGCGCCATCTGGTTGTGCGATATAGTCATGTGTGCCAGATGTAGTTATGCAAATTGGTAGTTCTATTTTAATGCGAAGTCGGAGAACTTCCTCAAGCTGATAATGCTACACATGCACAGCCAAATAATGTGACTTGTCAATGTGTGGCCATCAACGCGAACCCTCTCTCACCCGGAGAAAAACTTCGTAAAGTCATTATGTCAATGCCAATGGCACTAAACATTTCCATCGAAAACCAATTTACCAAAGGCGCGCACCACCAACGTCGAGCACTAAATCGATTCTAATGAGTGTTTTATCAGTTCCGCTCCCTCCTCGCTCGCTTTGGCCTTAACAGTTGAACGCATCCCCTTCCACACACCGGGAAGTGTTCATTAAGACAAGAACCTCATCAAGGGCCCCTCTATGCACATTACTACAATTTTAAATCTGTGTACACATGGGACTGCGACTGGGACTGGGACATGTCTGTGAATATTTTTCGGTCGCAATCCCCATGCCTATGCTCCACGCCCCACGCCCCAACAATGCTTCGTTGTGTCAACATCGTTATATTGTGAGCGAATGTCACGCTAGCTACGAGTATATATTTATATCTGCTCGCTCTCGAAGCCGGGATTGCAGGGATGAGATTGAGTGAGCGGGTGTAGTGTTTGACTGCCTGGCGCATTGTGCGCTTTTTTTTTTTGGGCTAATTAACGGTGGCATATATCGGCGCGCACTCGAAAGCATTTAAAAACTGCCACGGGGAGTTCTGCTGAAGTATACGTGCTCTGTATGCGCTCCGGGCATAAATAGATAAATAGTTGAATGTTAGACAGCCTGGCAGGCATTCATAGTGTGATATCATGTTCGCATGTGCGAGCGTATGCAAATCCTATTCGCGAATAATTTGCTACGATTCCGTACAGTTTGAAGAGCAGTCCGCCGCATAGAGCGATAGTGACGGAATTTATGGTGTGAATTTGTGTGCCTTATCAGGTGGAATATTGCCCTGAGGATACATACGAATGCCTTTACGAATGGGTTCCGTCAAGGTAATTTGTGTTTGAAAATTTGTATGTATCAGTTTCTGTATTTCTCTTAGGAATTCAACTTTGAGATGCAACTTTGCGGGTATAGAAACTGACCAAACTCACAGTGACCCAACAGACTTCATAATTTTAAAGCACCACATTCAGGGGTCAATGTTTTAGCTAAGAGGGTCTTTGAATCCCAGCCCTCTGGTTCGGGACGATAAGAAAGACTGAACATCTCTTTAAAAGACCAAACCATCGCGGATGACAAATATGGATAACTGGAAGCAGCGTGCCAAGGATCACAGAGGATGGAAGGCTGCAGCGTCTGAAGCAGAAACTCTTCACGGGTCGGCAGCCGGTTAAGTAGTAACTGAAACTAGGCCTAAGCAGTTTGAAGCAAGAGGGTCCTCGATATTCCAAGACGTCTGAGACAATTTCGACCTTTGCTATACGTCTAAACTAAAGATTGACACTTAGGCTGACTGCTACCACCATCAGTAGCGTTCGCAGAGGAGAGCTTAGAGGCTTGAGCCCTCCAAACTTCTAGCCCAACAGGAACTCAGAGAGCCATAAAATAATTCTTTGACGTATTGCATTGGCAAATATTTCATCGCAAAATTAGGTCTCAACATCTTGCCCATTATTTGCTTCATCAGACGCACACATGTGATCGAATGGGGACAGTTTGCGAGTTTCCTACTACCAGCGGACTGAATCAAATATGCCGCTAGGTTTTCGGGGACTTGGTCGATCTTAAGATGAAAAAGTAGGCAAAAATAATGATCATGGGGGGCTGTACACATTTAAGGGGGCGGAACGGAACAAGGCCCTGCAAAAAGAATAAGCACAGCTCCCACTGCCTTTGGTGAACTGTCCTTTTGAGTCACTTTCTGAAAGAGCTGCCAATTCAGGCAGCTACCCCTTTTGATTGGGTGGGACTGATGAAAAAACGTAAACTTTTAAAAGCTAATGACAGAAGTACAGTGATACATCACCGAATAGTGCCAGTCCCAAAAGTTGACAGATTGGCCGTTTAGAGGGAGAGAATAAAAGGTAAGTTCATGACAGCAGGAACGGGAAAGTTCGCCATGCAAATGCTGAACGCTGGAGTAGTAAAAACGTTGAAAGACGGACTCTGTGACTGTGTATTATGTTTTGAAACATATCTCCGCCGTTATTTATGCCTTCAGAAATGTGCCGTCTGCCTTTATACCGACATTTTCAGATAGTGCCAATAAGCAGACACAGTTTTAGTGTGAAATGGTAAGGAAAAACTATGACCTTAGACAGAGATTTTCGCAATCCTTCAGAATTGTGTGCCTCCTTTGGCAGATGCAGCAAAACGCTACCGTTTAAGAACAATTCAGCTCTGCAGTCCAGTATAGGCAAAACAAAAAAACCGCTAGGCCTTCCGACAGGCAGGACACATCCTTACTTCACCTTGCATTTGTCAATGCATTTCTGCGATTGCTCTTTGACTACGTGTGGATGTTCATGGCTTTCGACATTTTTCCATTACTGCCAATTTTATACGCCATGCTCTTATTACATTGTTTCCATGAAGAGTTACAGTGGGTACAAGCAGGAGCAATCTCTTTGCTTTTTCTAAGTGCCCGGAGTATCCTTCATTGCCAGATTGGATGACGATTTCTTATTTAAAAATGTCAAAGAACGCCTTAAAGCCCGTGATGCACAAGCAAACATTTTAAACAGAAATGGTAGGTTATTTCGTCAGCTACAAGCTGGCCTTATTCAAATTCATTCATGAATTCATGAATTCGAAAAACTGGACAGACTTTTCGAGCATTTTCGAAAACGGTCGAACTTTGCGCTAAAATGTACGCTCAGAAAAATTTTGCAAGCTAAACTCTAGTCCGATCAGGCTTGTTCTTAATTTCCTTCATTCTTACGTGTTCAATCTCAAAATAAACCGAATGATTCTTAAAACAATAAAAAAAATCTAAAACCAAGCTTTTTATTATTAAATGCAACAAAAGCCTATGCAATATTAAAATCTGAATCATATTACCTGAATATATTTTTTTGCACACAAACAGGATCGAACAAGAATTATGCTATCCAATGAAGCCCAAATAATCTTAAACTTGCAAAATGAATGATGAAAGATCTAAACGATCATGATATTTTTTCTATTTATTTATTTCAATTAACAATTTAACAATTTTTATAAATTTTCATTTCCGCGAAGCCGTATGGCTTTTCTGCAGAAGGTTATTTTTCCAAAATTATATTTTGGAATGAGCAAGTTCTACATATTTTTGCTAGGTGATTACATATTTTTTTTTTTTTTTTGTATAAGTTTAACTTAGATTAGATTTCAGACATTGAGTTTAAGAAAAATAATTTTATTTCCTATATTTATGGTTTCTAATTACTCTTAGTTCATGGAGTAAGTTATTTAAGACTGTGGGGACGCTGTATTTTAGCTGCCTTTTCCCATAATTGTTGCAATTCCTTGGAACTTGGAACAGGCCATTGGCACGTCTTCTGGTGTTGATTTCATGATCGATTGGCCTCTTGAACCGCATGTCATCGTAGTAATCGAGTATAAGAGTCATCTTGTAAATACGCTGAGCTGTCATCACCTTAAAACGATTTTCATCAGAAGATTCTCTGTTATTTATAAGCCTGACCGCTGAGTTTTGGAGTTTTTGAAGCTTCATAATGTGTGTTTTGGACGCATTTCCCCAAGCAAGTATACCATACCTCAACTTAGACTCAAATAGTGCATAATAAACTTGCTTCAAGATTTGCGGTGTTGCATGATGTTGTAGATGCGCCAAAGCAAAAACAGCCTTTTTTAAGTCAGAACGGATTTTATCGATGTAGGTGTTCCAAATGAAATGACTGTCAATAATCACTCCCAGATATTTGTAGGTGTTCACAACTTCAATGGGTAGATTGGGTGTCGAAGCACATGCGTCATTTTTGATATAAATCTGCTGCTGAGTGACTTTGTGATGCGGGCTTCTGATGTGCATCATCTTCGTTTTCGACGTGTTGATTATCAAGCCATTATCATGGCACCACTTCACTGCGTTGTTGCACTCCTCTTGCATTATTTCTGTCGCCGTCTCCAACGACCTGTGTCGAACCACTATCGCGGTATCGTCGGCATAGGCAAATGGTATGCTTTTATTGAAAAGTCGTAGTAGCTCGTTTGTATAAAGGATAAAAAGAATTGGACCCAATTTCGATCCTTGCGGAACGCCGTATTGAACCTCCTTTTTGATGCTATATTCATCCTTAATCCTTACACAGAAATGCCGGTTGTTTAAATAGTCCCTCAGCCAATCCGCCATAGTCCCACTTATACCAATCCGTTCAAGGGCTTCTAGCAGCTTTGTGTGGTTTAAAGTATCTATCAAATGCTTTACTAAAGTCCATAAACAATACAAGTATATGGTGACTTTTATTTAGGCTCTCGTTAATGCAGTTTGCGAATTCTCCTAGCAAATTTCCAGTGCTTTTGTTTTTTTGGAAACCATACTGACTCTCGTGAATAAGGGAATATTTGTTAATGAAGTTATGCATTCGATCAGTGATCACCTCTTCCAAGCATTTTTCCATTACTGGTAATATTGATATTGGTCGATAGTTACTTAACTCGCATTTTACACCTCCTTTATATATTGGTCTCACCACGGCAGTTTTCAAGGTTTCAGGAATTTTCCCCTGTATTAAACTTAGGTTTATAAATTTGGCTAAGATGCGGACAAAAATATCAGCGTGTCGTTTTATATCCACCGCTCTAATACCATCTATTCCTGGCGATTTATTTGCACCCATGCACCTGATAATATTATGGACTTCTGTAGTATTAGTTTCCTCCGGAAATATTGTATTGGCTATGGTGAAGTTGTGGTGAATTGATGTAGTAAACCCGCATCGATGTATTATTTGATGTGTTTGTTGAGAGAAGTGTTGCGCACATTCGTTTGTTATATTAATTGTAGAGTTTGTGGAAAAATTCTTAATTATTACTTCATCCACGTTAAGTTTTTTCCTACCCATTATTTCGTTGATTAAATTCCATGTTTTTCGAGGATCTGCTCTAATTTCATTAAACTTGCATTTATAGTAGTTAGATTTTTGTATAAGTATTTCTTTGTTTAATTTATTTCGATAGTATTTATATTCTGTTTCATAAGATGTGTTGAGTCTGTTGTTTTTCCATTTCCTGTAAAGATCATCTCTTTTTTTACATTTTAAAATGATTGAAGCGGACATCCATGGGTTTTTCTTGTGCTTAATTTTTACTGTTTTCAGGCAGGTTGATTTGAAATAAATGTCTTTAAATACGAATTTATATTCTCCAATCAAGCCGCACAATACAAATTCGGATGATGGATAAAAAAAGTTCATTCATTCCGATTGATATTTCGTACAGTTTGCGTGTTTCCGTGTTTAAGTGTTCTTTAAAAAAATGAAGTAGTAAACAATTGTAATAAAGTGCATGTGATAACAAAAATGGTTCAATTAATAATATTAATTTAACATATATGTTCAAGTTCATGCTTATTAATTAAATAGTAGAGTTCATTTGTTAACAGATCAATTTCTTAGTAATTTGTAATTTGCCCTTTTCTTTTATTTCACCTCAGAGTTATTGTAAAGGGTGATTTTTTAGCTGGTTTGGTTTTGGCAACACTGGTTTTGACAGCTGACGTGTGTTTAGTACCTTGTGTCACTGTCAAACAGCTTCAGTTTGGTTTGCAATTTAACCATGGATCGTCTTACAAATGAACAACGCTTGCAAATTATTGAATTTTACTATCAAAATTCGTGCTCGGTTCGAAATGTTCATCGCGCGCTGCTTCCATTTTATGATCGGCATTCTCGACCTTCTGAGCAGTCTATTCGGAAGATTGTGACCAAATTTCGCACCAAATTTACTTTGTTGGACATTAAACCACCAACACGTTTACGTACTGTGCGTAGTGAAGAAAATATTGCGGCCGTATCAGCTAGTGTGACAGAAGACCGCGAAATGTCGATTCGGCGCCGTTCCCAGCAGTTAGGCCTTTGTTACAGCACTACGTGGAAAATTTTGCGGAAGGATTTGGGCGTAAAGCCTTTTAAGATACAGCTGGTGCAAGAACTAAAGCCAGCCGACCTACCACAACGCCGAATTTTTGGTGAATGGGCTCTTGGAAAGCTGGCCGAGGATCCGCTTTTTTATCGAAAAATTGTGTTCAGCGATGAGGCTCATTTTTGGTTGAATGGGTACGTAAATAAGCAAAATTGCCGCATTTGGAGTGAAGATCAGCCAGAAGCATTGCAACAGCTACCAATGCATCCCGAAAAAGCCACTGTTTGGTGCGGTTTATGGGCCGGCGGCATTATTGGGCCATATTTCTTCAAAGATGATGCGAATCGCAGCGTTACTGTCAATGGTGAACGCTACCGAGCGATGATAACAAGTCAAGAAATGGAAGTTCTTGACTTGCATGATATGTGGTTTCAACAAGACGGTGCCACATGCCACACAGCACGCGAAACAATGGCGCAATTGCGAGGCGAGTTTGGTGAACAGTTAATTTCACGTTTCGGGCCGGTCAATTGGCCGCCTAGATCGTGCGATTTGACACCATTAGATTATTTTTTGTGGGGGTATGCCAAGGCTAATGTGTATAGGGACAAGCCCGCTTCGATTGACGCACTGGAAGCCAACATCCATGCATTCATTCGTGAGATACCGGCCGATATGTGTGAAAGAGTATGCCAAAATTAGACTCAGCGGATGGGCTACCTGAGACGCAGCCGCGGTCAACATTTGCATGAAATTATCTTTAAACATTAAATTGCAAGGTTCAAACTATCGATTCAAATAAATATTTCATTCATTTTTTCGAATTTTTTGTGTTTTTTTTTTAAAAAAAGTTCTAAACCTCTTAAAAAATCACCCTTTATTTGAACCCTAAGCTACTGTTGGAATCTGCAAACGGCGAAGTGGCCTTCGGGAGCTCTTTTAATAAATTCTCTCTCGACGAGACGAGCAGCTACTGTGCTGTAAAAAGATTGACAAAGAATTAGAGTGTTTTTTCGAAGGCCAGCAGTTGACCGAAATAGTCGTTAAAAAAAGCAATCCTTTGAACTAAAAATAAAAATAAAATATTATAACGTGGTTTGAAGAAGTGGTTCAATTTGTTTCCTCGCAAAGCTAAAGATCGTCGTTTTTCTGAGCGTAAGAGAAGCTCTTACTCGAAAGAGATCAAGTGTAAAAACTCTTAGGAAACAATATATACAATTGTAGTAAAAAATATGTCAGATTTCAATAGTCCACCCTTACATTTGTATCCATTAAATAATGGAAAGACATATTTTAGATTTAAGTCCATTTAAGCATTTTTCATTCAATAAATAAATATAAATTTAAAAAAAATAAATTGTTTTATTTTTAAACAGGAAAGTGACGGAGTTGATAATAAATTCGACAAATTAAATTGGGATATGACATTCTTGAAGCTTTCCGAAAAAAATGAATATAATTATATCTTGTTCTTATTTAAATCTTTGTAAGCTTATTTCAAGAGTAATTATTCTGGGTTTTAGGAAGCATTATTCTTACTGAAAAATAGAGTGATTTTGAGCTTAATTTAAGCTCACACATTCTTCATTGCGTTATGTTTAAGAATACATAGGCTCAATTTAAGTTTACAACGATCTAAAATCAAGTTGTTGTAGAAAAATCTTAGAATAAGAATTGAAGGTTAACCAAAGCATACTCAAAGTGTTCAATAGTCCTTTGAATATGAATACCTCGTGTGCGTCTATCAAAGCGCAACGAAAAAGATGTCGAAGCGAGACATTGGCTACGCACACAACTTTAAACACTTATCGGTTTATGACATGAGCAACCGATCGTGCGCTACCCTTCGGACCTCTCATCGATGGCATTCCATCAACAACAGCGAAAGGATACAGACGTGTCCTAGTGAAATAAGTGAAATAAATGTTCATAGTCACGCTTATCGTGGAATCCGTCGGAATTGAGTTTCACTTCACCTATTCGATTCCCTTTCACCTTCTACTGCTATCGTGGAATCCGCCGGAAAAGTTTCCTTATCGACATGTTTTGGGAAAGGTAGTTTCACTGTCAAATGGCTGTTGTCAGCGAGCGGCTTAGAAATTTATTATTATTATTTCTGCGTTATTTTCATATTTACAAAGTTATTTTTTATAGCTGTCCTCTCTCTTGAGGCTAAGTTCTTGTGGTAAAGGTAAACCAATTTGGCAGCACCAAATTGAATTCAATGTCATATTTGTGTAGACTTTTTCCTTTCGTTTTGCCTTTCGCAATTTTCCTCGCATACTTCACAACAATCCCGTTGTTGTTTTTTGCCAGTAAACGGTGACGAGTATATAAGAGGTTCCGTTCGGTTCGCGCGATTGATGTTCAATCTTTCGTTCTTGTTTCTTAGTTCGCTTTTCGGTGGAAGGTTGCTGCCAATTTGGTGTCCCCTGCTCTTAGAAAACCTTTGTAAGTTTTTAAGATTTTGTTTTCGCTGTTTTAAAGTATTTTTTTTTTTAGAAAATAAAATCAACTTTACCAGGATATTTATTTTTGGATTCTTGACCAAGGTGGACGTAGTCCAGGGCGCAACAGCTGTCATTTGTCAAAATATGTATGCAGATGAAAAAGTGAAAAATATTATAAGTGATTTAAATATAAATAGAAAATAAAGTGCTCAAAGCAAAATGGATTCGATTGCTCTATTTTTGGAAGCAGAAGAGGAAGAACGAGAATATAGGTGTTCCCAGAGAAGAATGCGAGACAGGTTAAGAGGAGCAGAGGATGATTTTATGGAACTTCCGGATGAAATGTATGTTTTTAGAAAGATTATTTTTGGTTTTAATAAAATTCAATATTTCACAGGTTTATTAAAAATTTTCGGCTTAATAAAGCAGCTTTTTTATATGTTCTCCAAAAAATGGAAATGGCTCCAAACACAAAATCCTTTTCCATTTCACCAAAAGTGAAGTTAGCGGCATGTTTGCGTTTCTTTGCCGAAGGATGCTATCAGCATGGTGTTGGAAAGGATTTCAATATATGTATAGCTCAATCCACGTTTTCTGAGGTGTTAACAGAAGTACTTAACATCCTTGAAAGAAAATTATGCCCGAAGTGGATTAAACTAACAATGACTAATGAGGAAAAAGATGAAGCTAAGCTGAATTTTTACGAAAAATGTGGAATCCCAGGAGTGATTATGTGTGTTGATGGGACTCACATTGCTATTAACACCCCATCAGAAAATCGTCACCTGTACTACAACAGAAAAATGCCATGATAGTGAGCTTTTGTTATATGTTTTGTGAGAGTATCATTTATTTTTCTTTAATACTACAATTTCTGATATGTGACCACAAGCTATGGATTAGATGTGTAAATGCAAAATATCCGGGTTCCAATCATGATTCCTTTATTTGGAATAGTTGCGAAGTAAGCACATATTTTCAGCGCATGTATCAGAATGGAGATACTAATTCCAGACTACTTGGAAAGTTTCTTTTCCTTACTTATTAACGTATATCACTAATGAAAATTTATTTTTTTAGGTGATGCTGGATATGGTCTCTTTCCTTGGCTCTTAACGCCTTACAGATTTCGCTCCAAACCTGAAATATTTTACAAAACATTTCGTACCATGTGTTACCTATGTGATTTTAGAATATTCTTACCTTCTTCCACTCGCTTACTTCTTTTGTTGGTGGCCCATATTTATTTAATTCCAGCCGAAGATCGTCCCAAAACTTTTTCACCTGCTCTGGCGGCCTTTTGCTCATATTTTTGGCAATGTCTGATGATTCCTTCATTAAGTTCACCATTACTCTAAACTGAAGTCTGTTTGTAGTTTTTTTCCTGTATGTAAATAAATACGAATTGTTTTTTTTTTTATATTTCTTTCTTTTTTTTATTAATTTCACTTACATTTTCTTAAAAATCAAATTCTATCGACGTGCAGCAACCAAGATTGAATGAAATCCGCAATGATTTTGATGCAGATAAGAAATGCCATTTTGCTCGGGGAAAACCCGATTCGAAAGTTTACGACGATACAGCGGAACTCATTCACATTACCGATACGGGGAACTGTTCACTTTGCGGATTTAACGATACTGAAATATTTTTTTACGCGAATAATTCCCCCCGGCGTATTCCACGATAGGGGTGAGTAATAAAATCGTTTTCTTTTTATTTCCATAAGTTACAGTCCACTAGCTAAAACCACAAGATAAATTAATCACAAAGTAAGATTTTTGTAGTTGGATTAAGAATTTCCGAGCTTAACAGACTTTCGTCAACGGATAGGCTTAATCTGACGCTGATTATCCTGATTTTATCTCGTTTTTTCACTGAGCGTATAGGTGCTCGTTTTCCGACCTCTTCTGTAACTAAATCGAATGAAACCTCAATGTCTTGTAATTCTTTAAACGTTGGTAACCTAGAGTGCTCAATTGCAGAAGTTCAAAATGGTCTTTCCTTGTTAAAAGTAGATGCAAATCCTGGTTTCGATGGCATCCCGCCAATTTTACTTCAAATGTGATCTTATGCGTTTTCCGTGCCTCTTTGTTTAATGTTTAACTTGTCTCTACGGACAGGAAATTTCTTGAAAGTCTGGAAGAACTCGTTTTAAATCTGGATCGAAACACGATATTACCAATTATCGTCCAATTTGCAAAATTTCAACTATCCCCAAGCTATTTGAAAAAAATTATTTATGAGAAACTTACACCGCTCGTAAAGGGAGTTATCTCTCATTTGCAAGATGGATTTGTAGCTGATCTACCTCTACCTCTACAAATCTCGCAATCTTTTGTAACTCGGTGCTGAATAACCTGGAGAAAGCATTAAAATGTGATGTAAAGGGTGATTTTTTAAGAGGTTTAGAACTTTTTTTTAAAAAAAAACACAAAAAATTCGAAAAAATGAATGAAATATTTATTTGAATCGATAGTTTGAACCTTGCAATTTAATGTTTAAAGATAATTTCATGCAAATGTTGACCGCGGCTGCGTCTCAGGTAGCCCATCCGCTGAGTCCAATTTTGGCATACTCTTTCACACATATCGGCCGGTATCTCACGAATGAATGCATGGATGTTGGCTTCCAGTGCGTCAATCGAAGCGGGCTTGTCCCTATACACATTAGCCTTGGCATACCCCCACAAAAAATAATCTAATGGTGTCAAATCGCACGATCTAGGCGGCCAATTGACCGGCCCGAAACGTGAAATTAACTGTTCACCAAACTCGCCTCGCAATTGCGCCATTGTTTCGCGTGCTGTGTGGCATGTGGCACCGTCTTGTTGAAACCACATATCATGCAAGTCAAGAACTTCCATTTCGGGCAAAAAAAAGTTTGTTATCATCGCTCGGTAGCGTTCACCATTGACAGTAACGCTGCGATTCGCATCATCTTTGAAGAAATATGGCCCAATAATGCAATGCTTCTGGCTGATCTTCACTCCAAATGCGGCAATTTTGCTTATTTACGTACCCATTCAACCAAAAATGAGTCTCATCGCTGAACACAATTTTTCGATAAAAAAGCGGATCCTCGGCCAGCTTTCCAAGAGCCCATTCACCAAAAATTCGGCGTTGTGGTAGGTCGGCTGGCTTTAGTTCTTGCACCAGCTGTATCTTAAAAGGCTTTACGCCCAAATCCTTCCGCAAAATTTTCCACGTAGTGCTGTAACAAAGGCCTAACTGCTGGGAACGGCGCCGAATCGACATTTCGCGGTCTTCTGTCACACTAGCTGATACGGCCGCAATATTTTCTTCACTACGCACAGTACGTAAACGTGTTGGTGGTTTAATGTCCAACAAAGTAAATTTGGTGCGAAATTTGGTCACAATCTTCCGAATAGACTGCTCAGAAGGTCGAGAATGCCGATCATAAAATGGAAGCAGCGCGCGATGAACATTTCGAACCGAGCACGAATTTTGATAGTAAAATTCAATAATTTGCAAGCGTTGTTCATTTGTAAGACGATCCATGGTTAAATTGCAAACCAAACTGAAGCTGTTTGACAGTGACACAAGGTACTAAACACACGTCAGCTGTCAAAACCAGTGTTGCCAAAACCAAACCAGCTAAAAAATCACCCTTTAGTTTATACTGACTTTGCCAAAGCTTTTGACAGCGTTAATCACCATGCGTTAATTTTCAAACTTGAAAGATTTGGATTTCATTCCAGCTTTCTAGAATGGATTCGCTCCTATCTCACGGATCGTACTCAGTACGTTCGTATAAAGGATGTACTTTCATCACCAGTTTATGTCACCTCCGGACATAAACTGGCCTCAGCGTAGTCACTTGGGCCCTTTGCTTTTCCTTTTATTTATTAACGATATACCCGATCTGTTTTTTTTTTTGGAATTCACAGTGCCTGATGTTTGCTGATGATTTAAAAGTGTTCCGACACATTCAGTCTGAACATGACTGCATACTTTTACAGGAAGATCTTGAAAGACTTTCTTTGTGGTGTCATAATAATGACCTTCGCCTTAACGTTTCTAAATGTCAAAGCATGTCATTTTGTCGTAACCTCTCCCCAGTATCATATACGTACATGATCGATAATATTCCACTGTCATTATCACCTCTAAAAATGACTTGGGAGTCATATTTGACAAAAAAAACTCGACTTCTGTAAGCATATTGACTTCCTGGTTGCTAAGAGTAATTAATTCTATGCTGGGTTTTATATTGCGGAACTTTAAAGACTTTCATGATCCACATACTCTTAAATGTCTATTCTTTGCTTTTGTCAGGTCTAATCTTGAATATTGTAGTATAGTATGGAATCCATTTTATGAAGTACATTCCATGAGAATCGAGAAGATCCAAAAACGTTTTACTAGAGTTGCTGTTCGTAGATTACGTTGGAATATCGAAATGCCAAGATGCAAATTATTTGGTATCTTACCTCTTTTTAAGCGTAGGCAATATTTTTCAATTATGTTCATTCGGGACTTGATAAACAACCATATCGACTGCCCTTTTCTTTTATCATTAATTGGTTTTCATGCTCCATCTAGAATGCTTGAATGCTTAGAAATCGCTTTTTATTTTATGTTCCTCATCATAGAGTTAACTATGGTTGTAATGAACCAATTACCAGATGCCTAAGAGAATCCAATAATTATAGTAGGTTGTTCGAGTTTGATCTCATTTAAGAATAAATTAATTTTAACGTTAGGCTTTGGTGGTAGTATTTAATCTAGCGAGAGCACTGAATGTTCTCATTTGATGTGAATAAATAGAAATATAAAAATATAAATCCATTTCAAACCGAACTTATTTCAACTTATTTTTTAGATCTTTCAAATGTATTGCTCTTAAAAATTCGCACTTTTAATCCTTCAAGAGCACTCCGAAAAACTCTCAAATAGGTGATACTAATGGTCTTAAAATTTTGAAAGCTGTAGTCCGCAGACAATGGGTTAAAATTGTCTTATAATTTACAAGTTACAAGGGAATTCGCAAACAATTACACAAAAGTGCTGTATTTTTATGAGAAGGTCCCCAGGTCTCCCCTACTTCGAAACATTTTGCATTTTTCATGCTGTTAAAATGAAACTGAAGCAGTACGAAAAATTAGAACGAAAATTCCCGGTAGGAGTGACTCAATGTAATGTTTAGTAATGAAGACATTACAAAAAAAAAAAAATGCATTGAAAATGTACTCAAATCACGTTTTTCACCTGCTGGCAACTTTTTTTTGACATTTCAAAATTTTTTTGAAAATAGATTCGTTTGAAACAGTTGCTACCCAATTTGTACGTTGACTTTCAACGTGTCATACGGGCTTAAGGAATGAAACTGAAAGAAACGAAAACCGTGCAGCAATCAACACCTAAGCCATTTATTCAAATGCAGTTAAAACTCCAATCTGATTGTATAAATCCCCTGAAATCCTTTCCGACTTTCCAAATGCAATGGCACTCTCCGTTGGGACTTACAACTTTCCGCATAACAAATGGCATTTAATCCCGCATTCGCTGTATTCCACTTGAAAGGCAACTTTGACAGATGTAAACTAGAATCCATTGTCATAACAATTTGCATCGTACATGTATAGGTACCTCATGTACCCACTCCATGCAAGCGCAAAGACGTCACTACCATTAAAGAATGTTTCACCCACTCTCAAGTATCCTTAAAGTTAACAATCTTCATGTAAAGAATGCTTTCAGACGTCTTCTACTAAACAGGAAAAACTTAAGCCTAACAATGCCATTTCAGAGACTAAAAACTACGTCCCACCCACGTTCATTATTCCACCGAAAGAACGAAAGAAAGAAAGCCCAGCACCCCAGCACCCGCCATTGTCCTTGATTCGTATGCATTGTGTCTCCCATAATTCCCTTCATTTGCATATGTTGTCATTGAAACTTAATGCTATGCCTACCTGGGCTTTGCGAAATTGCTGCTCGGTTGGAGTGTCTCTCCTTTTCGTCTATGTACGAAAACAGCCTTCCATTACAATCCTGCAATCTTGATGCAGATAGGACGAAAAGCAAATAAATTCTACAAAAATTGCTTCTAACAAATGAATAGAAATGAATAGTGGTGGTGGGTGGTTATAGGCCATACTAGCACTCCTGCCGAATTCGTCCTCTAAAATCAGCCGACAGACACTGATACATACATAATATCTACATAGATGAAGAAGACAGCTAAACCATTTGTGTGGTATGGTTCTTTGCTCTTTGGCAAGGAGGCATAATGCCAAATGCTTGCATAATTAACGGTGAGAGTCCATTATGGCACTTAGGTTTCACTCGGGCGCGGCAGGTCCACGAGTGGGATTGGAATGGAACTCCTTAGTCCACAATGAATGCACGAAACATTGTATGTTGTATGTAGTAGGGCTGATTTCAATTTGAATTGTTTCGTCTTTCCTGTCGTAAATTTTGCGCCGAATTGGGGGCTCTTTCAGTCGATGGGTGTATTATATGATCAGAGTGGGCGGAAGGAGTGACTGAGCGCAGGAAATGGTGATTTCATTGGAATAAAAATTGTAAAATTGTTCAGGTGTCATCATTTTTGGTGACAATTTGGCTTCAGAGCCTGCCCTTGTTGCTTACTTGTTTTTTAAAACGCAGTTCACCTTTCTGGTGATGACATTGATAGTAAACTGCTTCCAGCGACATTTATTTTTAGCGGGAACCTGGGGAACTAAAAGCAGATGTGTAACAAAATATACCACTCTATAACAATTTTTACTGAAAACTGCTTTATTGCGCATTTACTTTGCAGACCTACAATTAGGTCTGTTCCCGTACTTTGGTCTGTAAAATTTGTAAATCGTTAGATTTGGAAGGGATTGGAAAATTTTTCTCTGCAAGAGTCAAAATTAATAAAAAGTGCGGAAACAATTTGCGCAACAAACTTTATGTTTTCATGTGTTAAATGTCAAAGATTGTAATTCTAGTACTTTTTTGTGTCAGCTCTGCAACATTTTTAAGAGTTTATTCGTTGGCGTCATTGGAGACGTTCAAGTATCTTGTTTGGATTTTTTCTCAAATTTGCTTCAGATTTACCAATATGTATGTATGTATGTATTTTATTGAGACTTTATAGATTACCTTAATATTTGGTTTAACATAAGTTAATTATTTTTAGCTGTCACAGCAATATTTCCTCATTTCTAATTAAGTTAACAAGAAAATCCAAGTAAAGGGTGATTTTTTAGCTGGTTTGGTTTTGGCAACACTGGTTTTGACAACTGACGTGTGTTTAGTACCTTGTGTCACTGTCAAACAGCTTCAGTTTGGTTTGCAATTTAACCATGGATCGTCTTACAAATGAACAACGCTTGCAAATTATTGAATTTTACTATCAAAATTCGTGCTCGGTTCGAAATGTTCATCGCGCGCTGCTTCCATTTTATGATCGGCATTCTCGACCTTCTGAGCAGTCTATTCGGAAGATTGTGACCAAATTTCGCACCAAATTTACTTTGTTGGACATTAAACCACCAACACGTTTACGTACTGTGCGTAGTGAAGAAAATATTGCGGCCGTATCAGCTAGTGTGACAGAAGACCGCGAAATGTCGATTCGGCGCCGTTCCCAGCAGTTAGGCCTTTGTTACAGCACTACGTGGAAAATTTTGCGGAAGGATTTGGGCGTAAAGCCTTTTAAGATACAGCTGGTGCAAGAACTAAAGCCAGCCGACCTACCACAACGCCGAATTTTTGGTGAATGGGCTCTTGGAAAGCTGGCCGAGGATCCGCTTTTTTATCGAAAAATTGTGTTCAGCGATGAGGCTCATTTTTGGTTGAATGGGTACGTAAATAAGCAAAATTGCCGCATTTGGAGTGAAGATCAGCCAGAAGCATTGCAACAGCTACCAATGCATCCCGAAAAAGCCACTGTTTGGTGCGGTTTATGGGCCGGCGGCATTATTGGGCCATATTTCTTCAAAGATGATGCGAATCGCAGCGTTACTGTCAATGGTGAACGCTACCGAGCGATGATAACAAACTTTTTTTTGCCCGAAATGGAAGTTCTTGACTTGCATGATATGTGGTTTCAACAAGACGGTGCCACATGCCACACAGCACGCGAAACAATGGCGCAATTGCGAGGCGAGTTTGGTGAACAGTTAATTTCACGTTTCGGGCCGGTCAATTGGCCGCCTAGATCGTGCGATTTGACACCATTAGATTATTTTTTGTGGGGGTATGCCAAGGCTAATGTGTATAGGGACAAGCCCGCTTCGATTGACGCACTGGAAGCCAACATCCATGCATTCGTTCGTGAGATACCGGCCGATATGTGTGAAAGAGTATGCCAAAATTGGACTCAGCGGATGGGCTACCTGAGACGCAGCCGCGGTCAACATTTGCATGAAATTATCTTTAAACATTAAATTGCAAGGTTCAAACTATCGATTCAAATAAATATTTCATTCATTTTTTCGAATTTTTTGTGTTTTTTTTTTAAAAAAAGTTCTAAGCCTCTTAAAAAATCACCCTTTATAAACTTCGCAGTTACATAAAAAAAACATGTTTGCTCAATCGGAACATGACAGATGCTTTACGAACACAAGTACGTTTGAGTTTGACAACTAGTGAAGTTTGTTTACGTTTTCGTGAAATTTTTCAACTGAAAAGAAACGAATTGCATCGGGTTGATTTTATTTATTTTTTGTTAATTATTTCTGTACAAATGTTTGGAAATAAATCTGTGCGAGCATTTTGAATGTTTTTATATTTACAAAATTTAACCAGATATTCCAATCGCACAAATATCAACACAAGAAAGAGCAAGTGAAGTTTTTATGCTCGATTAGACACACGAAATCTGAAATGTGAGAGCGAATCTGAAAAGCCCAATCGAAAACCACATAAGTAAGTCTGACAGCTGGCTGACTATATGTATCCCAGTTTTGATGGGCTTAGAAATGAACAGCTGTTTCAGTTGACATCTATGGAGGGGTAGCCGACGAATCTAGTCAAGAAATTCGTGACTGAGTAGTGAGTACTAATACTAAGCATAGAGTAACCAAACAAGAGAGCCAACTTCCCGTGCACCTACCCGATTTTCCCCGCAAATTTTGAATGACAGCCCTCTCTCGCGCTCTCTTTTTTTCCTGTCTGTGAATACGTGTATTATTAGTCGCCGGGTGGCACTATTTCTCTATTACAAACAATTTGTAAATGGATTTATAACAATAAATGTACAAAAAGTAAATGTTGATTATGGTTTTTTAGATAACATAACTTGTTCTCTATTCATATTCGGCACCAAAAACTATTCATCCATTCACATTTCAGTTGTATTTTAGTTTTATTTGTATGAATTCTATTTTTGACAGCAAAACTCATGCAGCTGCATAAATGAAATCCGTAGGGGGTTGTTCCAAAAATGAGTTAGCAACATGCAAGTTAAGCCCAGCTTCCACTAGGGCATAAGTGAATTTTATATAATTTACATGAACATTGAATAAATTTCTATTAGGCTTGGTGAATGTTTCCAAATTCGTTTGATGTCGTTTAATAACACTGACCAGTATTCAATAATGTTACTTAGGAACAGTAAAAATGCAAATGCTATTCATATTTCAAAAAAAAAGGATTAGCATCGGAAAGCAAACAAAAGGGATTAAACTCCTAACAAAAACAAAAAATATAAATTATTAATTGACAAAAACAATTGCACTCATTGTGCTTTTGGGATACAAAATGTGATCAAACCCTTTTTTTCCGAGTATTTCACATAAATATAATGCGATCTACGAAGATTCTTGTATTATGGCCTTAACCAGAAAAAGCCAAATGCATACAAATTTGACAGCAATAGTAAATATAAGCAATAAAAATATCGAATTCATTTTTAGAATTAAACAAACGCATATTTGATTTGTTATTGTTCATTTTACGTACTAATCACAGATTATAATTTATGCTAAAATTAAAAAATATTTTTCGCCACGACATAAAAAAAAAATGTTTTCCCCAAACGGCGTTAAAACATTTGGTTCAGTATGATTTCAAAACTTAAAGCATTTAAATCAACTAGAAAAAGTGTATTTTCTTTAAAATATACAAAAGAAAGCTTCAAGTTACAAAATCTCTTTTAACAAAAGTAAAAAAAAAACGTGTTAGTTCATTTTATAAAGTTCATAAACTTTATAAACTCTTATGTCGTTTTCGATTTGGCAAAAAGATCAATTTTTTTTTTTGATCGAGATTGCTTTTTATGTTCGATTTGCCAAAAATCTGACACTCTGAGAAATCTAGATTTTTTCTCATATTTCACACATACTTTCACTAATGCCAATGTATATGACACACAGCTGTCGGTTACGAATTGTTTATCGTTGAAAGGATTGCTTTTTTAACTGAATTATTCATTTTTCGAGTATGGAAACGATTTTTTATATTAAATTATTTCGAATGTAAATGTGTAAAAACCAATTGGAATGGATTTCCAGTGCAAGTGAAAAAAAATATTTTTGCACCCAACTCAATACACACAAGAAACAATAAAATTCGAATTTAATGTTCGATTTGTCAGCAAAAATCTGAAATCTCAGATCAAAATCTGAAAAGTCAAATCGAAAACGACATTAAATTCAACTGTGATGTGAACGCCGTGTAACAAATGGGCACAAAATATGCCGAACACAGTCGCCCCCACTTGAAATTCCACCAGAAAATGGCCGCCCGATGGCATGAAGTGCCATACATTATATTGTATAAGTATTCGTGCGGCAGCAATGGCGCTCCTTTGATTTGTACAGGCACGAATACTTATGCAATATAATGTATGGCTGACAGCTTGTAGGCAAAAATACCGTTTCTGCTCTAGTTTGGTTACTCTATGGTACTAAGATGACAGTTCGTTCATGTGGCTGACGTAGGACAAGTGAGGTTAACGACCAATCTAGTTTTTGCGTTCCGGTTGCATCTAATTCAGACCAATCTAGTCGACTTAAGGGCCCAACCCATAGAATCCGTCGCGTCCGTTGCGGCAACGTTTTCGACTGACAAGTTTATAGAATACACAGTAGCTTATGGAAGGTGACCCATAAGCAGCGCACGTGCCGGATGCGACGGATAAAGTAGGTTTACTTTCTACTTTTCTGTCCGTCGCATCCGTTGAATGTTGGCACAGCGAGAGAGGCAGCACTTTCATTGGTGGAAATATTGAGAGCATGAGAGAAACTGTCATTGGCCGTCAACAGTATTCTTGTATGGTGGGATTTCTTCCTTTTTGTGGGAATTTCAATTTCTGAAAAGCCTTCCATGGGAAAAAATAAAAAGCTGCAAAAAATACAAAATTTTTGTTAAAATTTCATCAAAATTGATATCTGCATTTCACCACGACTATCTATTAACACACTGATTGTACATAAAAAGAGTTTATGAAAATCTAATTTTAGCAAGATTTTCTTGTATCAAAATTTTGTAGTACAAAAAGGTAATCTTTTATAAATATTAACACACTGCGATTTTTCTAAAAAAGATAATTTCATGTGATTTTATTTCCGTAAAGTATAAATTTTACTTTTAAAAGAAAGATTTATTCACAAAAAGTACCTTTCAATGTAATTATTTAAAAGGGAATTTGAGTACGGTGAATAGGGAAATATTATTAAGTTTCATGGGAAATATTAGGACAGAGTACTTAAACCACTGGCTATCCCAGTTTGCGACGGATTCTATGGGACTGCTCGTTCCGTCGAATCCGTCAATATTGACGGATCCGTCGACGCAACGGATGCGACGGATTCTATGGGCTGGGCCCTTTAAGATAATTCGAAGTTAAATATAAAAATTCTTTAAATGTGGAAGAAGATTGTCACAAAAATGGCAGTTTTTTTGTTGGCAGCAAAAATGTCACATTCGGTAAATTCAGTAACGAACTCTGGCATCACTGATGCTTTGCAAAATGTTCATTAACGAAAATATTGGCATCACTTTCAACGTCAAGTATTCATTTTTGCAAAGTTGATCAAACTGATGCGCAAAAATAACGAAAAAAATCATCACAGAAATGCCTGATGCGCTGTTGATTCGCCGGGAAAGAAGTAAGAAAAATGTCGGAAGAGAAAGTAAAGTAAGTAAATAAACATTTTTATGCTTTTGACTGAAGAATTTATACATTTTGTTGATTTTGTGTTATTAAAACAATGCGTTCTTAAACTCAAACGTCATAATTTCATAATTTAAATTCTTTGAGCGAACAATTTTAGCTCCGTCCCTTGGTTCCCGTTTTACGTAACTCTGCGTATGGAAACATAATTTAATGAAAATTCGTAAGAAATGTTGTTGGATATATGCCAAGTACGGGAACGGATCTTTATACGATTTAGACGATTTATATGTGGATACGATTTACGATTTATATGTTATACGCAGCGAAACTTGATGGACACAAAGATGTCATACATAACAGATGTCGAGAAGGTTCAATCCCGCAATGGGATTGAAATTTGAAGAAGAAAAACCTTCTTCATTTCTTGTGGAGACTTGTGCCATGAACAGAATCGAAAAGGCAAAAGAGTCTTGAGGTTCTGGTATGTAGGTATGACCATTTGGCAAACATAAAAGCTTTGACGAAGTGTATCCCGTAAGTTCCAAAGTGTATAAATTTAAACCGACACTTTACAGAGTGCACTGAACTTTCGCGGCTAAGAGGCAGACTCCGGTCCTACTAATAGTCATTTTTAACCTTCACAGAAAAGATTTTGTAGATCAGAATGGGTAATTTTATATGGAAAATTTCTCCTTTGTGATTTAAATGATTAAAAATGATTTTAAGTATCGCTCTTAGTGTTTTTTTTGCTGGTGGGCACAATTCAAGACCAATTAATAGTCCTGTTTAATTTTCGCTGTGCGCCCTATTTTAGCTGAAAAATTATATTCAGCCATTCGGCAATTAATTCCTTACTCAGAGTCCATCCGATATTTAGTAGTAGTAAAGTCACCAGCTTTTCGTACCAGAGTCTTAACAAAGTCGTCTCTACAGCTTTGCAGAATAAAAACAGCTTGATATCTGACGTTTTTCTAACACGTTCTAAAAGCACTACCCAACTTGCTGTCTGAGATTTTTCCAGCCCTATTCCAGTAATGGTGTCACCTAGGTTAGTTAAGTTAGGTAAAACCGAACTAGCTTAACTAGCTAATCCAATTATTGTTAAGTTGTAGCAAGCCACTTTCGGATCCGTCCTAGAAATAAGAGATTACAAAGAATAAAACAGTATTTACAGCTCGGGTAGCTGGAAAGTACTTGATGAAATTATGCAGAGTTCCACAATAAACAGCCTTCAAAAAAGGTTAGGTTATGCGGACGACTTTTCTTTCATCGATAAAATAAAGAAAGCAGTCAATGGTGTCTGTTGGAGGCTGCTACAGAAAAGCAGATCTCTGGATTATATAGGACCCCCGTCATCCCTGTCATGAAGGAGAATATTTTCGTACGCTGATTTTAGATGGAGAGAAGACTCAATCCATCATTTTACGCGATGGTGCTGGAGCTTTTGTCAAAACGTGCGACTCAAAAACAACATTCCAGTAGCCCCGCAGATATTTGATTCCAATCCAGAGGCTACGCATGAGGCTTGACCTTACCACCACCCAAAAGTGGAGTGGGACCCATTTGAGTTCATTATTCACCCCGAACTGTAGCCCCAGTAAATTAAGGAAGGCCTAAAATCTTGCTCTCTTTACCTAAAAAATGTGCTTGTTAACCCAAAAACCTCCGAAAATGGCGTCGTACTTTCGTATACGACTTTAACTCCATCCACAAAAACCACTGTCCAATTCAATAGCGAAAGCCCATCACTTACTTATTTATCATGTTTACTGTTCCAATACTTCAGTAAGTGCACCAAAATATACGTCGCATAAATTCGTATAACACGCACTTCCGCACTGTGCCGGCGTGCGTCACTTCATCACTCCTACGCAGTACCTTCGGAACTAGTTAATGATTTGATAAATATGATAATAGACACAAGCCGACCAGCTATTTAATGACACTTTACATCGAAGGGACTCATGTAGGTACCTCTCGCACAGCTAAACAGCTACACGTGCCCACAAAAAAAGGCCCATAAATACGAAAACGCCCTTCGATCTTCGATCGCCCTGCTTGTCACCTTCCAATATTAAAATCGAAACCTCATTAACTGAAATTTTGATGGACAATCAATGCGTTCAAATGCGTTGCGGCGGAGCCCGCCCACCCTTCTAGGAAACTCCCCGCGGCTATCATGTAATTACCATCCCCCAGCCACAAGACACAAGCGTATTCGGTATTCATTCTTGTTAAAAACAAACAAAACAAAGTCACCAAAAATCCATTAAGCCATTCCCAATTACTTAAGGCGATGTCCTTGCCGCTCTGAAATCCTGACATTTCGTATTTCGGGGTATGGTTATGACAAATCAAGCAGCAATCCACGAATGCAAACGATTCTACGGTCGGATAGTTCAAAACGAACCTCCATTGTGTGAAGGCAGTGAGAGGAGAGCGGGCGAAAAAGTCCTTCCGAAGTGCACACGGTATTAGTACTCCCTGCTGGCTGGTGCCATAGAAATTAATTATTGAAGCTGGGTGATTGCTTACATAGTTAGCTCTGACCCCCAAATGACTTATACACCGAGTCCGGGACCACCCGGGTCCGATAGTTTATGGCCTGGCCAACTGTGTATTCGATTCCTAATCGAGTTAAATTATCCTTTAAAGGTTTCGCCGTAAGGTGTTCTTTTTTTTCTCCTTCACACAACCGACGCCGAGCCATGGTAATTCCTTCGAACATGCAATCCGTGTGTATAAAGATGGTGTGTGCGTGTGTGTGGACGGAACGCCGCACTAAATTTAGAACAAACTGATGGCCTTAATGGAATTTTTTGGTCGAGAATGAAACGCACTCAGTGTACGAGTATGGGCAGCTGGTATGTTGTTTGATGTTTCTTTTACGACCATTAATTGGGCGGCTGGAGTATAAGCTTTTGGGTTGAACTGTCAGGTTGACGTGGCTTTGTGTAGCAAAATTGTTCATTTCCAAAAATGGACTTTGTCGGCGCGGGAAGGTGTGAACTATTGCCTTTGGATAAACGGGCCGAAAGCAGCTCGAAGGTTACTGCATGCCTAATGCGTTATTGGCGACTGGAGTAGAGGAAGTAAACAAAAGACCGTCTATGACTCCTAAGTCTGGGAGCGGTCCAACCTAAGTAAACTTTGGTGGTTTTCAATTGAGGTTGTTGTAGGAGTTGATTTTTGGAATTTATTTTAAAAGTCTTAGGAGGTTTTTTGTTTTTAATTTTCTGTCCAGAAACATGGTTGAATAAGTAGTGTGGCAAAAAAAAATCCCATTGGGTTTGTGACATGAATAGGACATGTATAGCTAACGGACATCAACAGCTCGAAGCGTAGATTCTTCGGTTCCAATTGAAGACTTTGGAGTATAGAAAAGGGCAGTGGCAAACTCTGAGTGTGCAACTGGAAGTAGTTGACTAAAAACCGTGCTAACTGGAGTGAATATAAGTTAAGCTCAAAATCTAGGCAAAGGAAGCTTAAATTAAATAAAGAAATCGTTTTAAATTGCAGGAAGGTAGGTGGTCTAAACAAGGCGCGGATCATAGGTTAGGTTAGGTAAGCGGGTGTGCAGAGCAGGGAGAACACTGCGCTACCCCACTTAGGTCTTTGTGGACCCTTTATGATGCCTTTGTTGGGGTCGACCGTTGGTGTTGCATGGGTGCTCTTCGTCCCTCCTTCTTGTGGTTAATAGACGCTGTCTAGCCATCCCGATGTCCTCAAAAACCTATAAAGATCAGACAGTGAGACATCAGAAAGTTCTTGTAAGTGATGGAAGTAATAGCTTCCAAGTGTTCTGTTCCTCAAGTGACATAGACTCGGGCAATGACAGAAGAAGTGAGGTGTGTCCTCGTGGACCTCCTCATCTCCTCAGCCTCTACATATGTCGTCATCTTTGAGGTTTAGTTTCATTGCATTTGCATTGCATTCGCTGCTTTCTTGATCCTTTCATTGACATTCGGCTTCCAACTAAGTTTCCTATCAAGGATGATTCCCAAATATCTCGCACTATTCGCTGCCCTTAGGGGTACTCCACCCAGAGTTGGTGGCTCGAACTGCGGTATTATTCTTTTATTCGGGAACAAGACAAGTTCGGTTTTCTGCGGATTGACCCCAAGGCCGCATTGTTTTGTCCACGTACTTAACACCCTAAGTGAGTTTCCTAACAAATCGCGCGGAACATAGTAAGTCCCAGTGCGCAAAAAGCGGCATAAACGACAAGTAGAATGAATAATATTTTATATAAAGGGTCTTTAAAACTTGACAACTTCTTTTTTAAATAAAACGCAAGCTACTTGAGATATCGGAAAAAAAAATATTTGGCTTCAACAACTATCTAAACATTTATGAATGCAATTCGACTTCTTTCATATGTCCACCACGGGAACGTATGCAGCGGTCGATACGTTGAACCCAATTTTCAATGACTCGGCCGCACAATTCGACCGATACGCCCGCCGCTATTTCTCGTTCAATATTGGCGCTGAGCTCCTCTAGGTTAGGTTAGGTTAGGTTAGGTTGAGTGGAGTTGTGAGATCGTCACAAAGACGGGCCCATCGCCATCCCCAGGGATCCCCCATTACGGTTAAAAACCTAAACCAAATCGCCGAGACAGCCAATTTTTATACAGAATTTAATTGGGATCCGGTCGAAATTTCTGCTTTCAAAATTCTACTTTGCGAAATTCTGTCTTCTCACAGAAAAATTCTGCTTAGCGAAATTCAGCTTTTTTTTAATTCTGCTTTACAAAATTCTGATTTCCAAATTTAAAACAATAAATTTCTACTTATTCTGTTTTTTTTTCCAACTAACAAATGTAAAGACGAGGAAACAAAAGCAGCTATAAAAAAAAAACAATTTGAAATTTATAAAACATTAAGAATTAATTACTTTTAACCAGCCGTAAGCCTTGGAGCTAGTGCTGTTAGTTTTAAGATTAACCTGAACATTTATGTTTAAGTAGTTAATAAATAATAATAATAATAATAATAAATTTACTTTTAATTTTTAAATAAAAATAAAATTCAAATTTAAAAGAAACAAGAACAGATAGATTAAAATCTTGAATAAAAAAAAAATTCTACTACTAGGTAGGCCAAGGGTCCCTACAGACCTGTTGCGCCAACTATTTATTTATTTATTTATCTACTAAAAAAAATAATGCGAAATTTAATTAAAAAAGTCAGAAATTACAACTTTTATTTATTAGAATTTCATTTGTTTTCTTTTTATTCTTCATTTCGGCAGTATAAAAGGACAGCCGAAATGATGTTTAAACTAAATTTCTTCGACAATCGACTCGGAAGGACCTTCGAATACTCTAAGACCATTTTCCTAGGAGGTTGGTTGTAATTACTGTTACGCTGCGATTGATGGTTTAGTGGAAATAGAAGCCTACCTATAAAAATTAAGAAAAGAGGAGCTTAAATTAGAAAAAAAAGTTCTCTCCATCAAGCGCGCGGTTCTTAACATTTTCCAAAGCTTTTTTTTTTGTTTGCAAAACCAGAATTTTGTAAAATAAAATGTTGACCCATCCAGAATTTTGACCCCAACCCAATTAAATTATGGTTCCAATATTGTTTAAGGAACCAACCTCCTCTAAGTTGTTAAAGAAGTACCTACCTAGCGGCTTCCTTCTACGCCGAGCAATTGCTTAACACTCGATGAACACATCCAACCATCCATATAAAGTGTAAAGATCGCTCTCGATCTTATCTGTCATGCGGTTTCTTCTTCCTTCTTCCGCCAGCCATTGGGGACGTTCAAGTATCTAGTTTAGTAAGTCTGACAGCTCTCTCACTAGATGAAACTCGGCTCTGATTGGGGGAAATCGGTCGCGAGAGCAGATGTTTCAGTTGACGTTTATGGAGGGGTAGCCGACGAATCTAGTCGAGAAATTCGTGACTGAGTACTAAGTTGACAGTTCTCATATGTGGCTGACGTAGAAATAGTGACGTTCCCGACCAATCTAGTTTTTGCGTTCAGGTTACATCTCATCCAGACCAATCTAGTCGACTTCAGATAACTAGATTCTTAAATGTGCCCATTATTGCAATAAGACGTACCTTTTTTACACTGTCAAAAAAATAAAGAAATCGATGTCAATCCCAAAAAGTGTGTTTCCTTGTGATAAATTTATATTGTCCCACAAAAGACATCACGTGAAGCACATGATGGTTCCCGCCAGTAAAGCATATTTTGCTTATTGAAGAAGACGTTTAACCAATAAATGCGCTATGATTTTGCGATTAAATTCTTCATTTTCTTCCATCATGTCAAGAGCCCAATTCGAGAACGTATACGTCACTTCATATGACGTTCTTTAGTTGCTTTAGTTCCTGAATCAGCTTTATCTTGAAAGGGTGTAGGTTAAGATCCTTACGCAAAATTCGCCATAATGTGGTCTGGGAGAGGCCCAATTCTTGGGAACGCCGTGAAATTGACTGATTTGGCTCGTTTTCGACGGACGCCTCCACGACAGCAATTCTCCACATTCTGGGCAAAAGGTCTCACTGGCACGGCAACATCAAGCAGCGAATATTCTGACTCAAATTTTTTCACTAGACTACGAATTGCTTGTATACGGGGACGAGAATTGCTTCCGAACATTGGCGTTAACGCTCTTAAAGTTGCGACCACCGCCTCGGAATTTCGGTAGTAGATTTTAATTATTTGTAAATGTTGTTCCTTCGTGTACTTCACTGTGATGAAAATGTTGATTTTACTGAATATTTTGACATTGACAGTTCGGTTATCGGTTTAAGGTTGCGTTCACACTGAAAGTTTGAATTTGAACCTATAAAACAAATAATCATTTGAGTTAGTGCAGTTCTTACATTAAATATATTTTCATCAAAAACTAAGCTTTGTTATGGTTTAAATATTATTTCAACCATTTATGTAGTTTTTTATTAAAAAAAAATGTTTAAAAAAGAGGGTTTAATGTTCCTTAAAACCGTATGACACAACATTTTTTTTTTGCATTGTTTCTTCTTTTAAAATTAAACTAGAGCAGTACGAAAAATTAGAATGAAAATTTCCGATAGGAGTGAGTGCGTACACACCAACTTCGGTTCACGATTACCCCCAAACAAGAAGAGGATCTTTCCAGAAGAGTTGTTGGACTCGCTGAAGTCTGTATGCCTCTGAAAACAAAAATATGGCACTTCCCTTGGACTTTTTGTATTTTGCAGCTTCAACAAAATTGCAGTAACTTTTATCATAGTAACTTTGCAGCGGATAGGAAATGGCTGTTTGCTTTTAAAGAGAGACTCAGAAAATTATACTTTTGTAAGTCTTAAATGATAAATCCAGCAAGAACCCAAAAGCTTAACAAACTTCTTTTTTTAGCAGGAAAACTAAAGTCATTGAGCAAACATATTTATATGTGGGCCTCTTTCGGAGGTGGTGCTCTCAAGAAGGCCAAAGGTTTGGTTTCCAAAAACACCCAAAAAATATAAATATTATTATTAAAATATTATTATTTAAAATAAGTGTTTTTAAAGTCTTAGATCAATGTCAATTCAGAAAATTACTTCCAGAAGCCTGCCCGAAAAACTATAAGGTGTGCCTTATTCGGATCACCTTCCTTAGATGGTTAGATTAATGTCAAAAAGCAGCCTCTTGGATACCTCTTGAAAGGACTGAAAACAATCAGCAGCGCAAGTCTGCCTCAAGCGGAAAGTGTTGTCCTTCGATCTCAGAAAAGGCTTAAGACCTAGCTTAACAAAGATGTCGGAAATGAAATCATCGAACGATACTCTGGGGATAGGGAGGAACAAACTTGTCGTAACCTGCGTCTTGAAAAGCCTGTCTACATAAACGTTTTGGCCAGAAAAGTGTTTGGTTCTTCCATATTTGAAATGGATGGAGCCAGCTCAGAAGATAAAGGGGGCTCGTCTAAACGTGACCGAATTCTTGTCAAGCGTTTGTTTCGATAAACAGTTTCACAGCTTCGTGTTAAAAAGTTGAGACTTTCGTACACTTAATTGAGGAATTTTTTTTATATTCTCGTACATCTAGTTGGTCATGTTTAGAGTGAGTTTGGCTTGATTGTTAAACTCGAGTTGGTCAACGTGTGTTGCACAGGATGAGGCCGCCGGAAAATTCTCGGAAGCATACGATTGCAAGTCTTTGTCTATTGGAGTTTGTTAATCAAATGTGCAAGATAAACAAGCAAGGGTCCATGACAGTTACTGATGATAGTTATGAGGCACCCGCTGGAGAACATGCGTAGCAATAAGTCGAGTCTTAAATCGATTTGCTCAGGTCTAGTAGGATTTTTTAATTTGCGATGTTTTGAGTTAGATTCTCCTTGAAGTTGCAACATTGCAAGTATGTGAGTAAATGTGAAAGAAATAATTCAGCACAGGTGTGATGGATGTTGTTATTTTGGGCCATGTTATTTTTCCATGTTATAAACCTCGGCCAGATCCGTAGCGGAGAGCGGGGCTAGAAGTAACATTTTCGATGCTGCTCCTACGATTTTGCATATGAGTGAGCCAAACCTATTTTGAAACAAGCAGCAATATTTAAGTGAAAAAATTCACTAAAAAAGATCAATAGGCTGCTCAAAAGATGTGAAAATATCGCCCTTAAAAAATACTTATGTCATCTGTTTAAATTTTCTTATAAAAAGAACAAATTCCCAATAAACTAGCTGAAAAGAAATCAAGAAAACTAATATGTTTTCCTCATCTTTTTGATTTGGTCTTGGCGACAGAGAGGTCTATGCTTTTAATTTGTTCCTCTAGAAACGCCTCTTTTTTTTTGAGTGCCGGTTAAAAAAAAGTTACAAACCAAAAAAAAGTTACAAACCATTCAATTTTCCGGACCTCACACCTTACGGCTCCGACCTCCAACTGACTATCGGTACAAAATTTAAGTAGGCACGTCGTTTGCTTTGGAGTAGACCAACTCTTTCCTAATTTTAAGGTCCTCTTAATATTTTCCAAAGTTACAACTTTCTTGTAGCTGCTTTTAACCCCGTCTTTCCCTAAACAATTTCCATACTTAACCTTTCAAGTTTATTCTCGTATATTTCATTTATGAAAAAGAAGAAACCATAAATTGAGGAAAAAATGAAACGCACTTTTCAAAAAAATTCCATTTTCATAAAACGTTTATTTATCAGTTTTTGTTTTCTTTCTTCAATTTTTTTTTGTCTTTTTTCTTTTCATATTATTTTCACGATTAATAATAATCAATTCAATAAAATATTATTTTTCTTATTAAACTCATTTTGTTTTTTTTTTTTCTTGTTTGTGACTTCGTTACATACTAAAGTCATGATTCTGTTTTAGTTTTCCTTATTAACCGTAATGTGTATTCATTATATTTAAATTTTCATGCCCATTACAGTTAAATTTTGTTATATAAACCTAATTTATTCGTTTAAATATTAACTATCATTAATTAACCAAACACCGTCGCTGTGTTTTATACTATGGTTTTAATATATTTTTTTTTAGTTTTTTTCATTTGATATTATTTTCTTTTCTTTTTTTTTATACAAAAATGTAAATTTATATTTTTGGTTTTACAGATATATGTTTTGTTTTTGTTTGGGTTTTGCAAAAAAAAAAAAAATAACAAATAAATAAAATGTATATATACGACTTTATCTAATCTTAAATTAAGTGTATTTTCTTTTCCATTTTGTTTATATATATGTAAATATATTCTTATAAATATATTCTTGCTTCAAACTTTAACATTTTATTTTTATTTTATTTTTTTTCATTAAATTAACAATTCATTAGCTTACATCCTTATATCGAAATGTGTATGTATTAAATGTTGTTTTTTGTTTATTTCCTTTTCAGCTTCTTACAGTATAAATAATTTATTTTTAACAACTATTAACTTTTTCTTCATTTTTTATAAGCTTCACTATCACTACGACTTTTTGTTTTGTTTTTGGGTTTTAATTATTATTTGCGAGTCGAATTAGCGTTTGCTTTTTATTTTTGTATTTTTTTCAATCATCATAATATAATTTTGCTTTTGGTTATCAATTTTCTTTTTCTTAATACTTTGTGAATGCGCTTTAAGCATTTAATGTTAAATGGACGAAATTGATGGATTAAAAAATAATTTTACTCATTTGTGATTGGCCTTCAGTTGAAATTAAAGTTTTATAAAACAAAACAAAAAAAAAATGGAGAATGGGCTGTTGAGCATTGAATCTACAAAATCTACATATTCTACAAAATCTACAAAAGGAAATATATATCCTATTATATTTATTTTTTTGTTTCTCATTTTTATTTGAAAGAACTAAGGCATCCTATGTATTTTGCTTGCCATAAAGCTGTTCAAGCCCATTGTCCGATAACGATCATAAATAAATAATTAAAAGAAAAAATTGGCTTTAATTGCGGTGGTCATGATATGTAATGCAAAGTGATGCCAAAGAAGAAGAAAAATAATACCAAAGTGAAAACATTTTCGAACTTAAAAGGTGAACTCACATTAGCTTTAGTGGCGAATTACCTAATCAGTATAATAATATCTGTGATAGTGGGGAAAAACTGTCTGAGCTTGCTAGTTTAAGTAAACGTCAGATAGTGTGCAAACAATTTACCCAAAATGTTATTACATTTAAACGTCGTTCATTTGACGAACTCGAAATTATTTATTATTCGTATTAAAAAAACTAGAAGGGTGGGATGTTTGATTTGTGATACGGATTTCATTAAAGGTTTATATCCTTCACTTTTTAAACATTTCAGTGTTAATAATCCGCGCATTTTGTCCAAACAAATATTATTTTAAATATCTCTGCTAACTTTGTGTAGAAATTCGGATATTTATGGAAAAGTTTGTGCCGATTAAAATCGAACCACGCCGAGGTGAATTTGTTGTGATTTGTTTTTTTTTTTTTTGAGGAAAATGCTTTCGAATTACAACATAGCTCACAAGAAATAAACCCCAGGCCCATTTTTTTTACATTTAAGTCTAATCAGCTTAAAAAACAAATTAGTTAGGCAGCAAACGTCAGATAATTTGAGATGACTGCAGCGTAACCGATTGATAGAAGTTGCGCATCGTTGATTAACAATCAAGCCACTGAACTTCTGAACGTGACCATCATTCAATCATGACATGACTATGAACGAGGAGCGACAACGAATTAAATGCTCGCTAGTTGCGCAATAACGGTCAATGGATTTTATTAGGTCCGTTCCTAAACGCATTGTATGGTTTTACATCATTTTAGGCAACCTTACGAAATTTTACTAAACTATGTTTAAGTGTGCTCAACCCGCCATTACAATATCGAAAAATATTGACCAAGAAATTTTTGTTAGTCAATTTTCGTGGTCTGTCAAATGGAACAAGTTAACTGACGTTTACGTGTCTCTGTCTTGAAAACTGATTTGCTGTTTAAGAAGTCGCTATATTTTTAAGAACCCAAAATTGCATTTCCAGAAAAAAGGTTTCCCACTTTTTCAAATTCAATGATGTACATCCTCTTTTTAAGAAGCAAATACAACTAAATCGACGAGTACCTGCAAATTCATAACGACTTTGGGATGGAAGTCATTGCTCGCATTTATCTATGTAACATGCATTTCTACTCGACTATCTCCTTGATGACAAATAAAATGGTTGCATTCAGCACCAATGGAAATACATACTTTTGTAATTTTGTTTGATATTGACAGATGAAAACAAAATCTAAATGACTGGCTCAATGTGAGTTCAACGCAATGCAGATCAATATTCAAAAGGTTAACCTAAAATTTCGACAATATACGAGCAGGTGATTGCAAAATGTTGTTTATGTCTGTCAATTATTTATTTCATAGTTGAGTTTTATAATAAATTTCTATTTAGTCATGCATGCAGATATTTTATTTTTAATTGCAGTTTTATAGGTATATTCGTTACTCTAAGATTTGTGCGTTTTACTCAGGAAAGTTTTTTTGTCTTCCTATTTTTTTTTTTTACTTTGTCTACCTTTTTACAGAGTTTGGAATTTTAATTTGCTTGGCAGGAAAATGTAACGGGAGAAAAACATAAAAATGTGTTTGTGTATGAATGTGACAGGTTTGCAGTTTGAAATGTCAATGACAAGAATAAAGTTTTGAATTTTTTAACCTGCTAAGTTTGACAGTGGGGCTTACTTTTTTTATACTTGAACTGACGTTTAGTTGATGTCAAATTTAGATTGGAACAGTTTGTAAATTCGCTTTCAAACCATTTACCTATGTATTTTTTAGAATTCAATTTATGTATATTTTAAGAATTTTTCCAACTACGGGAACGGACTACGACTTTCAGAACACATAGCTCACAAAAAAAAAAACCTCTCTCATAATAGCACTCCCTTTGCATATAAATATAAGAGCCATCTACAACCGACTTGTAAAAACATTGCAGGACAAAAATTTCATCCATCTATGTCGGCCCCAGGCTGTCACTTGTAGTATTTAAATGCTACCAAGGTAATGGAAAACGACAACAAATCGAAAATCTCTACAAAGGTATTTACCTTACTGACTCACCTTTCAAGTCCAAAAATACTCGCTCCAAACAAGGACGACCATCGATCATAATCGACAATTTTGACACCCCCGAAGCACACAGAAGAACCCAATTCGATTACGCCTGGATTGGATTGGAATATTGTTTGCGTCAGTGACACACAAGCACAGCACTCGCTGACTCTTTGCTAAGCAGTGTTAAATATTCCCAAGTAATGACTACAATCACATTCATTTGTAAATTACTTCAGTCCCCGAGAATACGTAATGATAGCTGTGTGCTGTAGCTTGTCGGAGTAAAGAGGGAGATACTATCTGTGTGTATGACCCTGACTCCTTCCAGGCTATGTATAGGTACTTATGCGAAATACGATTGTACCAAAGGATCACACATTATCGGGCCAATAATCACCATTTGGCGGCACTGTCAGAGACAGTACAAACACACACATAAATGTGATGCCACATATTGTTGCATGAGTGTCTAAAACATGGTTCGACCAACGGGAAAGTCGATTGTGCTTTGCATATGAAAGAAGTCACACGCCCGACTAGATAATCCACAAAGTGAAAACGAAATTATGTCTACCTGATGTGCTGATGTGAATGTAATCATTTTGTATCCATTAGCAGTCGGTTGGCTTGATGTTGTTTTTCCGCAGCATCGTGTTATCGTTGAGCATGGCACTGTCACATCGCATATCGGTTTAGAGGCGCTGTTAATGGCCATCGACTCATTCTGTAGTTAAGGATGCGGAAAGTTAAAAGGCGGGTGAAAAATGGGTGTGTGCGGGTGACAAGTCGATAATCAGGATTCGAAAATGGCAAATCTCCATGGTTAAGGATATGGTCGACGAGCGAGGGTGGATACACTCAGTCAGAGAGTGAGGATAATCGATAAATTAGGTCAGTAGATCAAAGAGCGGAACTGCCGTCTTTGTGTGGTTTCCATGGTACCATGAACATTGGGAATTATTGGCAAGCTTTTCATTAGTGAGTTCTGGACGGAGCAGGAAGTGTGGCAAGGAAGCGCGGAAGTGGTGTGTGTATTGATTATTTTTGTTCATCATTGTTATTGGCGTTCGCCATCAGGTTAAGCAACAGTATGAGTGAGTTTGGAGTTTCGTTTGTTAATCTCCTCTATTGAGAATGATGGACGATTGCACAGAGGGACATAAATCAACGGGAAAGTGTTCAGTTCAAAGTTCTTCGATCGATGAGTGGTCATGCCCTCGGTCGCCTGTAGTTTGAATTAAATTTGTGTAAATGACCAAATGTGCGACAAATCACAGCAAGTCGAATGGAAAGATACACAATTTGCCTTTCCGTGTGGAACCTTTTGCATGGATCCCCAAGAGGAAGTGTCAATCTAAGCTCTGCGGCTTATTTTCCCAGACTCCATCAGTTTACCCATTTCGATTTGGTGGTCATTAATCCTTTCATAACACTGCAATCGATTGCGAAGTCCATGTAATCAATTGGAGGAACGTTATTTGTCGATCGCTAGGGGAAGGGACATTTTCGCTGTCAAAAAAAAAGTGACAGCTCTCAATTTTCACCAAAAATTATTCTGTGATGACAGTATACCTGTAAAATTATCCAATCAAACTAACAAGGTTGACAATTGGGTAGAAAGCGAAGCTCCAATCCTTGAAAAGAAGACAGATGACGGTCTGAAGCGTCAAATGCCTAAAGGGGTTAAGCCTTATGGAATGAGGTCGAATTTTTAATGCGATTCCTCTTTTTTTGCTTGCCAAGCTATAAAAAAAAAAGTTCTGACATATAAAACCCAAGGCCTAGCTTCTTACAACCATTTTTTTGTATGAGTTCTTATTTTTGGAACGAAATATAGCTCGGAGTCTTACGCAGTTTTCGAACGGCTAAATTGATGACTTGATGAGGTTTATGAGGACAGGTTTCTTTACTCTCGGATATTTCAAAGACGTCCGTAACTCAAGCTGAAAATTTGTTTTTGTGTGGGTTGAACTTGTGACACCTTCCTCACAGGTTGAATTGTTACTTCTGCTTTAAAATGGTTTTATCAGGTTGTAGGCCTTTGAAAATATGAATCTACGAATCAAGCCCCAAAGACGAAATTTAACAACCGCGACTACATCGCTTTTGTCCAGTGTACCAACTGTGAGGAGATGTGCCTTGGTTGTCACATTTTAAATAATAATTTCGCATCTGAAATGCGATACTACCCATAAAATGGACAAGGGTCTTTTAAACACCCTTATTGCGAAGATCAACTATCAATTAATAATTGAAATTTATCAATCAATTTTTTTAAATGGTATTGTGACTGTCAACTGCCAATATTATTGTTACATTGTGAGTTTTTTTGAAAAAATCTATTGTGAATGAAAAAAATCGGTATTGCGAACAACAATTTTCATCGATTTTCTTGTCAGCTGTAATTTTTTCTTTCAATCGTAAATTTGCAGTTGATGAGTTCGTGCTACCTTCAGAAATAACTATAAAATGTCGAATTAAATAAGTGATCAATTTTATCAGGATAGTAGGATCATACAACTCCTCATCTCCATCAAAATATAGTTCAGTTAAAGTCATTTTATATTGGGCCTTACCAATAAACATTTTTAGTTTCGACTCAAAATTTTAGTAGTTCACAGTGGCTATATTTTCCATACAAATTTTGCAATTGTGAGCTTCCGTAAATTTAAAGTCGAGCCTAAAATTGGTTATTAGTACGGCGCATTGTTTTTAATTTTTCTGATTTTTTTTGTACGTTCCTAAAAAAAAAAAAAAACAAACATCTGTCAGACGCACATTCCCATTCACAATAATAGAATTATTTTGAAGGCATTCACAATAGCACAATATTTTATCAATACATTTTCGCAATACCGATTTTTATTTGAATTGATAAATTCTATCAAACGTCAATCGGTTGATAGTTAATCTTCGCAATAAGGTTGAAAGATTTAGAGTTGAATCGAAAAAACCTCAGTTCAGGCCCTGCCTCGTTCCCAACACTTAAAGGGTGTTTTCGGAAATGTCATCTGCATCAAATTGTTTTTGCAGCATGTTCGAAAACGCAAGTTGCCAAAGTCATGTGTTCGGAAACGTCATCATAGCAAAACTGCAATAGCATGTGTTCGGTAATGCAGTTCTGCAAAGGTCAGATGTTCGTAAACGTCATTTGCGTGTCGTCTGCCGTGCAGCAAAGCAGATAAAAAGCATTTGCTCAATTTGCTGTGTAGTACGTGAAAGTGCGTGATATCTGGGAATGGATTCATCGTCATCATCATGCTCAGAGGAGTTTTCTCTGTCCTGGTCCCGGTCTAGATCTAGATTGAGAGGTAAGAATGTGTTTTTTGATTAGGAATTAGAAATTTAATGCAAATAAATTATTGTCGATCCCCAAATCAAGCTCAAGAGGAGAATATGGAACGTTGGACCAGGAACAGAATTATGTTGCTTCTTTCTGTTAGACTGGTTTTCGAAGACTCTTTCCAAAATGGAAAAAAGTCATCAAATTTTGCATTAAGTTGCCCAACAAATTTTTTTTATATAAAGGTTGAAATTGTTCATGGTAGTGTTCGGAAACATCAGGCTGTAAAAAAAAAACGTTGACCCAACACAAGTCAGCTGCACAAAATGACATTTGCAAACAGATGACCGATTGATTTCTGTCATGCATTGACGGTCATTGCAAATGACTTTTTTTTTACATTTCCGAAAACACCCAAAGTCTAATCTCGCCTAAACCCTTCAAAGACCAGTGAAAAGTATGCCGCAATAATAATGTTTTCTACAATGCCAATCCAGTGTAACTAAGTAAAACTGTGTAACCTCACTTTGCTTAAATTAAAAGAATAATCGTAAATATAATAAAAAAAAAATATTGCCTTCCATACAAATTGTCTTCTCCTTCACCTACAGCTGAATTTTCATTTCACGCATTCATTATTTCAAATTCTTGTTGTAAATAAATTAACATACACACTTATCCTTACACTAATTAACATCTGCATGCGATTATATATTTTCAACGTGCTCAACAGAATTTCAATTCATTTTACTAAAAAAAAAAAAAATATCCGTTCAGCTTATTCCTTATATAATTCCTTCAAATGCATTTTTATATAGGTGTGTATGTATAAAATACACTTAACGAATAATAATCTCTCTAAAATTAGTGTTAACATGATTTGTTTTGCTGAATAAAAATATATATATATGTATCTATATATAATTCTCATTCACTTTGATATTAATACTAAAAAATATATATAAATTGTTCTTGCATCTCTAATAGTAATAGTAACCAACGAAGAATTTTCTTTCGCATTATTTTTGTATTTGAAATAAATCGGTGAACATAAATAAAGTAATATTTTCATTTTTAAATATATTCTCTATGTTTTTATAATGTTTTTCCTTGTAATTTATTATAACAACTATTTTTTATTTATTTTTCTTCCACGGTTGTAGTATAGAATGAACTATGTGAATTTTGTATTTTCTTTTTGGTTTACTTATATATTTTTCCTCTATATGATGGAAACAATATTGTCAAGCACGATTTTTTTTTGTGTTACCTATATTTGAGTTCTATTTTCTACAGCAAATCTTTTAATTTTTCTTGTTTTTTATTTATTTTTTTTTAATTATATTTTGTTTGTTTTGTTTTGGAAAAGAAATCATTACTTTTTAAGCTGACTGTTGAGGGATTTTGGTTGAATAATTATTATCGGGCCAATTAGTGGCATAGCAATTTTTTAGACGACTAAACTTAAAAGCAGAATTCATACTTAAAGTATTTTGAGGGATTTTGGTTGAATAATTATTATCGGGCCAATTAGTGGCATAGCAATTTTTTAGACGACTAAACTTAAAAGCTGAAGTCATACTTAAAGTATAAATGATTGCAGAAAGCCAAATACTTGTGCGTTGAATATTTGTTTTGAACCACCAATTCTTTTTGTTTGTCTGATTTACTCAAGCCTCTCGTCAATTTCCTATAAAAACCTATTCGTACTTATGTAAAAGTATATCAAAATTAAGAAAAAAAAAAACAAACCCTTCGGAGCAGATATTTATGGCTTGATAAGTCCTGGTGCCCCAAAAATTGTAATTTTACTTCTACAAAATATCAGTTGGTCAATGGGTGGAAATGGCAAAATTGAACCGGACTTTTACATGTCCAACTGAGAAACAAAAGACCCACGTGCAATATTGAATACCAATTAAATCTACTCTTTTGGAGCGAGAAAGTTGACAAATTCTGAAGGCCTGCAGCGACTAAAGCCAAGCGACATAAGGCCAAATCTAAAGATTGAATGTGGCCTCATGTCGCTAAGTCTTCTGTCACGGCACCCTGCTCAAACATAGTAAAACTTTGTGAATATCCAAGGCCAAGTTCCCGAATTTCGGAAGAGTTTTCAAAGCACACATTAAACAATAGGCAAAGAGTTTTGATAGAAATGTGCAGAAAGAGTCAAGGAAGGAAGTCAGTTTTGCATTAGAAATTTAATTTATTCAGCAACTGACTTGAAAACGCAGATAACGGTCCAGCAAATACAAATGAGTATGAGAAGCTTTGTACTTCAATGTTTCTGGCATTCGTCTACTCGTCTGTAGTTTATATAAAAATCTCACTTGAAGCCAAAGATTCGAAGACCAATCTTCGAGAGATGTTCCTTAGCCAAAATGGAGACATTGGTTCGCCGGCACAGTCTGAAAAGCTTCGGACCTCTTTCTGAGTTATCAGTTCGTGGAAGATTTTCAAAGCAACATTACAGACTTTGATTGAAAATTACACCAAAAGATTGAGTGAAAACTTAATTTGGAACCATTTTCTGAAAGGTTTGCAGGCTTGCGCCTAAAGGTAGACTAACAAAACACAATCTGCAGTAGAAAAGGCAGAAAGAAGTTACTGAAGTGGGCGTTTCTGTTTTATAAGGAGAATATAACTTCTTATGGTCAGCAAAGTTTCAAAAACGATATCGTCCCGACGATTATTGTTATACGGAATCTGCCCCCAGTTCTTGGAGTATTGGTTGATTGAGAGTAGGGTAAAGGTGGCTCCGCACATTTAGAAGACGTGCCATCATTATGCGCTGAAGTGGGTTGTTTTTATTTCAAAACCATTCACTAGTTTCGACTTAACCCTGTTGCAGGCAGACAACATTTAGTTGATCAGAAAATTGACTTCAAAACTACACAGAAAAGCAACACTTTCCTCTTAAATGAGAAATATGAAAACGAGTTCCTAAAGGGAGGGTGGCGTATACGTAACATTTTTTTGTATTTTTTTAATAATTTCCCATTTTATGTTCAAATATAAATCTATTTAAATGAGAACACAAACGAATTTTTCGCAGAATCTAGCCCAAGGATCCCACAACCGGTTGATCTGTTGCGCCACGTAATTTTTAGTTTGACCCTTCAAAACAAGGTGGAGGACTTTTCCCAACAAAATTTTTCTCTCACATATGTTTAGTGGTTCTTCATTTAAGGGCCTCATGTTTTGACGACATCCGAGGTCAAAGATTATTAATGCAGTTAGGTCTCTCTTCAACTGAAAAACTGTCTAATAATTTGTATTCCCGTTGGAACTCTTTTTTACAGTCAAGGAGCCACTCGAGCTCTTCCCTTGATCTCTGATATGAAAGTAGGCACTTGAATTGACGTCCACACAAAATGTTGCATACCCACAAGATGCTGCATATTTTCAACTCTGCCTGTTTGCGTCATATCTATTCGAATATTGCAGCAGTTATTTTCTCAACATTTTCTGTTTGCCATATGTTACCTAAATGGCAGAGAAGTCCCCTTGAGTGTTTGCGGTTTTTCGTTAATTAAAAATAAAGTCGGTGAGTCGGTGAGTGCTTGAACCAAATTAGCAAGGATATTGAAAATGATGGAAGACAAATATTTCTATTAAAATCAGGGGCCCTACTCCCCTCTTCGTTCCGAAAGTAAATCCAATTCGAAATTGCTTTCCGTTCCGCTTTTAAGTAGGTACTCTGTAATACTTTCGAAATAATGTTAGTTCCACTTTCGAAATCCTATCTCCGAATCCGACAGTAGTACATTTGATTCCGTGTACGACAAAGAAAGTACAAAACGTTCGTTTTCGAAAATAATTTTACTTTCGGAACGAGATACAGGGATACAATTGCTAAATTGAAAGACCAACGTTAGGAGGACATTTATGGTCTCAATTGTTATTCATTAAGTGTATTCCAATCAAGTATCAGCCTTATCGACCACGATTAGAGTAGATTCGGCTATCGCTATATTATACCGTCATCCGCCGGTAGAAAAAGCCGGAAAGTGTATCACTCTCCAAGTCGGTGTTACTTGAGGAATAAAATAATTTGAAACTTTAAGAAAACTTCGATATTTCACTGTTAAAATTGTACAAAATTGTGAGGTGCACAGGACAGAGGAATAAACTTAAAGAAAATGAGGAACTGACTACCATTTTACGATTTACAATGAGTCGTATGAATAAAACGTAGCAATTGCTTTTACTCAAGAGAAATGTCGAAATCGAAGCATTTGCTACATTTCGTATGAATAAAAACCAATTTAAGTTAGTTCCAACTTTTGACATGTTCGAAAAGCGGCGGCACTGACCTTTTACTCAGATCGGTATGAATAAAACTTATCAGACAAAGCAAATTCTGAGTCTGCTATTTGGTTGACTCATACCTTTTGCTAAATATTTTCCACGCACCTTTTTTACATAAAATAATCTGAGCATTGTTAATTTTCGATGTTTTGTTTATAAATAGTTAAATTAGGTTTGTTCGTGCAGGAAAACCAAACAAAACATGGATATGCGATAAGTTTTCACATTATACCTGGTCTACCTTTTGTTGTTGACGTTCGTGCTAATAAAAAACAGTATAAACAAAGAAGAATTGGTGACGATAATTACTTCAAGCAATAGTTTCATTTCACGGGTGAAAACGTGGACATTTTGGCTGATACTTTTTTAAATGATCATTTTGAGACGCGTGGTGGTGCTCTTTCAAATTATCCAGAAAATTAAATCTTTCCTAAGGAATTTAGGAAATCCGAGCATTCAGGTAAACATTTTAAAATTCATGGCTTAACAGGGAACAATTTATGTGTTTAGGTTGGTGTTGGAGAAGATCTTGGTGTTCATCAGTCGACCGTTTCTTTAACTAATTGGTATGTGTGTCAAAAAAGACTTCAACAAGCCGATGATTGGATACATTTTCCGATAACTGAGGAAGAACTCAAACACCACCAAGCGATTTGGCAAATAAAATGTATGTTTCCATGTGCAATTGGAGCTATAGATTGCCTTTGATAATTTTCCCACAAAGATTTGAAAATAAATTCAAAATAAACAAACCACCGTTTGACAGTTGTCATTTGTCAAGTTTGACAGTAAATGCTATATTCGAATTTTCGAACTTACTTTAGCAAACTAGGTTTTTATTCATACCATTTCAAAGCATTTCCTAAGGGCTTTCACTCTGCTAAAACCTTTTACTCAAAGCAAATGCCAGGTTTTATTCATACGATCCAATGAGACCACAAGCAATTAACTGCGAAGTATCAGATGAACGTTACTCTGCGACGACGTAAAAGGGAGTCATGGAGGGACTTTTGCTCGAGTATGAGGAGTACATCTGAAGTCAGTAGACTACAAAAGATTGTCTCGAGAGATCCAGTTTCTAAGATCGGACTCATTCGTAATAGAGCGGGGGAGATGGTGGAAACACTGGATCACACAAATGAGGTCCTAATGGAGGTACACTTTCCAGGAAGCTATAAGTCAGCTCAGCCCTGGGCTCCAAGGAAACAAGGAGCGAACAGGATGGATAGGACGGAAGCAGAACGGATCGTGACACCAAAAGCGGTCAAGGGTGCGATAGCAACATTCTCACCCTTCAAAACTGCGGGGCCGGATGGTATATTTCCAGGTCTAATGCAATGGGGTATAGACCTAATTGCACCAAGGCTCAGGAATATATACGTTGCATGCCTAGCAATAGGCTATATCCCGATAACATGGAGGGAAGCAAATGTGGTCTTCCTTCCAAAACCGGGAAAAAAGGACTACACCGAAGCAAAGTCATTCAGACCAGTCAGCCTAACATCCTTCCTGTTAAAAATAATGGAAAGGGTGATGGTGGACTATATGGAGAGTACTGCGCTTAAGATGTATCCTTTAAATAGTAGACAGCATGCATACAGGGTAGGTATGTCTACAGAAACAGCGCTACACCAAGTAGTACGCGTTGCGGAGGAAGAGCTAAATACCGGGGGCATTGCGATGACCACTATAATGGACATTGAAGGTGCCTTCGATAAGATATGCTTTGAAAGTCTGAAACAAGCCTTGGAAAAACGTAGGGTTAACCCACTGGTGGTAAGATGGGTGGACAATATGTTGAATACGAGGGCGATTAATATTCAGACGGGAACCTCAAAACTCAGAGGAAGGGTTAGCAGAGGTTGCCCACAAGGAGGTGTTCTCTCACCTACACTGTGGAATATCACTGTGGACTCTCTTCTCGACAGACTCGAGGCGACGGGCATTCACACAGTGGGATATGCCGACGACATAGCAATAATGGCCAGAGGCAAATTCATGGACGTCACAGCAGATATCATGAGGAATGCACTCAGAGTGGTTGAGCGGTGGTGTCTGGAACAAGGGCTCTCCATTAATGCGGCGAAAACAGATCTAATAGTCTTCACTAGGAAGAGGAAAAATCTGGAATTTCGGCCCTTAACACTTTTCGGATCGGAACTAACAATGACTAAGAAGGTTAAGTATCTGGGAGTCTATCTAGATACTGGACTTACTTGGAATTACCATGTTGAGGAGAAGGTCCGGAAGGCAAAGAGGGTACTACATCAGTGCAAACGTGTATGTGGACAGAGGTGGGGACTCTCGCCTAGGTCAGCATACTGGATGTATACGATGATAACTAGACCCATTATCACGTACGCCTCGGTTGTATGGTGGGCGAAAGCCTCTCAGAAAACTGTGAGGAAGCACCTGGATAGGGTTCAGCGTTTAGCATGTATGGGAATTACAGGTGCAATACGTACAACCCCAACATGCGCATTGGAAGTCATCATGGGGATATTACCGCTAGACTTATTTATTAAGAAAACAGCGGCCCAAACGGCACTTCGCTTGCATCGAGATGCGAAATGGCACCATCGTGGTACGATCTATGGACATAGGAAGATCCTGGAACTTGTTAAAGACGAGATTAGGGAGCTAAACATGCCTATGGATCGAATAACAAGGGTGCGTATTATGGAAAGAAATCATAAAACTCGTATTGAGAACGGATTACTTCCAGAAAAAAGAAATGGTGAAATAGTGATTTTCACGGATGGATCCATGATGGATGGCGGGGCGGGGGCCGGTATCTATTCAGAAGAGCTGGAACTTGCCCGTCACATTAGCCTCGGGAAATACACTTCAGTATACCAGGCTGAGATGATTGCCTTGCTTTATGCGTTGGACTACTTGCTTGAGTGTCAAGTGGAAGGAAGAAATATCCTCATAGCACTGGACAATCAGGCGGTGATCAGATGCATGGAACAAACAAACATCACAACATCACTGGCACTGGAATGCGTACTTAAACTCAATAAGTGTTCATCTAAAAATGAAGTAACACTGACTTGGGTACGAGGACACATAGGGATCGAAGGCAATGAAAAGGCGGACTCCCTTGCAAAACAGGGGTCAACTGAAAAGTTGCTGGGACCAGAACCATTCTCTTCAATTGGCAGAGGAATGGTTGAACAGCTTGTCCACAAATGGATCACGGCAGAACACCTGAGAAGGTGGTCAACCGTGGAACAATGTAGACAAGCTAAAATGGCAATAAAGTGGCCTACCTGCTCCACTCAAAGAAGAGTTCTAAGCATGAGTCGAGGAACATTGAAATGGGTGGTGGCTTTGTCTACAGGACATGGTAATTTCAGGTATCACTTAAGGAAAATGGGCCTTATAGAGGATGATACTTGTAGACTATGCCTGGAGGAATCTGAGACAGCGGCACATATACTGTGTCAATGCCCGGCATTGGCTGGCAGAAGAATGAGGATCTTGGGACATCAATGGGTCGAGACCCAGTCGATGAAACGGATCTCCCATAAACAGATGCTAGCGTTAACACTAGGAATTGAGCCCAGAGAAGAACTGTGGAGAAATCCAGAGAGTCTCTCTGAGTAAGATTTACAGTGGTAGAGAGACGAAAAGAGACCCGACAATGGTGGTCTGATTCGATTATCTCTCGAAATATATATATATATATATATATCAGATGAACTTCTGATTTTTCAACCTAACCTTGCCAAATCTGCTTTGCGAAAATCATGTTTATGTCGATTCATTTAAATAAAGGGTGATTTTTTAAGAGGTTTAGAACTTTTTTTAAAAAAAAAACACAAAAAATTCGAAAAAATGAATGAAATATTTATTTGAATCGATAGTTTGAACCTTGCAATTTAATGTTTAAAGATAATTTCATGCAAATGTTGACCGCGGCTGCGTCTCAGGTAGCCCATCCGCTGAGTCCAATTTTGGCATACTCTTTCACACATATCGGCCGGTATCTCACGAATGAATGCATGGATGTTGGCTTCCAGTGCGTCAATCGAAGCGGGCTTGTCCCTATACACATTAGCCTTGGCATACCCCCACAAAAAATAATCTAATGGTGTCAAATCGCACGATCTAGGCGGCCAATTGACCGGCCCGAAACGTGAAATTAACTGTTCACCAAACTCGCCTCGCAATTGCGCCATTGTTTCGCGTGCTGTGTGGCATGTGGCACCGTCTTGTTGAAACCACATATCATGCAAGTCAAGAACTTCCATTTCGGGCAAAAAAAAGTTTGTTATCATCGCTCGGTAGTGTTCACCATTGACAGTAACGCTGCGATTCGCATCATCTTTGAAGAAATATGGCCCAATAATGCCGCCGGCCCATAAACCGCACCAAACAGTGGCTCTTTCGGGATGCATTGGTAGCTGTTGCAATACTTCTGGCTGATCTTCACTCCAAATGCGGCAATTTTGCTTATTTACGTACCCATTCAACCAAAAATGAGCCTCATCGCTGAACACAATTTTTCGATAAAAAAGCGGATCCCCGGCCAGCTTTCCAAGAGCCCATTCACCAAAAATTCGGCGTTGTGGTAGGTCGGCTGGCTTTAGTTCTTGCACCAGCTGTATCTTAAAAGGCTTTACGCCCAAATCCTTCCGCAAAATTTTCCACGTAGTGCTGTAACAAAGGCCTAACTGCTGGGAACGGCGCCGAATCGACATTTCGCGGTCTTCTGTCACACTAGCTGATACGGCCGCAATATTTTCTTCACTACGCACAGTACGTAAACGTGTTGGTGGTTTAATGTCCAACAAAGTAAATTTGGTGCGAAATTTGGTCACAATCTTCCGAATAGACTGCTCAGAAGGTCGAGAATGCCGATCATAAAATGGAAGCAGCGCGCGATGAACATTTCGAACCGAGCACGAATTTTGATAGTAAAATTCAATAATTTGCAAGCGTTGTTCATTTGTAAGACGATCCATGGTTAAATTGCAAACCAAACTGAAGGTGTTTGACAGTGACACAAGGTACTAAACACACGTCAGCTGTCAAAACCAGTGTTGCCAAAACCAAACCAGCTAAAAAATCACCCTTTATAAATGACCGAAAAACTCGAAATTAAATATTGAATTTCAAGGCTATAGATGCTGACACTGATTTAGAGCAATATATTTTTGCAATTACCCAAAGATTGTTACCCAAAAATTGTTGTATAGTGTGTGTTTTTTTAGAGGTATAGAACTTTAAGTTGGCAGCACTATTTTAACTGGCGGCCATTTTGTCAGCTGTCAAGTGATTTATTTTTAGTTAAGTTTGGCATTTCAACATGAATAGACTGACGCCTGAACAACGCTTCCAAATTGTGCAAATTTATTTTGAAAATCCTGGATCTGTTCGAAATACGTCTTTTTTGTTTAGCGATGAAGCTCACTTTTGGTTGAATGGATACGTCAATAAACAAAACTGCCGTATTTGGAGTGTTGATAATCCTCAAGTGTATATTGAGACACCGTTACATCCACAAAATTATTTACATGACTGTTTGGGGTGCTTTATGGGTTGGTGGAATAATTGGTCCGTACTTCGTTAAAAACGACGCTGGCCAGAACGTTACAGTCAATGGTGACCGATATGGAGCTATGATTACTGACTTTTTCGTAAATAAATTGAACAACCATGATGTGCAAGAGCTGTGATTTCACCAAAACGGCGCAAAATGTCACACAGCTCGTGCCACAATTGATTTATTGAAGGAAACGTTTCATAGTTTCATAGCATAGTTTCACGTTGTGGACCCGTGAATTGGCCTCCAAGATCATGCGATCTCACGCCGCTTGACTAATTTCTGTGGGGATATGGGAAGTCGCTAGTCTACACCGATTGACCACTTGGAGGACAACATTCGCCGCGTTATTGCCGATATACAACCACAAAATGTTGGGAAAAGTCATCGAAAATTGGACCCCTAGATTAGACTACGTCCGAGCCAGCCAGAAATCATATTCAAATTATAATGCCAGAAGATTGTCTTTCGAATAAAGTAAATTTCATGTCAATTTAAAAAAATCATCTTGTTTTATTCCATTTCAAAGTTCTATACCTCTAAAAAAAAAAAACCCTTTATAACTATAGAAATAGCATTTGGAATATTGTGAGATTTTTTTTTAAATTTCCGCAGTTTTTTAGGGTCTCCAGTATGTTTTTTTTTTCAAAATGCATTGTTTCGTCAATACTTTGAATCGGTGATCCGCTTTCCGTCTCTCTTCGGGATATATTTTTGGTAAGCTGGACCTCATTATAGTGGTGATGATTTGATAAATCGGCTGCATAGTTAACTGAAAATTGCTTCCACCAAATCAAACTCAATTGGAAACTAATTTAAAAAAAAAAACAAAAAAATACTAACCCTTCCAAGGACCACCTTCAGTTCAGTATCCTAGACCGGTCGATTGAATTGGCAAGCTTGTAAGAATTTCTATAAGTTATTTTCGATAACAATTTAAAACAAGAAAACCAACCTCTCAATTTCAATACGCAACAACAACAAAGTTGATCTGTCATTTTTTTATATTATTGTATTTTCCTTGTAATATTTACCTATATTATATAATATTAATTTTTTTGTTTATCAAAATCACAGCTAAAAATCGTTCATTAATAAAACAAAAGAATGTAAATCATAGGAAAAACTAAAATACATGCCAATGCAACAAAACAAAGTGATTGCTCTCTAAATGTATATTCTATATTAATCCTTCCAGTTGGTAAATTACTATACCCCTAAACTATATATATATATATGTCTGAGTGTCACATAGTTAATTAAATATTACTTTCATGTTTTTTTATTTTTTTGCTATATTTTTCTGTGTGATTTAAAAATATACTTCTGCCCTCAATACACAATTAAAAACTTATTAAATTATCTTTATGTTTATATATGTATGCGTCTTTTTATTCTTTTGTTTATAATTTGCATTTATACTTTTACGTTTTTTTTTTTTTTTGTTTTTTTTTTTTAACAATATTCGAATTGCTTTTGTGTTGCATATTTTAAATGATCACAGTCCAAAAATATATTATATTCATATTAAATATTAAACTATTAAGTTTTAATTTAATTTTAATGTTTCAATATTTTTTTTTTTTTGTACACAAATTTTGAAAACATAATTAATTTTTAACAAAAAGTGCAACAATCAAATCACGGGTATGTGGGTGGGTGAGGTGTTTTGTTTTTCTTTTTCTTGTGCCGAAAATACTAGCGAAGGATGGATCGATTCTAATTTATTATTAAGTAAAAATGTGAAGTTGTCATTTAGTTATAATAAATTCTCTTTTTGTTGCTATAAGTAATTTTTAGTTTTCAATTATCGTACTTCGTTTCTTAGCGGTACAAAAAATGTGTGTTTAAGTTTCTTTGTTTATACAGTTTTATTTATGAACATCTATGCGATTTCTACTAGATCCTATTTGCTATATTTGGTTTTCTCTATTTTTATCGATGAAATTGAACAAATTTTGTTGAATTTGAAACATTTCGGGAATGCCTTCGGGGGGAAGTTGTTTTCTGTTTTTTTTTTTTTGTTTTCTCGAATATCGTTTTGATCCAAACAATGTCGAAGCGGTAGCTAGTTATGTTGATAGAGTTTTTGTTTTTTTTGTTGGTATGAGTATTTTCTTCTTAATTATTAGGTATTTGTTTTTTTTTTTTTTTTAATTTTCTTTACAACTATTAGTGGGTACAATTTCAATAATAACTATTAATTGTTTTGTTTTTTTTTTTTTTCGTTTTTTGATTGACACTATGATGGAAGAACAAATAGATTATCCTTAAGCTCAGATTGGTTTAGCTTATGCTAGAAATCACTACTAGTCGATGGATTACCTAAGTTGCTCTCCACCGTGTCGTCCTTATGTCAGAGGGGCGGCTTGTAGACTTCAATAGCTGGCGTTAACATATCCACTCGCGTTGATATCGATGTATCACTGAAATTGTAAAAAGAATACTTTTAAACTAAGCGAAACAAAGTGAAAATGGTAATTTTTAAATGGTTTTTATTTCCCATCCGACTGTGAACGAGGAAATTAAATTTCCCGCTTGTGTGCTTTATTAATTCGCTTTGTTCAACACTTGGGCATAACTATTTTTAATTGCAAAGTTCGAAGTACTCTTGCAGTTTCACTGAAAATGGGGGAGCACTGAGGTTAAATTTGGCTTTTGTTCTTTGATTGGAAGTGGCTTCGCAGTGGTGGTTGGGAACAATGTGTGAGAAGTGAGAAAGTGCTATTTAAAACTTTAGTTTGTGGCGTGGGTGTGAATCACTCGAATTTGTAGTTTTGTTTGAATTTGAGAGTTTTTTTTTACGCCATTTTTTTAAAACTTTCTAAATACATTTATTGTACAAATTTATGGAAGAGACATCATTTGCCGTTCTATATTCAGTTAAAAGTTGCCGATAATCGACCAGTTAAATCGCCCAACTCGTGAGAAATACTCGTAACCTTTTTAAACTAATAGCACTAAAAAACTTTGAAAGCTACTCGTATCTTGCTAAATAAAGTCTATTTTTCATTTTACACTTCACAAAACTATTTGTGCTATCAATATTCAATCAAACAATCTGTATTAAACCGGATGCAAGTGTAAGACATTTCTAATAAAGAGTTTTTCAACAGGGACGCTGCAAAAGTAGAGCGACAGGGACAGCAAACGACGCCGAATTTCTTGCCGCTCTTTTGACATTTATCTTCAGTAAGGTTTGCCATTTCACGATGGAAAGATATACGAGACAACAACCAGTCAATATTATTAAAATTTACTACCGAAATTCAGAGTCAGTGGCCTCAACGTTAAGAGCGCTACATCCAATTTATGGTCGTCATAGGGTAAGGCGAGGAGGATTTGACACAAAAACGATGATACGTCATTTTGAACCATAATTTAGCGCAATGTTATAAATGTAGGGGTATGAAACTTTCCTTATATATTTGACTTTAAAATGGTGTTTATTCCAATAGTGTAATGTAAAGGGTTTTCATGATGTGAAGCGAAAAATAAATATAGTAAAAGTGACAAATCCTCCCACTTTATAGGAGGATTTGACATTGCCTTAGGAGGTTTTGACAATAGGTAGGAGAATTTGCCAGTCGACGAACTTTTATTTAAAAACATAACACAAAGATAACTTTATTCAGAAAAAACTAACAAAATGTACAGAAAAGTTCATAAATTAAGTTGCCATAAGTTATTATAAATTCAGCAAGTGTTTTATCAAAAAAAAAAAAATATTAATTTAGCGAATATCAAGGTTAGCAAAATCTATATTAAATTGAAGTTTCTCCTTGGATCTGGAGGTTCCAGGCATTTGCACAGGGCTTGGAAGTTTTGCTACTAAGTCAGTTGAAAGTGCAAGTTTAACGTCTTCCACTAAAGATATTTGATTTATTTTGTCTCCTAAAATATTTAATTGTGTATGGTAAAGGGGTATTCTTAGCTTCTAATACCAGGCCAACGTAATAGAACTCCTTTTTATTGCCAAATTGTATGAGTACATAATCTCCAGGGCGAGCGACTATGTTTTTGTTTAGTGTTAGTCCCTCCATTTCCATTTAACAATTTGTCAAATCCTCCTACTTCTAAGTTGATAAATCCTCCTTTAATCGCACTTTAACTTTATATTTCAACTTACCAAAATGTTGCAGTATTTTCACTAAACACCTTTGTTATATTTAAAATGCATGTATTAATAGTCACAATCACTAAAGATACAAAAAAAAAATTGGTATTTACACATGGTATCCCAACAAAGAAAATATACAATATTACCAAAAAAGTCGACCTAAAACAAAAACACGTGCTTTGGGTCGTAAGGCGGAGGTACAACTGACGTTTTCATTTGTGCTACTCATAACACAACAGGCACTGCAAATTCGAGTTTTTGCTCTCTTTCGCGTTATGTGTGACCTTATATTTGAAAATGACAAAGCCTCCTTTCGTCAAATCCTCCTCGCTCTACCCTAATCGTCCTAGCAGATCAACAATTGAGCGTCTAGTGGAAAAATTTGAATCCACAGGCACAGTACAAAATGTTCCCGTGCCAGTGAGACAAAGAAGTGACCGTAGTGTCGAGAATATTGCTGCCGCTGAGGCTTCAGTTGAAGAAAGCCCAAATGTGTCTCTCACACGTCGTTCTCAAGCGTTGGGCATCTCTGTGACGTCGTTGTGGCGAATTTCGCGAAAAGATCTTGGCCTACATCCTTACAAGATTAAATTGACGCAAGAACTGAAGACGCTTGACCACCAGAAGCGTCGTATGTTCGTGAATTGGGCTGAGCAACAACTTGAAAATGATTCGGATTTTCATCGAAAAATCATCTTCAGCGATGAGGCTCATTTCTGGCTGAATGGCTTCGTCAATAAACAAAATATGCCGTATTGGTCAGGCAGCAATCCACACGTACTCCATGAGTCATCATTGCATCGGTTTGATGTGGTTTATGGGCCGGCGGCGTCATTGGGCCGTACTTCTTCCGTGATGATCAAGACCGGCACGTTACTGTGAATGGGAATCGCTACCGTTCAATGATAACCGAATATTTTTGGCCCCAATTGGATGATATGGACTTGGAGGACATGTGGTTCCAACAGGACGGCGCCACAAGCCACACAGCGAATGTCACAATCAATTTATTGGAAACCAAGTTTGGAGAACGTGTTATCTCACGAAATGGTCCAGTCGCTTGCCCGCCTCGGTCGTGCGATTCGACGCCGTTAGACTATTTCCTGTGGGGCTACGTCAAGTCTATGGTCTATGCCAACAAGCCAGCGACGATTGATGAACTTCGTACGAATATCGAACGTGAAATTGCAGCAGTATCGGTCGATTTATGCTTGAAAACCGTCGAAAATTGGGTTCAGCGTCTGGACCTCTGCAAGCGTGCCCGTGGTGGCCATGCAAAAGAAATCGAGTTCCATACACATAATGGCATTGGACGTACTTTCATAGGAATAAAGAATTTCATTGATATCCAAAACCGTTTTTGTTTTATTTAAAAAAAAAATTATTTATTTATTTTGTAGCGCTCTTATTGAAAAACCCTTTATTAAATGTGCTTTTCATTATGTAACAACTTTCAATTCATTAAAATGTCTCTTGGCCACCCTGTGCTCTTATTTGCCAATGTTCGTTTTTATGTTTACATGAAGAATAGACAATACTGTCTAACGATGGAGCCACAGTTTTAGGCTCTTTTCTTTATATAATACATATGATCTGCTTGTTAAGTATTCTGAGCAAGAAAGTCTCGCAGTCTGAATAAAGATATCGTTAAAACAAGACGTGTCAAACACACGTCGATATATGTTTTCTTTTTTGCGAAGTTGTATGGTTTTTTTTATGTTAAACGTAATCATTTTGAAAACTGCGTTACACAAGAATCTCCAAACTGATCCTAAAGCCTATCCAAACTCATGTGGGGTTGTCAAAGTCTTTGTTAATGATTTAGCGTTAGCACTTTCTCCTAAATAAAGTTGGCTAAGCGTGGCGTACATCTGTTGGTATTCCTACAAGCTACAAGTACAAGCTGTGTTGCCAACAAATATAGCTCTTTGCAGACGTTTGTAAGGGGTTTGGGGAGTAAGCTGGTGAATGCGTGACGAGAGCGTTACGAAAAGTGTGATCGGGTGAGGCGAACGGAAGTTGAGAGGGAGATATAAGTTAGTGAAGATAGAAAGCGAGAGAGTTACGTTTCGTATAGAGAGAGGTGCGAGCACACATTTTCTTTCTCTCTTCCTCTCATAGCCAGTGCATGAAATATATATATATCTCTGTCAGTAGTTCGTTTTCGACATATGTATATACAAGGTGGGCCAAAAGAAGTCATCCGATGTTGTTTGGGTCTCATTTTTTTTCTAAATGAAAAACTTCGATTCTGTTTTTTGATTATGTTTATTTGAACCTTTAGAATTTTATTGGTCAAGTCGAGAAGATGATATCGGCCAAATGGGCGCCGTCACAATTGATTGCCATACGGGCTCGTTTTATGGCATTTTTCATCACTTCGGCGAGAACTTCGGGCGACAGACTCGTGTCGAATGGTGTCCTTGAGGGCTTCTAGGGTCTCGGGCTTGTTCACGTAAACACGGGACTTCAAAAAACCCCACAAAAAAAAAATCTGGAACGGTTAAATCGGGCGATCTTGCGGGTCAGTGCAAATCGCCAAAACGAGAGATGAGGCGACCCGGGAACGCCGCCTTCAGAATATCGGCTGTGGCTCGCGCAGTGTGTGCCGTGGCTCCGTCCTGTTGGAACCACATGTCCTCCCGGCCTAAATTGTCCGATTGCCGCAGGAAAAAATTGGGTTAACATGGTCCTATAGCGCGCAGCGTCCACGCGCACTGTCGTTTGACCAGCGGCGTTCTCGGAAAAAAATGGCCCGATGACTCCTCCAGCGTGATCAGCGCACCATGCAGTAACTTTGAGCGGGAGTAATGGCTCCTCGTACATTACTCGTGGATTTTCGGTGCCCCAGAAGCGATAGTTTTGCTTGGTCACGTACCCGCTGAGGTGGGATTGAGGATGGCTTGGGCGTAGGTAACACGCGTTTGGCGGTCGACAGGCAGCAGCTGATGCACGGACTGGACTTTGTACGGGAACATGCGCAATTCTTTGACCAAAATTCGCCTTAGGAACGACCGGCTGATGGCTAATTGCGAGGCATGGCGTCTGGTCGATGTTTCCGGCGACAGCTCGACGTCCTCGTCAACAGCGGCGATATTCTCCGCACAAAGGCCGCTCCGGGGCCGGCCACTCTTGGCAACGTCTCGTGTGGTCCCATACTCTTCAAGGTTGGTGGCCAAACGGCTGTGGAATCGGCGACGGAATTCGCGCTGCGCCGATACTACAGACGAATTGTTACGCAAAAAAATAGACACGATTATTCCGCGTTCTTGGGGAGTGTATCGCTCCATGGCTTGCTCACTTGTATTCTACGTCTGTCTAGTCCAAAAGTGTCAAAACAGATTTGAAATTGGCGGCCATTTGCAAAAATAAGAGCATATTCCAATAGGGTGATCTCTTTTGGCCCACCTTGTATATACAAACATATGATGGAGCTAAAGAAGTTTTACTTCAGTCGGGTGGTCTAAAGCACACTCGTTTGTATACCCTCCACAGGAAGGTATATTCACTTTGTCATTACATTTGTAACGTCAAGAAGGAGTCACCGGAGACCTCATAAAGTATATATATTCTGAATCAGGATCACATTCTAAATCGATTTAGCCATGTCCGTCTGTCTGTCTGTCTGTCTGTTGAAAGCAGGATAGCACCCAAAGGAATTGACATAGGCGAATGAAAGTTGGTGAAAGGACTTATTTTCATTGTCGTCAAGTTGGTATTAAAAATGGGCTATGTCGGGCAAGTAGTTCTGGTACCTCCCATACAAAATCAATATTAGGCCCATGTGTCTCTCTGTCTGTTGTTCAATGTAATTACGTACTACCTCACATGCCTAAAACTTTGCATGACTTGTATGCAGTGGAGGGTATCAAAGCATCGGCCAGGCCGATGATAACATTTTTACTTGTTTAATTGTTATTTTTTATTTTTTTTTGTATGCTATTTTGCCTGTCCACAGTGCTCTAAAGCGAGATGAACACCCCGAAGGTGGGTGCGTTTCATTACCACCACTTTGACTGTCACTTTGACTGTGAATTGGGATTATTGACACAAGAAGATTTGGATTCTGGTTCGATACAAATCTTTCATCACTATTCATTTACAAATACTGATTAGTTAATATATAAATTATTACAAAGAAAAAGAAATGTGTTTCATAATGAACTTAAGTTTAGAGCATTATAAAAAACAGCTATGTTTTTTATTATCAGCTATGATCCATATAGATCATCGATTTAAATGCAACAGCACATGACCCTGCTTCTCATCGAGATCACAAATCATGATTTGAAAATGATTTCTACTATTTCCCACTGGCTTGTTTTATTTTTAAATGTTGGTGTGCCTGTAAACGGTAGCCATAGATAACAATCACGTTGCCAGACTAAAAAATGGAGCATAAAAGATCAAGTGATTTTTTCGCATTCGAATGAACTCCCCGTCGGTATTTCGAGCTTTTTTTTTGTTTCCTTCTATGAATGTATGTCCAGACCAGCCAAACAATTGACAAACAATTAAATACGTACATATTTCATAAATATTTCTGAAACATTTATTAAACAAAACAATTTTTATGAAATGTTTTGCTGGTTTGGATCTGGACACCAAAAAAACATTTATGAAATGTTTCACAGTTTTCCAATCGTGATGGGAAATAATTTTTGTTTTACATGTTTCCCTGCGGAAAGTGAGCGCTGTTTTTCGATTATTATTATTTTCAATAAAATAAAAATGTCCAGAAAAGCTTGGAATGCCTAATGAGAAAGTGATTCATTGAAATAAAATTGAAACATTTTTTAAGCATTTATTAAATAAATTTCAGAAATCTTTTATAAGTGTTTATGAAATGTGTCCGATTTGCTTCAGAAACATTTCTGAAATGTTTCGCTGGTCTGGACACACCCTTAATATGCCAATATAAACTGAAGTGCTAGCAGCAAAATATTGTTCATGTGTTGCATATTTGAACATAAAATACTAAATTTGTTTCACGAAAATATTTTTGAAAAGAAAAATTATCCAAATTTTATTCAAATATGGTAACACCCCCCGACATTGCAAGTGAAATGACATGTGCCTTGTGTGACGTCACGTTGAGCAGAATATTTCCAATATGGCTGGTGGCAATATGAAGTTTGAAATACTTTGTATTATCTGTTTTGTTTTTGAAAGTAACTGTTGCCACAATTCCAAAATTAAGCTTATCAATGATCCGTTTAATGAAAAACAGCTAATAGGTTTGGATAGCGTCTGCAGAGAACACCTGCGCACCATTGAATAAACGTCACTGATCACATCCACTAAAAATTGCAAAAACAATTCCGCACTATGACTAAGACCCCTTTCAATGGCTCCTCACCATCGATCTGTTATTTACTTCAAACGAAGCGCCCCACAATTTGTTCGAAAACAAGTCATCTCAAACGAAATGCACCACATCGCCGACAATACTTTTATCAAGCACAGAGAAATCTATCTATAAGTATGAGCACTCAAACTTCAAAAAGAAGTCTGGCATTTGTGTGGCATAAAGTTTTCTTACAGTGCGATGGTCCACTCAAAAACTCCAATTCAAAATCACTTCACATGAGGAATAACAAATTTTGCTGTAAGAAATTCAAATTGCTTGCACATTATTCCATCCAGACAAAAGTCCAATCCACACACGTGTATGACCTCGCATTCGAAACCAAACAAAACGACCACCCAACATCCTGGCCGGATATGGGCTTGCCGCAAATTGCAAATAGAAAATCCCTATCCTACTATATTGTCACCAAGGAAGATAAACAACTATCGTCACATCACCAGATAATGTGGTGAGCCATCGCACAAAATCCTCACTTGATGCGCCAGGACAATGGACAAGAAGAAATCAAACATACCAACTATACAAACTAAAGACCAAACCCAACAAGCACTTGTTGAGTTTGGTTTTTCCATTTTTTTCTCTGCCAGGCATGGTGCCACCTAAACGAAGCTGCCGTTCATCACTGTGCATACAAAGTCCCGTTTCGTATGAAGGCTCTCCTCGATATGTGAGAGCACACACAAAAAAAAAAGTGCTACGACTCCGTGTTAGGACTGTTAAGTCCTTAATTTTTAATTAATTCCAAATCACGAACGCATGGAGTATGAAACACAAGCAAACGATTGCACTTTTTATTATATCTCGCACACCCTCCATGCAGGCAGTCTATACACACACAGGCTGCTGACTGCTGTGTCTGTGCACAGTAATTGCTAATGCAAACGATTATGCAATAATCGTCAATGAAACGATTCGAGATGCACTCATGTGCATGTGTGCGTAGGCAGTGTGTCGGAGGTTGAAAATCGCCTGCTTTGTCGGATGAGGAGGATATTGCAATTTGCTGTTGCTGTTGCTTTTGATTTTGCTTTTGCTTTTGCTGTGGCAGTCGGGTCTGGCAGTTTGTGCCTGGCTGCCGGTATTAATGGATAGCGCCTTGATGCATACGATTTAATAATGTTGGCTCAAGTGTCAGACAGGTGTGTGTATAGTGGTGTGCAGTCGGGCACGGCAGAGTGCCTCGTTTTTGAGGGACTCACAGAGAGATTAATTAATCAGAGACTCGAGATTATGTTGTGCAGATTTGTTTGTCCATCAGTGATGGGGATGCAGTTGAATTGTGCTCCTGTTGCTGATTTGTTTGTGCGGCGGAGTTAATGACAATAAGGACTCTTAACATGACGGATGGTGTGGCATTAATTGATTGTGAACGATGAGGAGGGTATCAAACCAGAAACTACTGGCCATCTATAAAGAGTACCTTCTACTGTGGAAGCAGAGAAGTTGAAGCAATATTAGAAAAAAGGTGGCGATGGAGGTCAAAGAAATACGGTATTAAGCAACTTACTTAATCAGGCGGCTCTAACCAGTCCGAAGAGAACCGAAGCCTCACACAACAAGTCTCTCCAAATGGGCAAGTTCTTAGAACCCTGCCTCCAAGTCATTTTTGGGTGTCATTTGGGCCACATAAAGCGAGGTCTTTCTCTACTGTCTCTCCGGGCTATACTCGAAGACTCTACGGTAGTGGTCCAAGACTGTGAAGACAGTTTTCCCCTTTTTTGATCAGCAAAGGCAAAAATGTTGCCCTAAATTCGAAAAAAAAACCTCCCCTTTTTTTCCCTAAGTGACATTTTTATATGAAATTTGAATTTGAAATGATTTTCTTTCTAGTATCTAGACCAAACTTCAAATCGAGTGAACGCATTCAGATGCACAAAAATTCTAACGTAGACGTTAGAACAGCTCAATTTTAGTAAACTTTGAAATTTATTACAAATCATTTCATTAAATTTTACTTTTAAGCGTTTTATCTTTCAAAGAGATTTTTGATTTTTTTTCCCCTTTTTAAGCTTTCCCTTTTTTCATTGAAAAAGCGCCAAAATTGCCCTCAATCTTGGACCACTGCTCTACGGGCCTGAGCATTTGTTTTCAGAGCCAGCTACAGGCGACTATACAGCTAGTATAGTTCGGACATTGAATCTTCTCCGCCAAAGTCCGTCAACGGAAACAGGACTGAAAATGTTGGCAGTAATAATGTTCGATATTTAAAATACGGGCGAGGATTGAAATTCTGCTTTCAAAATTTTGCTTTTCAACATTCTGTCTGCTCATACAAAAATGTTGCTCTTCAAATTTTAAGCAATAAAGTTTAGCTTATTTTGCTTTTTTTCAACTAACAAATATAAACAAAAAAAAATTAAAAAACGAAATACGAAAAATAGAAATTATAAAACAATTTCCTATATTAAAAAAAAAATATGAAACATAAATCTTAAAAGAAATCAAATTTAAAAAGGAAAATAGAAAAAAAAAACTGTCACATTAAAAATAAAAATTAAAAAATACCGAATTTGATTTAAAAAATTATAAATAGAAATTAAATTTTGTTAAAAAAAATAAAATTTAAAAAGAAAAGAAGTTCAAAACTAACAAAAAAAAAATTAAATTAAAAACACGAAATTGAAAAAAACGCAAATTAAAAAAAAAATTTTCTGCTTTACAAAATTCCCTCAAATATTAAAAAAAAATTTAAAAATGTTAAAAAGAATGCGCTTCTTGAATACAACATTTTTAAGGTAGAATTTTGTTGAGCTTGTAACTTTTCCAAAATCAAAAAAATACAAAATAAAATAGATTTGACGTATCTGCTATTCAAAAACTTTTTGTAGAATATCGCGAGCAATCTTATGCGAAAAAAGATATAAATAATAAAATAAATAAACTTATATATAACGCAAGATGGAGCGAAGACCCTGACCAATAAAATCTGTTCGATTAATTTAACTTTTCCAACTGACAGATACAATATGCAATACACTGCACGCCATTCTATGGAATGTGAGGGTACAGACAGGTTCCCAACTTCAGCCAGATGTATTAAGATTACTTTCAATTTCAACATTTTTCTCCTTTGACAGTTCTCATAAATTGAGGAAATATTGAAAGATTGAGAAAATTATTGCGACGTTCGTAGACGAAATTGAGATGAGGCCCAATAATGGGCTAACAATTTATATTGGTTGTTGTACTGATTCAGTTTTGTTCTAAATTACTAGCTTATTGTCTCACACCAACAAGATTTTATTCCTATGTAATAATCATCTAAAAGACTGAGAAATATGTAAGCTTACGGGTAGAGAAACAAATTTTATTATAGGGCGAGGCAGGCAAGCAACAAAATATGAGTTCGAAATCAGGAAATGCCTCAAAAGGGGTGCAATAATGCTTCACAGATGCAATTCGTCCTTTTTACTAGATATGTCTGAATTATTCTGCCGATTAAAGTGGTCACAGATCAGTTCGAATATGCCCAACTTTAATCCAAGCTTTGGCACTTAAAACGAAGGAAACGCCATTTATTAAAAAGGAAGATCTTGGTAGTTTAGAACGAAGGAGCTTGCGTTTTATAGCGAAATAGTCTCCACGTCTGACTGCCAATTTCTAAACCAGCTCATAAAAGATTTGGCAACAAAAATTATGAAACCTGCATTTTTTATATGAATAAAGTCCATCGTAATCTAAAATCTGGTCTTCACGGACATTCAAGCCAACAATATGCCGAGGCAAGTCATCATTGTAGCCACGGCAACATCTGTGTCCTTGTATTGAAAAAAAACGGCAAATGGAGCGACAAACTAATCGCCCACCATCGAGGTGAGAACAAAAAACCCTCCCAGACTCCAACTACCAACGCAGATGCCTAAAAATCGATGTGTAACCAAGTTTGGACAGAAAACTAAGCATGGACGAAATTTTAGGCAATTCAAGTGACGACGCTTGCAAACTAATCCGTCAGTGCGCGACTACCTTCGACACAAACCGAAAATTCATTTCCTGGTGGATTTCCAATCAACCCCCCATTCAACAAACATATTACATTTCATTCCGAACACGCACAAAGGACATCAAAAACTGTGTCACAGACATCCGTTTCGCTTACACCCAGCCCGCAGGCAATAATCGAACACCCATTCGCTTAATCATGCGGTTGTAACAAAAGCGTTCGAACAGTAATTCACGAAATGCTTCATCGCATGGTCAATTAGTGCTTTTGACCGACCACCAGTCGAACAGAAAAAACCGCTTAAGCGTTTCGGCTGAATTAATTTTCGGTCCGGAAGCACACTACTCTGCAGCGAAATCAATCACTGCTATTGCCATCCGTTGTCGCCGCCACTAACACACACACACACACATCGGCTCAAGCCCAAGGACTTTGTACAAGCATATAGAGTTTGTACAAAATTCAACATCAATTGAATCACCGCACCGTGGATGAGTTTTTACATTTATTCAGCATGTCCCTACCGACAGCTGCCGCCCGGCGGACATGTGAGTTAAATCGGATGTCGATAAATGGATCAGGAACTCCCTGTGGCAAAGGGATAAATTGAAAATGAATCCTTAGCGATGGAAATTAATTGAAGAATTTTAAGGAACTGGCGTTCTGACGGGACAAACAAACGAACTCCAATAGAGAAGACCCACATGTGTATCCAGTATACTCAATGTATACTCAATCAATCGGGTGTCCTCCGCCCTTTTGGTAGCCGTGTCAGCTTCTGTTAGAGGATATCAAATGAGTTTGTCCGTTCGTCATGAATTATGAATTTGGATGGTGCACACTGAGAAATTACCACCCACTGCAACACTTGAAATTCCTACATCCATCAAATACACGTACAATCTAAAGAATGCAGTCCTCGTATGTGTGTAGATTGCATGCGTCCCTTTCAGGAATTCCCTTTCATCTTTCACACCAGAGCTCGCTCGCCGTATCGCCTCCGACGCAATAAAACGCCAGAAAAAAGAACTAAATCCTTTTGTATCCATTTTTCCTACGACTGTATGATGTATGTATTTATATATAAATGTGTGTCGGCATTAAGAAAGTCCTTCTCATCTGCATTGTTTGTCGGCTTTTATATAGTTTTTATTTTGCTGTGTTTAGCTTTTGTGAATTGGTTGCGTAACGCTTTGTTGTTTCGAGTATTATTTTTTTTGGAAACATTTTTTAAAAAGGATCCGAAGAGAGAATATCCTCAGAATAAATGAGTTAAGAAAGGGGTGACTAGGAAAGCACAATAGCTGAGCGTTCCGACTTTGAATGGATTGCATTTGAATTTTGCGTTTTTTTTCTCCTTTCAGCTGCATAGTTCCGCCAGGAGAATAGTGTGGCAAGCGTGAAGAGGAAACAAAAGGCGAAACTCACTTAATTGAAAGAGGATACTCGTATATGCACTGCACATATGGGATGACAGGCAACAAAAAATAGTTTTCAGAGAGTTTTTCGTCAAAGAACTTATGAATGGATATATTTTTAATCGCAGCATGGCATCTGGTGATAAACTTTTCTTTGTATCAGCTTGTGAGCAGATTTTTGCTTTATGCAAATCCGTTTGGTGTCCTGAATGTTTGATGCGTTTGTGTAATTTTTTTTTTGCACTATTTCTTCAATTTTGAAGTGGGAGTTTCTAATTGTGAAAGGAAGTGGCTGCAATTATTTTAAGGTGCATATTCAAGAAGGTTGAAAACAGGGTAATAATTGCTAAAATGAAGTTTTGCGTAGCTGTTATTGCGTTTTTATCGGAAATGGGGGAGATTATAACAAAAATTTAGCATAGATATGTGAAAATAGATTGGGAAGTATAAGTAATTAAAAAAAAATGATTTTTTTCTAATTTTTTGAGAAAAACTAAGTACGTATCTTATTTCGAATACTGATTTTATCTTGAATATGTATTTGGGTCAAAATCGTTAGAGCGGTTTTTGTAAAATTTCGCAGACAAAATGGTACCAAATATTGCAATGTTTAATTTGAAAAATAATACTGCCTAACTATTTAGCTGAAAACCGAGTACAAGTTATTGTTCGGGATGTAAGCATTACTTGGTTTTTAGGGTTTTATCGAAATCGAAAATGGGGTTTTCGAGATATGAGCAGTTATTAAAGTGAGCTTTCCTAGTGATTTGAATTTAAAATAATTTTGAAAACATCAAACTCTTTGTTTGCATTTTGGTCAAAATCATGCCGTTTTGAGGTAAGCTGGGAAAACTATATTTTTTTAAAAAATGACCTTTTTCAAAAATCCATTTTACGATAAACTGAGATAAAAACTGAGTTTTCCATTAAGTTAGAAATGACTATATTACCTTAGAAATGAATTTTTGTTACAATCGTACGGACCGTTTTCGAGATATGTCCAAATTTCTAAAGTACCGTTACTCGATTTTTTAGCGCAAAACTCAAACCTCACCTACTTAAATATCAATTTTTGTTGAAATCGTTAGAGCCGTTTCCGAACAAATCAAACTGGTATGAAAATTTTGTATGGGAAATTAATATTGAGGTTACCATGGGAAAAAAAAAACACTGCCCCGAACGATAAGCCCCCAAACTCCAAATTCGATGATTGAACCAAATCAGGGCAGCTATTTAGGCTGTAGGCCTCGAGACATACAGACAGACAGACGGACAGAATTTTGTGACCCACTTTTTTGGAGTTCGCCTGTCATCGTAATGTCAGAATTGATTAACATCTCGAGTTCGAAATTTTGTACGAATACAATATTTTTCTCTTACTACGTAATGGAGAAAGTTAAAAAAGTTGGTGCAACAGGTCCGTAAAAACCCTAGGCCCAGCTTCCCACAACCATTCGTTTTGTGCAAGTTTTGAATTTTTTTGGCACAACTGAAAGGGATCTAAAATTTTATACCGCATCCAAACAACCAATTGAGAAGCTCTTTCATGACAGTAATACTCTCGGATATTTGTCAGACTGTGGCGAGAGGTGGTGCAGTGGAAAACAACTTAAGAAGTAATTTGTGTTTTTCCGGGGATCGAACACACTAATCAACCCCCAAGCCTATTTTTTATAGATATCCCCGCGAAATCTGCCAGTAAGATCAGAAATGAAAAGAGCATCCTTCGAGGAAAATGCGGTGCAAAAATAGTCTTAAAGCCGAATTCATTTTAAACTACCCTAAATAGAGAGTCCACCTAAAACTAAAAACAAATAAAAGCTGAACAAAATCACGCCAACTCATACGGCAATGAAAATTTAAGAACAAGTCACGAAGCAACTTCCGAGCGTTTGGAGCTGGTACGTGGAATCGATGGTAATCCCTCCACTAAAAGGTTGTCACTCCCAAAAGCAGTTGATAGAATCGATGGAGGACATTCCTAATAGACTCGTGTCCCTCGTCACATCGATAAAAAAGGTAGCCGAAAGCACTGACGGCTACCAAAAACTTCAGAGAAAGAGCTCGTGCTATATGATAACCGGGAAAAGATTAAAGAAGATGAACATGTTAAAGTCCTGCAGCGCCAAAGAAGGGCAACCAGACATCAGGAATATCGATTATCGAACTAAAAGAAGAGAATTTAAGAAGATCTTGTCCAGAAAGCGCAATGACACAGTTAATAAAGATTGAACATTCTCGCGATCAAAACCACAAAAATCTGCAGGTTTTATAGGAGTGCCAGGCGGTAGGATTCAAGACCTGGACGCAGTGTTTTCGAGACCGTGAAAAGAATCTATAGTCACCAATGCACAGAGAAAAGCTGAAGCAGCATTTATAAGAGTTAAATGGATATCAAAGAGAGAGAGAGAGAGCGACTAAATAACTTGTCACTACAAAATTTAAAAAAAGGTCAGATATGAAAAAATCCTTAAGAGCTCTTGTGATTCATAGTGAAATCTGGGTGGTTCTAATTAGTAAACGTGCTTCTTCTTCCTAGTAGTTTTTAAGACATCTTGTAGGTCCAAGGTTTTAAAAAACTCCTGACATTCATTGAAAATCTAGGTGGCCCAAATATAAAAGGCGGACTTTAGTGGTATGGAAAACGGAGGTTTAATTTTGCTTCTTCAGCAGGTATTCCACGAATGGTTCTTGTAAAGGGCCACAAATTGATCGAGATGATGGTCTAAGTGAATCTGTTACAGTTGCCTTAAACGTACCCATTTTATCTACTCACCTACCTAAAAAAAAAGTTTATGAAAAGCGAGACCCGTTCACCAGCGGAAGTGATGTTTTTGTGGGTGGCGGATAAGCGAACGAAACATCCCCAAAAACTGTGGTTCACTGACTTCCAAAAACTATGGAGGGACAAATCTGGTGGAGCATGAGGCTCTGCTCAACCTGTTTTCCGCTAGGCATTTTTGTTGAATCATTCGCAAAAACAAGCCCAATCAACGGACTGGAAATATTTTGAAGAGGCTTACTCAATGATCCTACAAAAGTATATTGGAAATTTACATATCACGGGTTACATCACGTCACACTTAGACTTTCTAAGACCGTTCTCGAGTGCCTACCTCAGAAAGGAAGTATGGACAGATGACTTATACCCAGTCAGTGCCGGCTCCAGCGAAACTAGCGCCCTGTGTAAGATTTACGGAGAGCGCCCTTTTTTCATCTTTGCGCACATGCATAAGTCTTTTCCACATAACTCAGGAGGTAGACTTTGAATGGTTTTTTTTTTATTAAGGTATTTTTTGTTTTGAGATTTTTCAACTAGATTCTTTTGTAAAATGTAAGTGGATGTGCAAGAATATTTTGAGATTTGTAGGTTAGAAGTGAACTTGCATAGGTCTAGTGGGATTTTTTATTTTGCGATATTTTGAGTTAGATTCTCCTTGAAGTTGCAACATTGCAAGTGATGTAAATTAATGTGCAAGAAATATAGCTACATGAACAGGGTGGAATATTTTGAGATTTTTAGGTAAGAAGTGAACTTGCATAGGTCTAGTGGGATTTTTTATTTTGCGATATTTTGAGTTAGATTCTCCTTGAAGTTGCAACATTGCAAGTGATGTAAATTAATGTGCAAGAAATATAGCTACATGAACAGGGTGGAATATTTTGAGATTTTTAGGTAAGAAGTGAACTTGCATAGGTCTAGTGGGATTTTTTATTTTGCGATATTTTGAGTTAGATTCTCCTTGAAGTTGCAACATTGCAAGTGATGTGAGTAAATTTGAAAGAAATAATTAAGCATAGGTGTGATGGATGTTGTTATTTTGGGCTTATTTGAACAAGCTTTTTGTTTAAAATGCAAATGGCAGTATTTTTTCACGAAATGATTACATTTTTTTCCTAGCAATGCGCCCCCAGAACTTGGCGCCCTGTGCATTTGCACATCTTGCACTTATGGTTGGTCCGGCACTGTACCCAGTACGCAATCCATTCCCGTGCATAGGGACGGATCGAAAATGAACGCGGGGAAGGACCTTTTTTGAATCGAGTTGGAATTTCTAAAAATGTGGAAAACGCAAAACACGCAAAGCTTCTTTCCACTGCTGACCATATTTAAACACACTTTTTCCAACAGTCACAGTTACTTTCTCAAGTATAATTCTTCGTTTAGCTTTACAGAATTCTTTAAACAAAAATTAACCGCATCAAGTTCTTTAAAGCATTCCCCAGCTTCACTTTTATGACACGTTAAATCAGACGATTTAACTTTATATTAAAATGGCCTCAAGTATACAGTGAATTTATGGGCACTGAAGTAAATGTTAATCGCCCACAAAAACAGGAAAAAATACTTTTTTCGGTAGGCTTGCATTCAGTGATGTATAAGGGCCTAATAAAAATATAAAAATGGCGAGCAAAGTTGTGTGTGACAGCAAATTTTGGACGCTGTGAAGTGAAAATTATTTCAAACTAGCTGAATATACCCGGTTGACTTTAGTTCTAAAACCAAACGAATGTCCTTTCTTCTATATTCCAATCCGCGATACTAATAATCATTATAAGTGTCCAGGCTAAATTTTTTAAAGCCGAAAAAGGGAATTGACCCTCAACGACGAGGATAAGTGTTCAGTGGGATCTGATACAGCAGATGTGGGCCTCCAGATAGCAACTGATGAATAAAAAGTATATCAGCCAAATCACGACGGTTGTCCTTAGAGCTAGTAAATTGAGCAGCTTTAAGCGATTCTCGTAGGCAGGTACATAAATTGTGAGGGTAGTCCCAATCAAGCCCACGCAAGGCGAAACGAATTAATCTCAGTATATGTACCCGATGGTAAGGTGACTAGACCTGGCTGGCATATTCGACGTAGTATAAAAGGATTAAGTGACGTGGGGGCTAGAGAACTCCTTTGACCAACGTTTAACAAAGCTGAGTGCAGAGTTAGCTTGTAGTGAGAGAGAGAGAGAGTCGGCAGTGTAAGATATTAGGCGTGTTTTTTTGAGCTTCGATCTCAGCAAAGCAAAGCAAAGTAAAGTAGGATTTTCAGAACGCGATTACAACAACTACGCTCTACTTGACACTTCGAGGACTCACAGTCTACATATTATGTCTATGTATTAACAAATCAAAGAACGTTAAAAAGTCATCTGCGGCTTGCCATTAGTTTTCTGCATGCAGAAGACAGAAATTAACTGCTTTAAAGAGTCCCATTTGAAGTCAGTGAAAGGACGACTTCTCGACCGATCCGGCATTCCTTTGACGAACGGGTGCCTTGATTTTGGCCATCGAATGTTGGAAAGTCGACTTTGAAGGGTCACTACGCGACGTAGCATTAGAGCAACGTTTGCGCTAACTCAATTAATGAAGTTTTATCATTTGGACGTGCTGTCTAATCGTGAAACTTGCCATCGTGATTTGGTGTGATTTGGCATCAGTGACTGACTTCGACTTCACCTTGGATATTGTTATCCTCACTTCAGCTCGGATATTCGTCACTTTATTTTGGTCAGGCGGATGGAAGTCTTGCCTGACAGCGGAATTTGTGCCGTCTTCGCCGTTTAACAGTCTGCAAAAATGGTTTTTCCACCGACAGTGACTCCACGACAAGATTTCCTTGTTCATCTCCACAGGTCTCAGTTTCGGTCTTGTTGACATGACACCGTCGTTTTGCATTTTGGTAAGAGAATTGTTTCTGGAGTCACACCTCTTTATATCCCCGAACGCGCGCTTCTCATGCTCTTTCTTGTTTTTCCCTCACCCTTGGCTCGTAGAACTCCACGACTTGCTCCCACGATATTTACCGACTCTTCATTACAAATTGCAATGGACAAGACCACAACGAAGACTAAAATTTCGAATTGACAGCGATGAGAAAAATTAGTATTCAGCTCCGTATGCACCCTTGTGGCATACCATCCAAAAAGTAAGGCTCCTTTAAGAAGCCGCAATGACAGAGCCCCTTGTAGGCTCTCCCTCTTCATAATCTACAATCATCCAAAGCGGCTCTGTGCTCATATTCGACTGGGAATGCTTGCCCTGTGCACAGACGTTGCGGGGCTAAATATTAAGCAAAGCCCTTTAAACTGTCTTCCTTTTTCTAGCACATGTTAAAGATGTAATTAAAACTGCTTCAAAAGTCCACCAAAAAGTTGTTCTGCTTTAGATAGAAAAATAAATACCACCTGGCAGCCCGGGCAAAATGCCTTTTCGATCAGGACCCGCCCTTCAAACGAGCACTTTAAAAACAACTTTCAACCAACTTTCATTACGGCTGCAGGTGTGACTTGTCTAAATACCTCCCTCCCCAGAACCTGTATTCTGCATATCCTCCCAACATTTTGTTAACAACTCAACTGCCACAAAATTAATACAGCAAAATGAGTTCGCCCAGCTCTTTTGAATTCAACTTCCAACCAAGGAATTAACCCAAAAAAATCTTAATTTCGTTTAAAAATATATTTGCGTTGGTTTTTTCCGTAATTTTCTGCGGCCAGTAACTTTTCTTTTTTAAACCCGCACAAACTATTTATATCTCGCTATGACGTGACTTTCACCAAAAACCCACACACATACCTACGAAAAAACCTAATTAAATGAATTTCACTCATGTATCACGAAATTCTGTAATTTGTGTGCTTTGCTGGAAAATTTATTTTCGTGCAACGAAACTACGAACGAAAAAAAAGAAAATGCCTGCCCAGTTGCTCTACGTGAAATTTAACATTCGGCACAGAGTCACAAGACAGCACAAGGTTGAGCTTTAAATTTGCAGCAAAAAAATAGAAACTACTCTACTGGTGGAGGGAATTTCAACGCCCAGCGAACACGACGAAACAGCCCATAGGAGTAATTTTTCCTCCTTTTCAGTGTCTACAATGTCCTTGGTAAAACTGAAAAGGAAAAAACACGGAAAAAAGAGAAAAACACTCTCGCTGTGCGTGCGTGTAAGTGGATAAACTCAAACAGATGTATAAGAGGACACTTTACGAAAAATTCATTTGCACAGAAAAAAAAAGGAAAACTTATTTAACCAGATCACAGGAACTAACGGAATGGGATATGCATAATGCGCTAGTTCTGATGGTAGGGGGATGTGGTAGTTTAACTTTTTCTAACTGATCGCCGCCTGGGGCGCATTTATTCACCGTGTAATTTGATAGAGAGAAAAAAGAAAAAAAAAACCCACCAAAAGTATAAAATTTGCGGTGCCAGACTGCGGCAAATAGGCAAAGGCTCTGAGGGGGAATAGTCTCTGCTGCAAGAGAGGCACTGCCAGTGGGTAAATTTACTACGACGGAATAAACATTTTAAAAAAGTTACGGGAGGTCGTGTTGGGAAATTTTCAACTCAACCTGGATAGCTGTAGAATTAAATTACTGAAAAAAGGTTCGCAATCAACAGAGTCAGAAAAAAGAGTCGCGGGTAAAAAAGGAGTCCCATTCCGATCTTAATATTTTCTTTTCTTTTTTAAAGAAATACACTGTTGGAGTTGTAATTAAAATTCAGTTAAAAAAGAAAGCAAATTAGAATTATAGAAAAAACCGTTCTACATTTTTCAAAGGAGTCCGAATTCAGTGATTTTCAAAAAGATGAGTCCGGAGTCCAGGCGTTCGACAAGGAGTCAAATTGACTCTAAAGCGTCCCGAAGGTAACATTGACTCCAGTTAACGGGGTGCTTAGTCAACTGTCTTCCGCTGCGCACTCCGAGTTGGCTGGCACTTTCCGCGCGTAATATAACGAAGAAGTTATTTTTCTTCTATAGACTAGAAGGACAGTCTTAAATCGAATGCTCTGAGGAATGCATATCGGATGATTGATACCCATCGAAAGTCTGTAGCTAAAAAGCAGAAAGTACCGGCCAAATGATGAACGCGTATGGTGTGTAAAACCTTTTAACAACCTTCTCAGTTTTTAAAGTGCAAATTTTCAGCTATTAAACTTCAACCGACGATTTGTCGAAATGCGTACTAACAGAATATAATTATTAATTACAAATATTTGCGCGTCCGCCATGAGGAAAGAAGGTTCATTGTTTGAGATCTTTTTTCGGTAGCAATTGACTCTTCAAAAACGCGAGGAGCTCTTGCTGGTTGAATCCTGGGCGTTCCAAACGAGTAGCTAAGGCCGCATGTATTATTTTGGGTCTACCCATTCCTACACCAAATACTTTTCAGCACACTTAAAGACTTAAAAAGAAAAAGGTTCGCTTGTTTAAATAGTACCGGTCCGAGTGGGATTTTTTATCGGTCAAAAAAAAGTTAAATTTGACTAATAAATAAATCCAACGAGTACCTATTCGTTAGTAAAAACTACCGAGTAAAAAAAGGCTAAATGCATATCGTTAAAAAACACTTTAACAGTTGTTATCAACCAAGTTCCTATAGCTTTATATTAAACCAGTTCGTTAAATTGTACCGAGTTAGTTCGTTGTTTATGCGGTGACCATCCGTTTGTTATAATACTGAACCGTTCTGTATTTGAAGACGATGTTCATAATTAATTATTTTGTATACAAAAACACATAAATGTTCTGTATTTTAGAATTTGTTCAGTATGTGTCCTCAATTTCATTTAAATTCTTAAAAACAATAACGCAAACATTAAGAAAACCAAATTTAAATGAACACAACGATAATGCAAGCGTGCCCTAATTTCTTAAATCTAGTACTAAAAATGGCTTCTAGTTTTTTTTAAGTTTTTTTTTATAAAGTATTTAGCATTTAATAATTTAAAATTTTGTTGAAATTTGTTTCTTTTTCTTCTGTTTATTATTTGCAATTCTGAAATATGGTTACCGTAGTTATTTACGACATAGGAAATTTGGAGGGCAAATTGATAAATCGGTTATTAGCAAGTTGACTCGTTTATTTTTTATCCTCTAACTCTTTAGGATATCAACAGCATTTCTTGATAGTTTTTAACCGAAAGATGGTTTATTTTTAATACGCAGTTTTTCTGCGTGTTGCTCCATCAATTCTGAACAGCTGCTTAGGGACTATTTTTAGTTTTTAAAGCCTGAATTCTCCACCTTCAACCTGTAGCAATAAATAAGCATTTTTTAAAAACAGATTAAATATAGTTTCGTAAGTGGATAGAGATTTTCGGCCTGGGCCCGATGGCTGTATGTCAGTCACATCGAATTGACGACTTTGATGGTTCATAATTGGGTTCATTTTGGGTTCAAACTTAATAGACGGTTTGAGGGTGACCAGATCCACGCCAAGTAAAAGAGGACACCTTCAAAAATCTCAAATGAAAAATTGAGGACCAAAAACCAACAACCAAAATAACAACATATACATATATATTTTTTAATTCAATAGAACAAACAAATAACATGAATTTTAACAAATTCAATAAAATAAATAAAAATAAATAGGTAAGTTATAAACAAAAATTAAGTCACTTCTAACCTTAAATATAAAATAAAAATAAAATAATGTCACTGATTAAATTATTGACTTTGATTATATTTGTAGTTTGACCGTATTTTTCTTAAATATCTGTTGGTTTTAGAATATACGTACATTTACGTTTTCCTATTTTCTTTCTTAGCGCACTTTTCACTTTAAAAAAACACACACACACACGATACAAAAAAAATGGATATCAACTTCAAACATAAATTGAGCTGTCAAACGAGTGGGTGTGTTCAGACGATTGTTAAAAACAAACAAAATATGGTGCTGTGTTCAGAAGTGAATGAGTTCGGGTACAAATATATTTTACGTCGTGTTCACACCAGAAAGAAGCAGAAAAGGTCTGTACTAGTTTTGAAAAAATGTTTTTTTGTAGTTTTGTGGTGTCGAAAAATTCCGTAAACTGAGAAATCCCAAAGAGAGCACAAATTGCATATTTTTTTTCAAAAAGATACCGCACTTCTTTCTTTTTTTTTGTTAAAAAGAGGGCATGTCCTCTTGAAAGAGGGCGTCTGGTCAGCGGAATTCATGACTTGGTTTTCATCGTAGAGAAGTTAATCGGAGTCCCAAACTTACAGACCTTGAAAATCGCAATTGCTCGTTTGCTAAAGGGCCGAGCAAAATTACACTCATTGCATTTCTGAGGTTTAGAGCGCAAAAGAAGCAGTTTTAGACAGCAAACAACATTCGAGCATTAAGGGCTATCATCAAGCAAGGAACAAGTTGTTATTAAGCAGCGACGAGACAACTGATAACCCAGCACAGCACGAGCATAATATAGAATACAAATAAAAAAAACACATGAGACCGAAGCGCCAAGGAAAAACCACCGAGCACTAAGGACCAAACATCAAAGAATTCATAGCATGAAGCTCACACTTAGTGGCGATCACAAAAAAGGAGAATTGAGTAATAGAGACCGAGCTTAGTGATGGACTTCGGCCATCGAGCAGCAAGGTTCAATTTGTGCTCAAAATAACCAGGCACTAAGTACAGGAATTTGGCAAACGAGTTTCTTTCAGCAAGCAACCAACACTGGTAATAGAAGATCAGAGCAAATACAAAGCTTGACGTTTATTTTGTGTTCCACTACAGATATTAACAGCAAGCAAGCTCCAGGTGGGAAATTATGAGGCGAATTGAGACAAAGCGCTTCTTCATACAAGCCTTAAGAGCGTAGATCAGATTTGATGGCCAGATGCCCGGAACCTTGCGATGTATACTACCTGAGAACACACCCACTTGACCGATATAATTGGAACTTTAGGGCAGTTGGAAAAACACCTCTCTATTTTTTAAAAATGAGAATAGGGTGTTCGAAAACCTTTTAACAGAGACTAGCTAGACTACATTCACTCACAGACAACCAGCGATATTATCCTCAAATTCTTATGAATTCCATCAATCCCAACCAGAGCGACTAAAGTTGCAATTTGGCACTATTTTCGAGGGCCTGACACAATTTTTTGCTATTTAGGCCCTTTTTTAATTGGAGAAGCCGCTTTAAAAAATTTTCAAATGCTCTTATTTCTAAATAAAAATCTTTTAAATATAGCGCAGTTGCCTACACAACACTATTATAGTGTTGAGCGAACCAACATTTCTTAAATATTGTTCAACAATTCAAAATAACCTATCTGCTTCAGAATTGACACAATTTTTTTTTATTGGACCTTTTCCTTGCGACTTTTCAGATTTCTGCAACGGTCTCACTGGCTCCCAACACCATATTCCAAGCTATCTGTTCTTCAACTCCCCGAAAAACATACCACCCTGCAGATCTCCTTCAAAATCATCCCTTTGTATAAATATCTGAAATAAACGCTTGTTCCTCCCCTTGCCAAACACACTGTCCGACTGCAACCAACTGTGAACTGAAGATAACATCCAATGGACTCTGCAATAAACTGCAGACCAGACGCTGATAAATTCCTCCTGTTCTTGCTCACGTTCCGAAGAAGCGCAGTAAATTCATTTAGTAAAGGAAATCGCAATCAATGGCTCCTTTCGCCACATCCGCACCCTCATGGCCCGGCAGCACTGCATCGTTACGTGGCGGTCCACCCTACAGAAAAAAACTGTAGTTCAGGCATGCAAATCGAATACACTTCTCCTGCTCGTTTGAAAGTTTTATTTGCAGTCGCACAAAGCGATAACTTTCGGAATTAACAGCAATTTCCTCTGTTCGCCCCCAAAGACGGATGCTATCGAAAATCGAAAATATGGCAGAGGAGCTCCTACAACCGACACCCACTGGCTCGTTAGGATTTCCCCCTATTTGCAGTTTTGACCCAACAGACAGCAGAGCTGGTGTGCGGGCTGCAGGCTGCGGGGTCGTGCTTAGCTCACATAAAGGTAATTTATCGGAAAATGGAAATTATTCGATCACGCACTTGCAGGACACAGATAAGGAGCTAGCGTATACCAACTGATGATGATGATGACGATGATGGCATGTAGCCTTGTCGAAGCAAAGGTTTTTATGCGAAATCGATCAAATCCTATATCAGCAGCGAGGAATGAGGGTATTTGCGACCATTCATCTGGTCCTGTGACGGATCAGGACGTCAGGAGGATATATCCATATTGTTTGCACATCATATTCATCGATTTAACCAACGGACATCGTTGGAATATATATTGAAAATTATTATTCAAGGATGTCGAACGGTGGAATGTAATGTTTCCAGATGCGGACGGATGCCTAGATACACAAACATCACTTCCGCGTTATTTTGTTTTTCTTTTGTGTTTTCCTGGATCAGCGTAATTATATGCGCCCGAAGAGGAGGGATTTCGGATTAAACATCGTTGGCAAAAATTAAGGAGCTAAGGCTAAGGCGAAGTAATCAAAAGTTAATGACGGGTGCAAGATATTGATAAGGACGTGAATAGAGGTGAGCGGATAAGATTTGGTAATGGGCCCAATAGCATTGGAAATAGGCAAATAATTGCTTTGGGATGGAGTCTGCTGTGTGGCATGTCGGGGAGACAGTTGTGTTAATTGGAATGTATTGTTGACTTGGTATACAATTTTTGCAAGCAGCCATTGACTCAGCATGGGTACATGGATGGAGTTGCCAACTTGGCTGAGCTGAGTATTAGTTGCTAATTTATTTGGGGAAGGTTCGTTTTATTGTTTCAATTGAACGAGGTAATGATCCGGCCTAGAGTCTGGCGTTGGCCGCACCATATCCTTTGAACGGCGATCTGGACGTCGGATAGTTTCGCCAGATACAAAATCTGAAAATCTTGTTTTTCGAAAGCAAACAATTTTTTTTTCAAGATTTTGTTCAAAATATAAAAAGAGCGACGTTTGAGATACAATTTTGAAGTACTTTATACTAATACATACTAAACCCTTTTTACAAAAACACGTTACATCAGTTATTTTATCAGATTCGTTAAAATTCATGTTTCCTTACAGTTGATGAAAACGTTATTGAGACAGAAATTGTGCATGGGCTCTGTTCGACTCACATTTTATATAATAATGGAATTAATAGAAAACGTTTTTCTTCAATAGAAAAGGTTCTAGATTTAAAAAGTTCCTGATTTGGAGCTCAAAAAAGGAGATGCCTCTTTATCGGTCATTAGTGAGAGGAAATTTGCGGTGATTAAATGAGCTCCAAGTCTCAAGTGATTGACCTGCAAAACTAGGAAGCCTATGGTTAAGTTACGAGCCTCAAAGAAGCACTTAGTACATTTTTGACATTCTTCACAAATAAAATAAAACCTCCTGAAAAAGTCTTCAAAAGGCCTCTAAAACTTAAAAAACGAAGTCGTCCCAACGAATTTAAGCAAATTTAAATTTAAATTTTAGTTAATTCTTTATCTTCTATACAGGGTGGCGCAAAATGAATCATCCAATTTTGTTTATTACTAAATAAAAAAAAATGATTTTGAGTGGCGGAAGTCTTTATTTGGACCTTTACAATTATTTCTGTCAAGTGGATAAGATGATGTCCGTCAAGCGGCTGCCACCAGTGTTAATACACATTTGTGCCAGGCCAAAGACAGGTCAGCTGAGTGGTAGAATTTCAATCACATATACCCATAAAAATAATTCAACTTATTACGTTTTCGATTGAAGATTCGAGAGAATTGCCCCGAAATTCAGAATTGCTCTTTTCGATGAAATTCGTTGGAGCACTTTTGTCATTGTGGTAGACACCATATGAGAGATTTGGTTTTCTGTTGCTACTTCTTATTTGTTTTCTGCAGTAATAAATACAGCCAAATCAATATATTTCAATTTAAGTTTACATTTTGCACGCATAATTGTATATTTTCGGATCACATAGCGAAAAATCTGTTTCTAATAACACAACAAAAACGTCAGTCTGACATTTTGTTCGTATGTGTTGGTGAGTTCAGGGCAATTCTCTAAAAATATTCCGGACACTTCTGTCGTGTTAGGAATTGACCTGGAAGTGCACTCTTTTTTTCAATGAAACATAGAATACATCGAAAGAGCACTTCTAGATTTGCTCTTTTCATAGAAAGCGCAATTCGTTTCTTTAATCGAAAACGCCATTAATAAACATGGCAACGACAGATCAACCTACACGGATCTGTCAAAATATTTCAATTGAATTTAATTTGATTTATTTGACATTTAGTTTAATTTAGACAAAATTTGGCAGATTTAGTTAAGTTCATCTATTGCTGACTGTACTTTTAATATTATATAGTATAGCTAAATAACTTACACAAATAAATAAATAAATAAAAATAAACTTAGTGCAGAATAAAAATAATGAAATACTAATTTGTTTGTTTGTCCTTCATTCACGTCGTAATTGAGTAACGGATCAACGACGCGATTTTTTACGTAAGTTTTTAATAACGCCTTCTTGAACAATGGAGGATCGAGAAATAACATTAACATAAACAACTTTTTCATGCGAATGAAGTCACGTTCATCCAACAAGATAATTTATAAAGTTGGTTTAACTTTTTCATTCAATTCCCTTTTTTTATTTTATAATGTTGGCTATATTATAAACGGCCAGACCGTTCAGAAGAACACCAACTGCTCTGAGTTAGTGAAAAGTAATAATAATTAAAAAATAATAATAAATAGTTGGCGCAACAGGTCTGTAGAGACCCTAGGCCTAGCTCCTCACAACCATTTCAATTGGAAAATACAGTGATCCCCGGATAAGTGACCCTCGCTTAATTGCGTTTCTCGTTTAATTCATCCGAAAACTGAACAAATAAAGCAGTCCAAAAAATAACTCTTCCCGTTTAAATGCGTTTCGCGGTTATTTTCGCTGCTAAAAGTAAAACTTCTCGTAAAACTTTATACAAAATCTTCTGGTTAAATGCACACATATAACAAGAGCATTGAAATTTGTTTGTGCATACAGCTTTGATAAAATAAAAGACAGTTGTCAAATCAATTGTCAAATTGACATGACATTATGTTTACAGTGCGCCAAAATAAACAAAGTTTCGTGATTTAGTGCATATATGAACATTGAACATGCAAGGTTTTCCTTTTTGCGTCGCCAACGCCAATTAACTGCGTTGAAAATTGTGCATTTTCCCCGACGCAACACTCCGGGAATTACGGTACTCAATTTAACTTGGTAATATATCCAACATTATGCCCAGTCATTTTCATTTATTCCTACTTTTCCTTCATTCACTACCTAAAAACACAAATGGTATTCACTTAAATGCGTAAATCCCTCTTAAGCTGCGAAAGCTGCAGAAATTTACCACCTCGTAAATGAACTGTCAGATTTTGTATGTTTTGTATGGAGAATAATTTTCCGCGATCAATTAGGATCAGAAGTAACGCATATTTACAAATGTCAAACTGTGACAAGCGGTCGTGCGAATTGCTTTTCATGTTTTTAGAGTTGCAGCAATGACGAATAGAGAATGCAAATAACGATAGAGAATAACTTTCTATTTAATTAAATTCTTATTTAATTAAATTCTTATTTAATAAAATAGAAAGTTATTCTCTATTGTTATTTGCAGCGAATTACGCAATGACATATCCGAGGTGTGTTCACAAACACCGCAGAAATTTATGAATTTACGAGCTGCATAAAATTGTGAGATTAAGTGAATACCCTTACTCTTCCATTTGGTATATTTTTAAGAGATAAATGAATACTGAAGTCGGTTGCTATATAATTACGAAACCACTATTCTCAAGAATGGCTCATATCGAAAGTTCTAACTATTATTATTTTCAAAACGTAAATGTCATCAATTTCTTATTGATAGGTAGTCACTCAGTCAGTATAACTCTTTTTAAATTGGTCGGGCAATTATGACTTCCTCGATAAAAATATTAGGGAATTCCATTGTTGCTTTTGCAGTGTTGCCAGCTTGCATGTAGTGCGTTACAAAACATAACTTCTGGTGTGACCAGTGCTAAATAAATGTACTAAAAGTTTAAATTATAGTTGAAAATTGTAATACAACTCTTTTTACTCTCTTTGAAAAAATATTTTCACTCTTCGATCTAGGATACCAGGATACTCTGCTGAGGTCAGAAAACGTTGGTGCGCAGGGCCCCAAATGCGCGGGCCCCCTAGCATTTGCTACAAATCCGCCTCTGAACGTGCCCAGTCTAAAGCTTGATGGAAAATTTAAATTTTTCCATGCTTTAGACTTTAGCTATATGTACAATGTACATGTCAGATGTCACCTATCGTAATTGAGCGTAATTGATCGAATGATCAGTTCTCCAACTAAATAGAGAGCTGCTCGCATTTGTCTACTCAGCACGGTTGCCACTTGCAAAAAAAATTAGCTACCAAAATTGGAAAAAAAAGTTACCAAACCAAGATAAAATTTACCAAAAATCTGGAAACGTTGATAAAATATTTTTAAAACATAAAAAAAAAACAAACAAACTTATCTTACTAATGTAATAGTAATATCTACTTTAAATATTTTTGCTGACCAAAAGCATGATTTTCTAAACTCAAATTATTTTATTTGATTTTTAAAATTGCTTGTTTAAAAACAAACATTTTTAAAACATAATAATCAGTAAGGAACGTCGTAGGAACTTTGTCAGTCTTAGCAATCAAACAACGTCAACAACGTTGTGCACAAAATAACCAGCTGCTAGAAGGCATGGGATCATCTACCATTTCCGAGCCATTTTTCTTTTAACAAACCTTTAACAAATTAGAGGTTTATGTCTACAAATAAATAATAGGTTCGTTCGCGTACGCGGTTTGAATCGAACGCAATCGCACAAAGTCTATACACGTACTCATCAAAAATGACAGAAAAAGAGAAAATTAGCAAAATAAAGAGTAACGAGCAATTCCTCTCTTGGCTCGAAACAGCTCAGAGAATTTCAACCGGCAAGTACTGATAAAAATGTCAAATGCGCAAAATTGGCAGGAAACAAATACAAAATCCGTTTTAAAAATTAATTGTACACAAAAATAAAATATCTGAAAATAAAGAAAATTCGGTGGTGGTCCAATGTTCTCCTAGAACGTTTCATTATGTTGTGAAAAGGTATGTTATAAATTTATTCGTGCCATGGATTCGATTTCAAAGATGTGAGTGGCTCAAAGTAGCTCGAAGTGTATCCACGTACTTTGGAGTACATTTTCAACTCTCTGAGAGTGTTTCGCTCAATTTTTCGAGTTTGACAGATTTTTAGTGCTTGGCTCATGAAAGTACGCGAATAGACCCAATATGATGAACTAACCCATCCATATCTAAATCTAGTTATAAACAGAAAATATTTCGAAGTCAACCATCTGTCAAAAGAAGAAAATGAGTGCATTCAGTAAATTTTTGAACAAAATAGGTTTACATGGGTGGTGCTGACGCATATGCAAATGCAATGCTTTCACTCAGAAACAGTAAGGCAGCATTTAAATGAATTGATATCGAGCTCGTATTTTTGGTGCTCCTGCCCAAAAAGTTACCAAAAACAGATAAAAATTACCAAATTACCAAAACTCAAAAAGCAAAAAAAAAAAGTACCAGATTTGGTAAAAAATTAACAAAATTACCGTGCCTACATGGGTACCCGGCAGAGTTGCCGCTAAAAAATTTCAAAAAGGTGCCCGAGCCAAAAAGGGGCCTCCACATAAAATAGCAAAAAAAAAAAAAAACAGGACAGCAAAGTAATTTTTTTACAACAAAAAAAAAAAAAAAAACAAATTTGTTCATTACTGTTACCCCAACTTCACTCAGTCGAGCTGAATGTGCAGGACCTATCCTAAATAATACGTATTTCAAGCATGAGTGGCTGGGATTTCACAGTGGGGACGTGAAGTTGAGACCACTGTTGGTTAACATTACGAAACACTTTTTTTTTATTTTATATTTCTGCATTCTTTTTATCTAAATAAAGAATAAAATCTTACTAAAACTGAAAAAGGGCCATTTTGATCTTTTTTAAAAAAGTGGGCCGAAGGGCCTTGAAGCTCAAAAAGCGGCAACGCTGGTACTCGGTGTCTAATTCTAAAGGGCACTCGTATCGCACATTCGTCCATTTAAAAATTTAAATCGATAAACAATCTAATGAACCGGGAAATAAATTTATTTAAACAATACCCATACTCGAATTCGAACAACGACCCGATTTTATTTCTTACAGTACGGCGCCTTCTGGAAAAATATTTTCTTTTCCGCCCTCTGTAACTTGATTGTTGATACTTGACGCATAAAAGTTTTATTGGAAAATAAAACATAAAAACAAATGACAGGTTCTAGTTCTAGTTCCATCTACCGATGCGATGGTGTGTGCGCCCACCTTCTGTAAACAAACATCATCACCCCATATAAAACTGACAGCTGGGTGCAAATAGTTTAAATCCATGCAAACAAGGTCTTTATACAGCACGTTGTTTACATTTTAAAATTCGCCATCAACAGCGATAAAGCTTTGCGAATGCGAGTCGTAGAGACTCTTGAAAGTTGCTCTCAACTGATAACAACGCGAGAACCGACCTCGTGTGTCTCTAGAACCGATCCAAGGTCTCAACGACATACAGCCACAGATGCAAATCCAAATTCCAAAGCCGTATTTACACAAACATGCGGAGCTTTTGAGAAACCTCAGCGCCACACAAAACGCAAAGTCCAGCAAATAGATACGAAAGCTCCGAACGAGTATCTTATCAACAACAGCGAACAGCCCATGCCTCAGGCACAAGGTCAAAGTCGAGTTTTATAACGCCAAAACGTGATCGCATTACGCAGATACCAAAAGCAGATACAAATGGGACTGGCCAGAGTGCCAGTGATTGCTCCACCAAAGTGTCGTCAATGGGAAAGGTTCTCCGCGGCGCTATAAATAGAAATCCAATCAACTGAAGGAAGCCATTCAACCAACGGCGACGCCGGCCTGCCGATGCGTTTGCAGTTAATTAACAACAAAACCAATTAAAAGAAAATAAAAACAATTATATTATCATATAGGTTAGAATGTACATGTATACGTGTGGGTAGGTGTAGGTGTGCTTAAATTTCTTAAAATTTTCTGTGCTCTGCGACATCAGCTGTGTGCATGCTATGACTCAGGTCATATTCACTGCCTTTTGGCCAGCGCCGACTTCGTCTTCTTCGCCAGGAACTGCTCGACTCCTGGCCAAATCTCGGCCGTTGTCCGGCCGGCGAAGGTTGACACCAAATTGTACTTGTTGTAGAAGTCCAAGACCGGCCTCATGGCCTCGTGATAGACCTCCATTCGTCGCCTCACAATATCCGGCTGGTCGTCGGGACGCTGCACCAAATCCTCACCAGTGTCGTCGTCTTTGAACGGCACCTTGGGGTCGTTGAATCCCACATTGTAGACCCGCCCCGACGGCAGGTGGATCCACCGACCCTTGACTCGTTCGATTATCACCTCTGTTGGCACTTCCAAATTGAGAACAGCATCAACAGGCTCGGTCGCCTGCAGACGTTCGGCTTGTGCAACAGTGCGCGGAAATCCGTCCAGCATCCAGGACATATTGCCAGCTTCGATAATTCGCCCAGACACACACTTGATGATGAGGTCGTCGGGCACCAGTTTGCCCTCTTCCATGTACACCTTGGCCTTCTTGCCCAGTGCGGTGCCATTGAGTATGTTCAACCGGAGAATGTCCCCCGGTGAGATGTGCACAAAGCCAAACTTCTCGACGATGCGCTTCGAGATGGTGCCCTTTCCAGATGCCGGCGCGCCCAGGATGACCGCCCGGAAGATTTTCGTTGCCATTGGGGGCATTCTTTAGACCTGTTCGACGCTCGGTGGCAGCATACAAAAATAAAAATAAATAGAGACACTGGATATAGACCGACCGGTGTTATACAACTCGATGTGCTGTGCTGTGCAGCGTGCGGTGTGCGACGAGTGTTGCGGATAACAGATAAAATACACGGACGCGCACTCGACCACTGTCGATGCCAAAGTTTATTTGGCAACTGAAAGCTGAACTGAACTTGGCACTTGAGAGCGGCAGCGGCGAGTCCGAGCAATAGAGCACTTGTTGTCGTTTCGTACTCGATTCGATTTCGTTTTGCGCGAGAACGGGTATCTTGCTGCGAGCAGTGTGTTGTTGTGTTGTTTTCCGATGTTCTTGCTGGGATGGTGTTTGAATTGAAGCATTAAAAGGCGGTCAGTGGGGATGGGGGTCGACTTAAGTCAGTGGTTTCGCAAATCAAATTCGATTGAAACACAAGTGGTTGCCGGAACGCGAGCGTCACATCTCAATCGTCGTCATCATCCATCACAGTTGTATGTAGATAGCGAGCAACTGATACGAAGGGAAGAGCTTTTCACATCTACATCTGCATTCGCTGGCACAATGAATAATGGATTCGCAAGTCGCAACCCTCGCAATGAACTCTCAAACTCAAAATGTGCATGTGCAGTAGGGAGCTCCGCTTCGGGTGCATTGTGCAAATGCTTTCTGACGTTTACACGAGAGAGCAGTGCAAATGTCGTGGGACAGGCAAACAAAAAGAAGAACAAAGTATCTCACTTTTTTAAAATTCATTGTTTTATGGCGGAAATTTCAGTTTCAATTCATTCATTTGATGACTTTCGATTTTATGACACTTTCGAGTGCATATTTGTTGCGACAAATCGCCGAAGGGGGTCGCGCGGACGAAATGGTAGAGAGTTTCGATTTTTCAAAGGTTAGGGTTGTTACGTACATTTATTTACAAGTTCGCTGTTGACAGGCGAGGCCATGGGAATGCAATTTTTATTTGATTTCTTGATTTAAATAAACAAATTATAGGAAGGAATAGGTTTGTTAATACTTAAACTGTGATTACACATGTCATTTTTCATGTCAAATTTTTGACATGCCGACGTCATTATGACGTAAATATTTCCTAATCTGATCACGCGTGCTGTCGCAGTACTTTTTCACGAAAGACACACGAGTGACCGCCGAATGGCCGAACTTTTGTGACATTTTGCAAATTAAATGTCACAATTCGCCAAGAAAAATGACAGGCGTCATCGTAGCTTTACGATTTGAAGTGACGCTGTGTAAAAACAAAAATCACAACGAACGATGGAGGTTGTTAGTTGGAGTTGGAAGGGTTTAAGGGGGTGGGAATACGAATTGATCAGTCCTTACTAAATTTTTTAAGACTTTGGACTTTGGACATTTTCATTTGTAAGCTTTTAAAGGTTTAGGATGGTGAACAAAAGAGGTGGAGAGGTTTATGACTGAGAAAAAATAAATTTATTGGCCCAACAACTTCATACAAGAATGAGATCCTAGGTCTGCTTCTCAAAACGTCACAGCTTCTGGGAGCTTTGTTCTTGGGATAGACCTGTAGGGAAAGCTGTTTGCTGCCGATCCCGAAGATGACTCGCAATAAATTGTATAAAAACAACAGCTGCCGGTAAAACAGCTTAAAAGCCTTCGTGACTGATTTTCAGACGAAAGTCATCAAGAAGCGACTAGGTTTCTGCCTGGGTTTTCAATGGAACACACAGGCTTTTAAATAGGAAGAGCTGTTAGCGAGTTCTACGAACAAATGAGGTAAGAAGGTTATCGGCATCTCAAAAGGAATAAGGAAGAGCCGAGAAGCATGCCGTTGTAAAAATTTGTCCAATTCTACTCCTACTACTATAAAATTAACCATAAGGCATTATCCGTCATAACCTTTAAAAAAGATCTTGGCGTCATTTTTGACCAAAAACTAAACTTTTTGAAGCATATCGATTCTTTAGTCGCTAAAGGCAATTCAATGCTAGGTTTTATCTTGCGTAATTCCAAAGACTTTTCGGATCCTCACACTCTGAAATGTTTATTTTGTGCGTTTGTTAGGTCTACCTTAGAGTACTGCAGCACGATATGGAACCCTTCTCATGCAATTCACTCTTTTAGATTAGAGAAAATCCAAAAACGATTTACTAGAGTTGTAATGAAAAGACTCCGCTGGAACATAGTTATGCCTTCTTATGAAACGAGGTGTAAATTACTTGAAATTTTGCCTCTACACATTCGAAGGAAATATTCCGCGGTTATGTTCATTAGGGACATATTAGAGGATCAAATTGATTGCCCCTCTATCTTATCTCTAATTGGGTTCAATGTTCCTGCGAGAATGCTTAGAAACCGATTGTTTTTTAATATTCCGTATTATAGAACTGTTTATGCCGCCAACGAACCAATATCCAGGTGTTTACGAGAAACAAATACTGTTTGCGATATGATAGATTTCAGTCATAGTAGGTATATATTTAAAACAAATCTATTATTAATTTTAAGTAACTTTAATGGTGGTGATGTTTAATATTTTGTTTATATTTAATATTGTATCAAGTAATCACTGAAGTATAATTGTAACTTTGTTTGATGAAATAAACTAAACTAAACTAAACAAAATAAAACAAGACGGATCATTGAAAAGCTTTATTTTTGATTTGTGGCAACAGTTGCTTTCAAAAACAAAACAGATAATACAGGGTATTACAAACTTCATATTGCCACCAGCAGTGCCGGCTCCAGCCAAACTAGCGCCCTGTGCAAGATTTACAGGAAGCGCCATTTTTTCATTTTTGCACATGCATAAGTGTTTTCCACATAACTCAGGAGGTAGACTTTCAATGCGTTTTTTTTACTGAGGTATTTTTTGTTTTGAGATTTTTGAACTAGATTTTTTGGTAAAATGTAAGTGGATGTGCAAGAAATATACCTACATGAACAGGGTGGAATATTTTGAGATTTTTAGGTAAGAAGTGAACTTGCATAGGTCTAGTGGGATTTTTTATTTTGCGATATTTTGAGTTAGATTCTCCTTGAAGTTGCAACATTGCAAGTGATGTGAGTTAATGTGCAAGAAATAATTCAGCATAGGTGTGATGGATGTTGTTATTTTTTGCTTATTTGAACAAGCTTTTTGTTTAAAATGCAAATGGCAGTATTTTTTCGCGCAAGAAAAAAATTATTTTTCTTTCCAAATGCGCCCCCAGAACTTGGCGCCCTGTTAATTTGCACATCTTGCACATGTGGTTGGTACGGCCCTGGCCACCAGTCATATTGCAAATATTCTGCTCAACGTGACGTCACACAAGGCACATGTCATTTCACTTGCAATGTCGGGGGGTGTTACCATATTTGAATAAAATTTGGATAATTTTTCTTTTCAAAAATATTTTCGTGAAACAAATTTAGTATTTTATGTTCAACAACATAACATATATAACATATATTTTGCTGCTAGCACTTCAGTTTATATTGGCATATTAAGGTGTGTCCAGACCAGCTAAACATTTCAGAAATGTTTATGAAATGTTTCTGAAGCAAATCGGACACATTTCATAAACACTTATAAAAGATTTCTGAAATTTATTTAATAAATTCTTAAGAAACGTTTCAATTTTATTTCAGTGAATCACTTTCTCATTAGACATTCCAAGCTTTTCTGGACATTTTGATTCTATTTAAAAAAAAAATAATCGAAAAACAGCGCTCACAACATGTAAAACAAAAATTATTTCCCATCACGATTGGAAAACTGTGAAACATTTCATAAATGTTTTTTTGGTGTCCAGATCCAAACCAGCAAAACATTTCATAAAAATTGTTTTGTTTAATAAATGTTTTAGAAATATTTATGAAATATGTACGTATTTAATTGTTTGTCAAGTGTTTGGCTGGTCTGGATATACATTTATAGAAGGAAACGAAAAAATAGCTCGGAATATGGACGGGGAGTTCATTCGAATGCGAAAAGATCACTTGATTTTTTATGTTCAATTTTTTAGTCTGGCAACGTGATTGCGTGGCTATCGTTTACAGGTACACCAATATTTAAAAATAAAACAACCCACCCAGTGGGAAATAGTAGAAATAATTTTCAGATCATGATTCGTGATCTCGATGAGAAGCAGGATCATATGCTGTTGTTGTGAGTGCACGTAAATCGCTGATCTATATGGATCCATAGCTGATAATAAAAAACAGCTAATGGGATCGAGATGAAATTTAAGTGTCGTCCCTCTGAAGCAATAATAATTTTTTCCTCTGAAATAACTATTTACTAGGTGTAGCAAAATTAAAACATTAGGTAGATCTTATGGATAACAATTTTAGAAATATGCTTTGGGCTCTTTATTTCATAACCAAGAATACCTTTCCTTGGAATTCGGCAAACTCGTTGAGGGTAGAAACCGAAATCGAAATCGGACTGAAAAATTCCAATTCTTAGTTCTTAATTAAAGGAAGTGCGGCGATTTAACAAATTATTTCATGAACGCGCAACAGACCCACTGTCTCTGTTTTTATTGTTCACGGTTCTTAAATTGCCTTTTAAATTCCCCTATAATTTTCTTTTTATAAAACCCTAATTTTAAATTTGTATTATGCTAAATTAACAACATCACACATTCATCCACATCCGCAAGATTGAAGAGATGTCCAATACAAAACAGCCGTCTGACTGAAAGGGACAGCATAACCTAACACGCAAAAATACGTTACACTTATTTTGTTCGGCCTTTTTGTTTACGTGGTGGGAATTATGGAAAAGTTCAGCATGTTGGTATTTTTAAAGCGATGGCTTACGAAAATTCGCTTGACTATACAACAAAATGGCTTCCGGAAGTGGTGAACGATAACTTATAACCTATGTATCCCCTCTCCCAAGAAGCTCCAATAAAGAACTTTGCCCCTGAAGAAGTTGGAAAATACCAACGAAACGTAGGGTGGAAAATAATGGAATAGTTTTAATATTCGCATTTTTAGAAGAATCGACTAAAAAGCCCAAAAAAAGACATACACAAAATTATACTTGGTCAACAAAATAATCCTATTGGACAATTCTTTATTTATTTCGTACAACTGGTTGATAAATTGTTAGTTTAATTTACTGACACTAATAATTACCACTCTCATGTCACATTTCGCAAATGCATTTTGCATTTTGACACAATTCACAAAAATTATTCATAAAATGCGGAAAACTTTTTTTGATTTTTTTGATTTCGTTTGAGAATTGAGAAGCGTAGACTGACATAAGTGGCATTTGCAGGCCTAATAATAAATTTAAGTTAATATACACTTTTGATAAATATGTTGGGTGTAAGTTGAAAGAGCTTTTGTTGGTGGCAACTCAAATATTGAGTTTTTTTAATTGTGGCACTTTTGAAATATATGTGCGATGTTTTAAATCAGAAATAGAAATGTTTTCAAGTCATTGCAGAAATGTTGGTCGCCGGAACTTGTGTTTATTTCCGTTTTTCGTATCTAATGGTAGAACATCTAAGGCAATTTATGCACCATCTCATTCTTACGCCTTTATTAGAATTGACTGCGGACAAAAGGGTCTCTCTGTTCTATCTCGTGTAAAAATGCGTGGAGTTGTAAATACTGTATTATACGTAAAGAAAATCGTATTAAACTAACCCTTAAAAATTGCAGTTTATTTTTTAAACTACAATATTTTGCTAAAGGGCGATTTACATAAGCTCTTTTCCTACGAACTTTCAGTGCCTGCATGGTGCATGGTGAAATTTAGATGTTTTTATAAAATTTCGCCGAAAATTTTAGTTTGAATGTTTTTTTTTTCAGATTCCTCAAACTCCCACAATTTTGCCGCCTTTTCTCTTTTTCCCACGAAATACTTTTCAGACATCAGAATTCCCATAAAAAGACATAAATCCCTCGATATAAAAACGCGTTATAACACGAGCAGGGCTGCTTAAAGCCCCTGAAAGAAGAAAGAATTTAACATCTTAATCAAAGCTCTTGTTTCTGTTTGAATTGAAATTTTACAATAGAATTTTATCAACATTAATTGGTTTTTTATTTTCAGTGTAATCTGCACACAAAAAAATTTTGTTTATTAAAAAAAAACTCAGTGAAGTGGAAATAACACATAAAGTTCCATTGCCAAAACAATTTTCCTATCTCTTCGTTATTTATTTAGTTATTTGGTACAAAAAAAATGGCGCAAAAACATCAGAGTGACGCGATGTGCGCTATCCCCAGTGACGAAGGTGACTAACGGCGGTATGTATGCATACTCATGATTTTAGAATTAATTTTAAACTGAATACAAATGTGTGCAAATGCAAGCGGAAAAAGCGACGAAAAAATGCTGGGAAACAGCTTTTTCGTGGGAAAACTATAATAAGACAGATAACCCCGCTGAAGTGGTGCCAAGAAAAGGGCAAACTATTGAATTATTGCTGTGAAAGTAGTTCACTGGTAAAACATAGTTATTTTTTAACATTCGCATTTTTAGAAGAATCTACCAAAAAGCCCAAAAAGATATACCCAAAATTATAATTGGTCAACAAAATAATAATAATAGTTATTTATCTTTTAAGAAAAATTATAGAAATGATTCAGAATTAAAATCGCGATATTTAGACATTTTTGGGCAAGCAACTTATGGCATCTCAGATCTCATGCGAACGTAGATTGTCAATCGATGTGACAGTTGCCAATTGAAATTGATTTTGGTTCTGGTATTGGGACCCGGTAAACTTTTCTTGAAACTTATTTGAGAGCCATTCACATCCACCGAGCGAGAGCTAGTTGATATTGGTATGGAAATTCCTAAATCTGTGGTTTTCAAAATGTCCGCTTGAGGGATTCGTGTCGAGGCTCAATTGTGCAACTAAATCTACGAGTTGACTTTAATGTCAGTAGAACTACTGACGAAATTGCATTTGTTTTCCAATTTTGGAAGTGAATTCGGTCCCAAAATACCTTTGAGCGTTGCCAACAACAATGAACGTCTCCTGATCGACAAAATGTAAATCCCATTCGAGACTCGCAGTACCGAAACTCAAAGTCGACGATCGACTATAGATAAAAGACGTTTTTCGACCGATTATCGACATTCACTTGAATGGCGAAGCGTAACAAGGTTTTTCGTTCAAAATAGGGAGTTACATACATTTTATGTACCTACATACAAAAATGGGTGGGGAATTCATTCATCATTGTAAGAGCATCACGCAGTGGCCGCATTTAATTGTCCGCCAGATGAATGAGCTGCATTTGAAATGTTGTAACCATTTGTCCTAGAGCTGTTAAATAAGCGTAAAATTATAATTTCTCAGTCTGGAGGATGTAAAAGGTGGTGCAAAAGTCATCACCCTTTCGGAAGATGCTATCAAATGACATTCTATATACAATGTCAATTTTACTTTGACATTTGTATATAGAAGGCGGAATAATTGTGTCGATTTTTTGCGGAATAATTTGTCGGTGGTGTTGGCTGTTGGCGCGGTGTGAATTTCAGCGCAGATTTTCCACTCATCTAACACAAACTGGGAAAACAGTACGACGCTTAGTCGCTTGCCTAGAAGAGAGAGATTACATGAGGGATGCTGTCAGGTCTGGCCGGCCCGGAGCAGCCGTTCTGCTAAAAACATCACAGCTGTGGCTGAAGATGTCGCAAAGGACTCCGGAGTATCGACCAGGCTCTAAAGTGACTTGCTCAATGGCTTCCTCATTCGTCTATTTGATGAATTGGGACTGAAGAACGTGTGGTTCCAAATTCCAATAGGATGGAGCAACGGCGAATACTGCCCGAGCTGCTACCGAAATTCTGAGAGCAGCATTTCCGGTTTGATTAATCTCTCGTTTTGGCGTTTTTCACTGGCCGGCCTGATTTAACTATTCCACAGCTTTTTTTGTGGGTTTTTTTTTTTTTTTTGTAGTCACAAGTCTAAGACAAACAAATCTCAGACTCTTTAAGGCCTCAAAGAGAATACCCGTCAAAAATGCGAGGACATATCGCCAAAAGTTCTGGTAAGAGTGATGCTATACATCGGGCCCGGATGGTCATCAATTCTGTTGATGTAGTTTTCCTGACTTGATGGAGAAAAAATTTAAACATAGAACCAACGTTTTTCATTCATAAAATGACAGCCAAAAAGAAATGCTTTAAAATATTTGCCAAAAAATCTATTTCAATATCTGTGGAATCGAAAAAAGATTTCTACTAGTCAAAGGTTACATCGTCTTGAGAAATATATATTTTAAATACATTTTCATACTAGAACAACTCCAAACTATTATTTTATACAAAAAATCTATGAAAAACGATTTAAAGGGTCAATTAAGCTAGAAACGACAGTCGTAGCTTCACTGAGTCAACAGTACTGCTGCGTGCAAGTTCTACGTCTGCCAAAACGATCATAGAAGAGCAGGGCATTCATTCCGTAATGTTTCAGACGTCGAAACGATAGACTTCCAAAATTAGCAACTGTTAAGTCATAATTACTTACTTTAATAATATATTAGTTATTCATTCAATTATTTTTAATGTGATTATATACACCCTGCTAATATAAGCTTTAACCATGAACTGTCAAATAAATTTTTGCTATATAACCTCTTCTGGGTGTCAAAATGTTCCCTCTTTTGTTAAAAAGGTCAGTCCGTAACTCGGCTGTACAAAAAATCGAATTATATCTTTTCAATCGTAGTCAAATTTTTTATTTCGAGTATAAAACGGAGAATCAAAAACTCTTGCTTTTCTCCCTACAGCAACTAAGTGCCAAAATTATGAGTTTGAGACCTTCATTCAGTTCATTTTTCACAAATGTAATGAAAGCTGACGATAGTGAAACAAATTCGGGCAGAATAAAACTTCTTATGGTCATCAAAGTTTCAATAACGATATCGCCCCGATCGATTATTGTTATACGAAATCTGCCTCCAGGGCACCCACTCCGTCACAAGCGTAACATCAGCATAATGCCCACTTAGTAAAAAAACGCGTTTGATTTTTCAACAATCGAGGGGTATATTTTGATTCTCAATATCAACGATAGTTTTTGAGTTGCAATATGAGATCGCACCCCTCAATTCGTAATCATTCAATTTTCCACTTTTTATAACTTTGAATTTTAACAAAAATGCAGTCTTAAGGTAAAATTGGCATTCCTAGCTCGACAGCAAACTCAGTTTTTGTCTAAATTATCGTACAATGGACTTTTTTTTGGAAAAAGGGCATTTTTTTATTAAATTGGTTTCCTATTTCAGCCAAAATTGATTTTTGAGATCATGTAGGTGCAGTTAACATGGCTGCATACCAAGTTTCTCGCTAAAAGATCGAATAACGGTACTTTTTCAAATCAGAATTATCTCGAAAACGGTCCATTGAGTGTAACAAATATTAATTTCTAAGGGAATATGGTAATTCCTAAGTTGACAGCAAACTAAATTTTTCTCTAAACTATCGTACAATGGATTTTTGAAAACAAACATTTTTTTTGGAAATTATCATTTTTTTCGTTCACATGAAAAAGCGCATAACAACTTTGAGCCACATCCAAAATTGCGGTTAAATTGATATGTTGAAAATGATTACGTCCTTCATTTTTCGTTCGAATCATCGAAAACGGTACCTTTGAAAACTGCCCATATTTCGAAAACCCCATCTATCTATATTCTATATATATAAAAATTGAGCCTTAAAATTGTGTTCGTTTGTCGCCGATTCACGCCTTAACGCATCTACCGATTTTAACCAAACTTTCACACATCTTTGGAATTGGTCTATATATGGTTTTTGTGAAGTTTGGTTGCAATCGGAAAACGGATGTGTGTGTTGTGCGTTTGTGAAAAAACACATGAATTTCAGTACATTTTGGGATTTGTCCACACTTTAACATCTATATAGTCGGGTAATTCGGATTTGAATGCTTTTTTTTATTTCGTTTGGGAAAAATGAAAATGAATTCGGAAAATTCTCAACAGGTGGCGATGTAGGCACATTTTGTTTGTCATCTATCTCCTTCTATATCAAAAAAGTCGCATTGTGTTTGATTTGATTTTCTGTTAATGCGTGAACAGATTTTGTTTCTGGAAATTTCAAATAAAAGGTGACGTCAATACCAAGGTTTGTATGTATATACGGTGCTTATATGTGTATTGGTTATACGAGTAATAGGCATTTAAGTGAACATACCTGTGTTGTCGACCTCCGAAACTTGTCACAATGCCTCACTTCGAATAAAAATACAATAACAGATACGCAGAACTTCATTTTAGCAATTGTCATCCACTTCTGTTCTTCTTCTAAAAATAAACCATAAAATAACCAGTAACCAGCTGGATCTTACACGATTGAAAATACTTCATTTGGAATACACTCTCATACGACTGTTTATAACCGAGAATAAAAATTAAAAAAACCTTGGACGTATGTATTTTAACGGTTTAAAGAATTTCATCAGTCAAAAACAAAAACTTGCCCTAACCGACCCGAAACGCTTATCCTTATACACAAAAATTTTGTAAGGTGTAACCTAAGAAGCTAAAAACTATTTGCGAAAATAGTATTTTACTCAAAGCTGAAGTCTGAAGTTTCATGCGATTTTGTGTATATGTAGATAGGAGCAAATTTTTGGACCAAGTCGTGTCAAAAAGGAAAACGAGCTGGCAAATGAAATAAGTAAGCAGGCTAATTCTGCTCTCACAATTGCACTTATGTGATTTAAGTAATAAATTCGTCCATAGGATGACACAAAGATGGCGTTACAAGAATTTTTCCATATGATTTTTATTTAGTACTAGCCTTCAAACGATACGTGTATAAATTCGACAGCAATCTGACTATTGATTCGTGAGTTATAGCATTTTGTGTGAAGCAACTTTTGTTATTGAAAAAAAAAATGGAAAAAAGTGAATTTCGAGTTTTGATAAAGCATAGCTTTTTGATAAAAAAAAAAATGGAGTGGAAACCAAACAATGGCTTGATAAACATTACCCGGACTCTGCTCCATCGAGACAAATGGTAGGGAAGTGGATTGCTGAATTTAAATGTCGGCGTACCAGCACAAATGCACAAATTATGCTGAGCGCAGTGGACGCCCAAATGAGGCTGTCACTCTAGAAAACATCAAAAAAATCCACAAATTGGTTATGAACGATCGCAAATTGAAGGTGCACGGATATCAGATGGTTTTTTTTTTATGGTGTTTTTACCATTTTACACGAACATTTGGGTATGCGAAAGCTTTGTGGGTGCCGCGTGAGCTCACAATCGACCAAAAACAACAACGAATTGATGCTTCAGAAGAGTGTTTGGCGCTGTTAAACCGCAATAAAATCGAATTCTATCGTCGATATGTGACAGTGGATGAAACATGGCTTCACTATTACACACCAGAATGCTTGCTGGAAAGAAATTTAAGTCCAATGATGAAGTAATTGCTGAAACTGAGGCCAATTTTGACGAGAAAAGAGAAATCGTACTATAAAAGTGGTATCGAAAAGTAAGAAAATCGCTATACTCGCTGTATCGCCCTGTTTTTTTGAGCTTCGAACTCAGCAAAGCAAGGCAAAGTAGGACTTTCAGCACGCAATTACAACAACTACGCTTTACTTGACACTTCGAAAACTCACACTAGGTATTCATTCCCAGCAAGAGCCACTTGGGAGTAAATGATCACTTCTGAACACCAGAGGGAGAACATTTTTTGTTGCCACCCTTGTATGAGATGGATCTGTTCGCAGGGTGTCTCTATTTACAGTACATACAAGGCGTTGGTTGTGATTGGCGGAAATGCATAAAGAAGTGCATAAGTAAACAAAATTTCAAAATAACAACTGAATATTAGGGATAGTAATAAAAAATACATAAATTATTTTTTATTTAAGCTGCAAATGTTGTTTAAGACAAATTTACCTTATTAGTACATACTTGAAATCATAAAATATTAGTGTGTTTATCTTTGAGATCCATTTCTTGCACCAGAGTGTAATCAGAATTTATATTCTCCATTGTTTTTAAGCCCAAGAATATGAGGAAGGATGAATATCGCTTAGACTTTTTTATGAAAAAAGTGTATGTCTTCGGCTAAAAAAGATACTTCTTTGATGTGCAAAATCAATTGCTGCCTACCTACCCATGATACAATAGTTTTTGTTGTATCATGCAACTCACCGAACAAGCCCACACTGCCAGTCAGCCGTAAATGCCAATATTTCATCGATAAAACCTACTGTTCAGAAAGCTGCTGGGAATCGTTTATGGGCACATTTTCTTACTTTGCTTTGCTTTGCTGAGATCAAAGCTCAAAAAACAGGCCTTATGTTGAATAGTAAAATCGAGTTTTGTCAAAGTTTTTTTCGCACTTATTGAATGACCATGCTCATTTCCGAGTGGACGGCGAGCAAGCAACATCGGCGGAATTTTTTTTAATCGGTTTTTTGATGGAGGACTAATGTTTTGTTTTAGAATTCATAGAACTTTATTGTTCGTTACCAGCGTTGTGGGACTTTAAATCAAAGGAATATAGTAACCGAAATATAAAAAATGAGCAGCACGAAACACTTTCTAGCAAATATTTTTACTTTTTTTTTGGAAAGCTAGAGCTAGTCCCAGTTCAGAAACAACCGGGCGTGCTTTCACCTCAAAATCTACGTAAAAATGAATGATTGAAGCCTTACTAATACACCTCGCATGCTTGAAGAGTTTTCGACGAGTGTATATGCCGCTTTAGACTCTAAAAAATAGATCAGTACTTGCTAGGCGTCCACCGGTCAATTGGAGCTTCTAAGGGAAATACATCAACCCTAGAGTCTTTACATTTTCCAAACACCTATCCACTTAAATGTCCTGGTGGCAATTTGGCGCGATAAACTACAACTGTGTCGTGGGACATTTTGACGATTCACTTTTCTATGACGAAGAATTACATTTTTCATAAAAAACAAAAGCAAATCGCCTCAGATATTGGTCCTTCACGTATGACGCCATTCAACCCGATTATCAAAGAGAACCTTGCGATCACTTGAATGAATACTTAGGACTTCTGCTGAAAAATTCACGGTTTATCCTTATATCTTTTGAAATTATCAGTCCAAATTTTATATCCAAATTTAAAATCTAGAAATCTTTTTTAACCCTCTTAGATCCACTATTAAAAAAAGAAAATCGGTTCAAATATGACGGAAATTGCCTTCACTCACCCAGACAGTGAATAAAAAAGGACACCTAGCCCACTCTGATTTAAACCCGAATTACATGTTAATATTTATACCTCATTAATATTAATTTAACCCAAAGTGTTTGACCTGAAAGCATAAATAATACATCCCGTGCATAATTATCCGCAAAATATTTAAATGTGTTGACTGCGTGAGCACAACAATAACCCCACATTAATGCAGCAGGCGTTTGTCACGTATAACCCCACTCAGTTCAAATTGATTTAACTGCTAAGATTATTTCCAATGCTTAATTATTCAAGAAACATCCTGTTTATTCATACAGTGGATTTATGTTTATAAAAACTACCACTCAATCACTGTTTATGTTTACTCTCCCATGCCAGTGATTCCAATTTTAAATTATCTACTCCGTTAAATTACAGTTTATTCGGCGACTACTATTCAGCGCTCATTACAAATGCGCTAGTAGTTGCATAAATATTAAATAGCATAAATACACCGTCCCGTTGTGTCCTCAAAATAGTTTGCTCACCTGGAAGGATACAAGAAAAAAAAAAAAAACAAAAGAAATGCATGACAATTAATCGATTTTATAGCTGATGTAAAAAATAGTAATTGCATTTATTCTGCATTTTTAATGATGGAAATAAATTTTCAGCTGACAAAATCATAAATAGAAATTGATTATTATCCGGGCGCAATTAGTTAATAATTTCTGGCAGCGAGTCTGGTTATTTTTGGTTTGCATTTTTTTTTTAATCGACCTCGACTTGGATCTGTTTGAGTGCAGGTGAGTCTACATATCTGTGAAAATGTCAGAGTCATTAGGAAAATTACGAAACGGAAAAATGGCCTCCCCAATGCTGACGAAGAGATCCAGCGGAATCATTCAATCACTTTCCCTATATATATGTCTAGGTATAGGTAATTAGTAACTCGTTCGTGAATTTTTCATTTGATTGTTTTGATTGTTAGCGTGTGATAAGTCGGCTCAATTGAAAAAAGAAGGCTTAATATAATTATACGAGCTGGGAAACATTTTTGCGTGCATGTGCATGTACACAGTTTATAAAATTTTCTGTTCACATTTTGTATTGCCTGGGCGGGTGTTATCCATTTAGGACTTGCAACTAATCGAATGGCCTTTGTATCCAATTTAAAAATAGGCGGTCTCTATTTCTCCCACCGCCTAGATCGTTTCGATCGTTGATTTTCAGGGTTGACAACAACTTTGACCTTGTCCTCGGATGGTGCTCGTGCGTTATTGAGTTTTTACTTATATAAAATATTGGCGAATGCATTCTGGGTGTAAATGGAGCGGGAAATACTTGTCCCAAGTTCGTTCAGATCCCCTCCGACTTGTGCGCGGCACATAGCTCGAGGTATTTCTCTACTGATAAGTACCCTTAGCACAGTGTGACAATTTGCTATTTAGCGGGATTTTTATTTAATTAATTTAATTTAATTTAATTAATTCAAAAATCGAACAATCGGACAAATTTCTGTGGCCACAAGCCATAACCGCCAAAGTTTTTTTTTCATACTTTTCAGGGGAGCAGGTTAAAGTGTCAAATTATCACTTCAAATCAGGGATATTTGTTTCTAAGCTTATTTTTTTCATTGGGAAAACTTTTGTTAAAAAAAAGATTATGGTCATACAAAAATTAAGTGGAAGTCGATTTAAATGCTGAACACGATAGTGACTATGACTTCATTTTGTCCTAACTCGAGTTAAGCGGTTATGGCTTGTGGCCACTGATTTAAATAAGAACCGATTTTTCCATCAACTTAAAGGTTCCACTTAGTGACTGTTAGAAAATTTTTATGTTAGAAGCATGTGCAACGAAAAAGAAATTATTTCAAATTTCTAGTTGTGTACGAATTCATAAGAAGGTCAAGTGTGAGAGCAAGAGATTCAGTCTTTTTTTTTAAGTTGTTCGCGTGAAAGTTAATTGAAAGTTTTATTTTATTTTATTAAATATAATCTTATTGAATATTTAGGTAAGTCGATTTAGGATATTAGGTATCACAAGGGACCTTATAATGGTCTAAGTGTGTCGGCTAGCTGACAGCCACTTCAACCTAGGATATTTGGTGGTTTTAATTAAATTAAGGAGGCCAGGAAACAAAAATTAAAGATAAATTTGTGCGTTCATTACAGCAAAAGTACAGTTATTCAGTGTTGTTCAAGTTGAAGACCCTATTCGTTGTAGAGTTAGTATGTTTGTAACAAAAAAGCGTTTTGTGTTTTTGCGCACAGGTGCGACTAAATTTTTAATTTTTTTGGATGGCGACCGAAATTACGAAAAAAAAAACAATTAATGATGTTTGTATTTCTAAAATCAAAATTAAGAGATTTGAGGCCGTTTCTTCCTTTGTTATTGCCTGCTTTAAAAATATTAGGTTTTCTGACGATGTAATTAAGTCAATAAACCCAACTTTAAGAAATCTATGCTTGAGGTTTAACGAAAAAATTACCAAAAGTGGTCGCCATCGAAATCGCTTCAAAAGCATTAATTGTTCGTGGTTGAATGAAACGCTAACCCTACCACAAAACAGTCTTAGATGAAATTCCTCCATCATCTGGTGTAACCAAAGAAGGAAGACCAAGAAAAAGCTCTGATAAAAGCTGTGAAAAAGCACAAACCCTTTTAAATTCGTTTAGCGCTAAAGATATTGCAATTGCGAACGAACTACACCTTAGAAAAGCAGGAAAAATAAATACTGCTATCGCAATTTAGCAGTGGCAATATGCTCTCCCAAAAGAAGTTTGTTTTTTTATTTTAGTCAATTTTAGTTTCGAAATTCTGTGATCGTTAGGGGTTCAGTTGTAAGGAAAACACTGTAGACTACTGATTTTGGCTGTTTGTCATTGTTTGCAGATGAAGCGTTAATTGATAACAGACTCACAGCTATCAGCAGTATGAAAAAAGTGTAAAGTTTTTTTATGGTGAATTTAAATTTTTAAACAAATTCTTATTTCATGGAAGACAAATAATTGCTTCCCTACTTTCGGAGGAAGCTCAAGAAGCCAGGAATAAGGAAAAGGGACAATTTAGGAAACTCTTTACCAGAAAAACTTCGCGATTGCTAATATTCTCAGACGAATTTTTGGCAAGCATAAGACGCATGAAGTCCTGCAACTGTTGGACATACCAAACGAACAAAAAAAGTGCAGATTTACGGCTCTTTTAAGTTATTTTTTGCCAAAACCTGTGTATGTATGTTGATATAATTTATTAAAATCCTTTCTGTGAACAATTTTCATAGAAATAAGTAAAAAATTGAACAAAAACATTTGTTTCTAAGCGGTATTAATTTAATCCCGCTAAATAGGCAAGTTGTCACACTGTGGGTCGGAATCGAAGACTCGCCTAGCCATTTTAGAGGACTGATTGGCTGTTTCCTTATCTAGTCAATGGGCCTTAATAAATCATTTTAACCCTCATCTTATAACTTTTGTAGGTTCGAAAATTGCGGAATGTCACTGTAAGCTGTCAGGTGTTCGGTGTTGAATCTTCGCCTCCAAAGCCCGCAAATAGGACTGAGAACCAATTGAAAAAAAATATGCATTTAAAACGACCGAAGATAGCTTCATCCGTCTTTGTTAGGGTCTATGGCTGATACCACTGAACTGGGATGATTAGATGTCTTATACAGAGACTCCTTAGTAGTTTTTGACTAGGCCCCAATAGATTAAGGAACCTTCTTCAACATCTTCATCTTTTGTAAATTTTCCTGGTTTATGTATGCATGTTGCTTGCATTCTATTTTCATACAACAACTAAGCTTTAATTAAATCACTCTCCAGGTCCAAAAAAATTGAAGAAATGTATCCCTCAAGTTGCAACCAACCATTCACACCCACAAAATTTTATTGAAATCGTTTGAGTGGCTTAGAAGATCGACAACAGCGCCACCTATCGGTGTCAAGGCGCGCCTATAGATGTTTAACATCAAAAAAGTTACTAAACCAAGTTAGAAGTTACATATCGTCTTGAGCCAATATGAATATGACTCATCACTATCCTTTGACTTTTCTCTCATCTACGAACATAATATAACGAAAATGTCTTGACAGTGGAAAAATGTACCCCATATTTAAGCCTAGTGAACTCCTCACGTGAAGTTCAATTTTCATACAAATTTTTCAAGTCAAAATGGACTTTCCACGTGAAAAGTGAAAGCTGCTTCAAAGACTGATTTGTGTAGGTGGAGATACTAAGGTCTCTCCTCTCCACAGCTATTCCACTTGGCTTTGATTGTACCTCGCTTTGACATTTTGACACATCGGCGTGAAAAATTATTTGTAGGAAAAAAGTGTAGGAATATTTGAACTCATTTTATTTTCATTAAAAAAAAAATTTTAAAACATAAGTCTTTTAAATTCAACTACGCACGTCATGCAAGTAGGAACTTTTCAGTCTTTCAGCAGTTAAACAACGGCTACTGTATAAAATAAAAGAAATAGGACTTAACTTACTAAAGTACTACTAATACTTTTAATCCTTTTTCTGATCCTGACCCAACCCGGTGGTTTTTTAAATTCAAATTATTTTTTTTGGTGCTCTTGTTCAAAAGGTTTCCAAAACCAGATCCAAAAATCAGCAATAAAAAAAAATGAGTTACCAAATTTGATAAAATACTACAAAAGTGGCAACCGTTTCCTTGCCCCCCTGTGTCGGCTGGTTAAAAGTAAAAATTTTGACTGGGAGATAAAGGGGTATGTGATAAAAAATAAATCGTCGTCTCTTCTCAGAAACCCAAAGGGTCGAAATCTCATATCTTTTCGAAGTCTCATTTGCGTGCGGATAGTTTTTGGTGACAGTGCTTTCCAAGTAGAGAGATAGTAGTTGAAAATAGTTTATCGCGAGGTTGCTTACGCTTAAAAAAAGCGTGAGTCCCATTAAAGCCAAACTGTTTCAGAAAAGGTCTAATGTATAAGTCTCCTGTTAACAAGAGACAGGGAAGACTACACATAAATAAACAGTTAGGCGAAACAGGTCCGTTTAGATACCCTAGGCTTAGCTTGTCAGAAAAATTCATTCATTCATTCGAAAGGGACCTATGCAGCTTTACAAGTACGAGTTTTCCAAGTCATAAACGGCCGAATTGAGGCGCCCTTCATGACAGCGAGGTATTCACCGGAAAGGAACATTTTTCGCAACGCATACTCCGTCGGAGTCCGTCGAAAGCTCAAATTACATTCTAGGTGTCCGCTTTCAGAACAGAATAATTGAAATGCGATGACGCATCCTTGGTGCATGTTTTTCTCTGATCTTGCCCTGAAATCACAAATTTAAGCCATAAATACAACAACAATTGTGTCGATAAATAGTTTTTCCTATGTATTGCTCGCATTTATAAACATTTTACTTGAAGTCCTAAATAAATACGGAAAACAATTCCTTAAAAGCTGTCAAAAATGTCACTCAAAAACAATTTTGATTACTCTGCAACGTAAAACGCTGGAGTGCGTTATGTACCGGGACCGAATAGCTGCTGTTTGGAAGAATACCTCGAAGCAAAAATCTTCCAAATCTAATAAAATCAAAGAATTTTCTGTTCCCAGGGATACCTCGCTAGGGTCGAGTTCTACCCTCAGATTATTGTCAGACGTTCGCATGACCCCAGCTCCGTAGTCCAGCACAGTATAACAATAACTGAGACTGGATAAACCAAAACCCAACAAGTTACTGGCTGGCTTGAGATCCAATTAAAATCACTGATTTACCCTGCAGATTCAAAGTAGCCCCTTCTTCTATAGATAAGGACGTCTGTTTCTATAAAAACTCGGAGGAGTGTTTCTCAGAGTGTTTCACGTTTTTGTGATACCCTTTTATCCATTCGCAGAGAAAATGTGTAGTCTTCTTCAACTTGTAGGCCACCGCAGAAACTGATGCCTGTTGAGGGCCCAACCCATAAAATCTGATTAGTTCGACTGTGAGGTTGACAGAATACACATCAGCGACGACGGATAAAGTAGCTTTATTTTCTACTTTTCCCGTTGTACGCGTTGACCTTGACAGTTGTCAGTTGTCACTTGGCAAAGCGTGTACTTTCATTGGTGGAAATATTGAGAGAATGAGAGAAACTGTCATCGGCTGTCACCGAATGCGACGGATTCTTTGGCACGGTTGCCACTTGCAAACAAAATTAGCTACCAAAATTGGAAAAAAGAGTTACCAAACCAAGATAAAATTTACCAAAAATCTGCAGATGTTGATAAAAGATTTTTAAAACATAAGAAAAACATATGTCTTTTAAAATATTCAATTTGGTACATTAGGTTTGTAGGAACTTAGTCAGCCTTTAAGTAGTTAAACAACGACTACTTTATAAAATAAAATAAATAAGACTTAACTTACTAATGTAATAGTTATAGTTACTTTAAATAATTTTGCTGACCAAAAGCATGATTTTCTAAACTAAAATTATTTTATTTGATTTTTAAAATTGCTTGTTTAAAAACAAAGCAAAACTGACTAACTGCAAAAACGTAGTTCGTGGGAAAACGCGAAACAAGTTTTTTGTTTCCTGAATTTCTTGTGCATAAAGGCAGATAATAGTCAACCAACAATTTTAAATGCTTTGCATATTGCTAGGAAAAATAGCAGAAAGGCAGTTTTGGCAGAATTTTCTACATGTTTTTCTATTATACTTACCATCAATACCAAATAGAATTTTGGCAGTTGGTCAGTTTTGCTTGTAAGCCGACATTTATAAAACATAAGACTCAGTAAGGAACCTAGTAGGAACTTTGTCAGTCTAAGCAATTAAACAACGTCAACAACGTTGTGCACAAAATTACCAGCTGCTGGAAGGCATGGGATCATCTACCATTTTCGATCCTTTTTTCTTTTAACAAAACTTTAACAAATTAGAGTTTTAGAGAAAAGAAAATGTGTGCGGTGCGCAGTGGCGGTTCCAGCCAAACTAGCGGCCTGTGCAAGATTTACAGAAAGCGCCCTTTTTTCGTATTTGCACACATGAATAAGTCTTTTCCACATCACCCAGGAGGTACATTTTCAATGGGGTTTTTTTTATTGAGGTATTTTTTATTTTGAGATTTTTGAACTAGATTCTTTTGTTAAATGCAAGGAATATACCTACATGAACAGGGTGGAATATTTTGAGATTATGTAGGCAAGAAGTGAACTTGCATATGTCTAGTGGGATTTTTTATTTTGCGATATTTTGAGTTAGATTCTCCTTGAAGTTGCAACATTGCAAGTGATGTAAATTAATGTGCAAGAAATAATTCAGCTTTTTGTTTAAAATGCAAATGGCAGTATTTGTTCACGCGAGATAAAATTAATTTTTCTTTCTTAGCAATGCGCCCCCAGAATTTGGCGCCCTGTGCATTTGCACATCTTGCACATATGGTTGGTTCGACCCTGGCGGTGCGAGGTGAGGTGAGGTGCGACTCTCTTATTTTATTTATTTATTTCATTATTCTCATATTACAATTAACAAATTTCAAAATAAATAGTAAATATTGCAGCTAAAAATTTCGAGAATAGTTAGTGACATTTTGTATTAATTAACATATTAATAGAGGCAAATGTCACATTATATAAAATTAATTATTGTGGGGTGAACAAATTAAAATAAGAAGAACAATTTTAATATACAAAAATAAAGAAAAATGTATTACTTATAATATAATTTATTTCAAAAACAAACAGTATTACAACAAAAAAACAAAATATTACACGATGTAGTGCAGCAAAATTTCAATTTCAGTGTGATTAAAGCCAAGAAGCCATTGTTTCACTTTTTTCATAAAAGTAAATAAATTTGCAATGAATCGTATATCTTCAGGAATGCTATTGAATAATTTACAAGACAGAATGGAATATGAGTTTCTATAGCAAGTGGTACGAAAGGGTGGAATGAACACAAGAGGTTGATGACGGCTCCTCAAGCTATAAGCGCCATAGATCGGACTTTACAAATAACCACTGGCTCCTACAGTGTGATGAAGACAATAAGCCTGGACTGCAGTAATAGCAGACTTTAGAGACAGGTTATACCCAAAATATACCTTTAATTCCACGCCAAAATATAAAAAATCCTACATTAATCCCACGAAATATTAGATTAAAAAAAAAACATGTATTTCATTAAATTCAGTCTTTTTTGTTATTAACAATGACAAGTTCCATTATACATTAACTATGCAAGCTAAAAAAATAAATACATATTGATATATAAAATAGAATTGTAGGTACATCTTATACATTTTTAAGACGTTACAAAAAGAAACATAAAATCGCATTCGGCATTAAAATTAAAATAATATTCAACATAAAATAAATATCTTATCAATTATTTGAAAATGACTGGTATGAAAGAAACTTTATCTCGGTTTCAGTTTAATTATTCTTGATTTTTCATAGAAAAATGACCCAGAAATTTGATTTGAGAATGAGGTAAGGCTTTTTTACATACATTCCAATGTTTATAAAATAAATAAATTTATTATTTTAAAAAATACTCGTGAATTCATTCACAGATATGTCATTTTTTGAAACAGTTTAGGGAAATAAAAAAAAAAAAGAAAATGAAAGCATTCAAATATTTTGAATGACTTTTTTCTAAACATGAAAATATTTAATTTGATCGTAGGTTGACTAATTTTTCTATTCTAAATGAAATAAGAAATTAGGAACAAAATTTGGCCAAAAAATAAAATCCCTTTCTTTTTGTATTATTAGGTCTGAAAAATCCCTTCGTCCCTTTTAGCTTATTATAAGTGAGAAGATCCCGCAAAAGGGATAAATCCCCCGATCTGGTATCACTTCTGCACTGTGGGCTGTGTCTTAGATTTACGAAACTCTCTCTCTTTCTATCTCCACTAACTTATATCTGCCTCTCAACTCACGTTCGCAATTTCCGTAACGTTTTCGTGACGCATTCACCAGCTTACCCCCGAAGTCAAGCGCGCCTAAAGAAGTTATACTTCAAAACAAATTACCAAAGTGACAATCGTGTTCTATGGGACTGCTCATACGTTAAAACTGACAGTTCACGGATTCTATAGGCTTTGCCGAGTCTTTTCCAAGTTTGCTTTCTTCCTGATTGCAACGGCCAATAATGTTTCCAGTTAAATGGCGCCCTAAATTGATTCATGACAAGTTAAGGGATGTCCCTAAATATTTTTAAAAATTGTCCCTAGGACCTGAGATACCCCATTCCCAATAAGGTACAATCACCTTTCTTCGACGGCTAGGTAGAAGCGACACCAATCAGCTTGACTATTCGCGCCGGAATTGGCTGTCAAGCGGGCATGCACACACATGTCATGCACACGCACACGACACCTAAATCAGGCGACTCTGCTTGCGTTGGACTGCAACGCCATGGGGCGCATATGCAAATTTGTCGTGTCGCAAAAGTGTAACACACTAGATTACATGACTGACAAAGGGTTGGGCGGGCTTTACATCGAAGTGCTTGTTTTTCCATCTTGAGTGGCGTGGGAAACAACGATTTGCACACACAACAGAGGAGTGTACTTCGATAGACAACTTCGAAAATATCCATCGCAGTCCACTAAGTCAATTACGTTTCACCCGCTAAATCGATGCGACCCGACAAATATGATATTGCCAGGCCATTAAAACAAACACGTGACCCCCAACACTGAATTCAAATTACTTCTTCCAGCGGTTGTGGTGTGGGTGGTGGCGTCGCTCGTCGTCGTTAGTTCCCAACTCTAAATCCTTAAATAACTTTCAGCATTGTTCTAAATAAACCAAGGAACAAACGACAACCCCGACCGATTTCGACATTCATTACGACCCCGCTGGTTTATTTCGACTCGAAAGCGAGTCAATCGGGAACGGGCCTCCTCTCAGCTCGTTTAAAACCTCGTCCATACTGTACACATGTGATGGCTGTGTGCAGGACAACTAATTCGTGTCCCTACTCCCTATACCCAGGTGTGGGAAAATCAATTTCGAACACACAAACAAACGGAATACAAACGAACAGACGAACAGTGAGTTTCGCACAAAAGGCAAAAGCCAAACACACACCATACAACGGGACGGACAGACGGAAGAGCGGTTGGGTGGTATTGATTTTTTTTTTTCAATTCCTTCGCGAAGCTATTTTGTCATTCATTAGTGTGGGGGAGGTGCGACGTGAGGGTCAGATGGTATTTTAACGACGAATAAAACAACAAGAACTAAAGAGTAAAAAAAAAGACGAGAGCAATCAGAATGACGGCGGAGGCGTTGGAGGACGGGCGCAGGACACCCGGAGGCAGGAAGGATGACGACGAAAATACTTTTCCTATATGCACCAACGACCGCCAACGGAATTAAAGTATCCCAGTTACGAGCCTAGCTACAGGCTACACGCTACACATCTCAAAGTCGCATTGTGTGCAGCAGTGTGTATTCCATGCGGGCCGCGTATGAGTTTGTTTGTGTATCTTATGGATTTTGCATGAATGAACTAAACGTGTTCGCATCGCATGCCTACCTCGAAGCTCCAACTCTGACTACCGAGTTGTGTTTTTATGAATTTGCCGCTTCGGCTTTGGTATACATTTCATTTGTGCTATGGCTGAAGCGATTTGTGGCCGACGATATTCCGCGTTTAATATTAATTTCAATTTAATTATTCAGATACTCATATTTTTGGCTGTTGTTTTGTTTTTGATTCTTGTCTAAGACTCGCATTGTTGTGACACGCAGAGAGCCTTACGAATTAGGCTCACAGCAGGCAAGGTGTAGGGATTGTTTAGCGCTCATTCGGAGAGAGTGCCGTTGGTGTTCGGCTTCGGAGTGAAGAATGACACTGACAGGTGGGTAGGCAATTTGCATGGGGAGTTTCGTATTTATAATCGAGTGTTGGATGCGGAATGCTATGCGTATGTGGAAATGGATTCTCTTTGGAACTTGCCTCATGTGGAGAAAGTGTAATTGATAATGACACTGTACAATGAAGAGGAAGCTATAGAGGTAGGGTATATACCTGCTTGTTTGGCAAAGAGGGATGTGTCAGAAATTAGGTCTTGGGGGGTGTTTTGTTTCTGTCTAAGCAGTAAGCGACTTGGTTCGATTGGGTTGCATCTGCTCATAATAACTGCGGAAAGAAGAAGGAGGGTACAAGTACAAGTGCGCTGCGCATTTTGTCTTGTCCAGTTGGCATGTCATTGATATTGGTCTGTTAATTCAAAAATTACTTTCTTGTCCGAAAAATATCAGGGAATTAATATCATAGACGAACCAAACCAGACGGTCAACTGAGAGCAGAAACTGTACATTTTCCTACAAGCTGCCTGTCCTGCATAGGATTTCCTAAGTATTCGTGCCTGTAAAAATCAAAGGAGCGCCATTGCTGCCGCACACATACTTAGAAAATCCTATGCAGGGACTTGATATCCATCGGGGCGCCATTTTCTGGTGGGATTTCATGTAGGGGCGACTGTTTTCGGCATATTTTGTGTCCATTAGTTACACAGCGTCCACTTCACAGTTGAGTTTAACAGTTTTTAAAATTTATGAAATTGTTGGAATCCAATGGAATTACTGTTATAATTTCGTTACAATGCCAAATACCTTAACATAAAATCATTTGTCAATATCTAGCAGAATCCATCTCATAATATTAATCAGAGAAAAGTGAACTTGCACGGTTTTTTTTTGCTTTTGTTAAAATATATTTTGTAAAGCTTATTTTTTGTATATTTTAAAGAAAATACCATTTTTTTTTGTTAATTTTAAATTCCGAAGTCATGTTGAAACACAATAACTTCACACCGTTTAGGAAAAACGTTTATTTTTATGTCGTGGGAAAAATATTTTTTAGCTTTAGCATAATTTATAATCTGTAATTAGTACGGTAGTTGAATGTTAAATTAAATAAAATGAATTCGATATTTTTTATTGTATTGTATGCGCTCAGCTTTTTGTGGTAAATGCCATAATACGAAAATCCTCGTAGATTTCATTTATGTGAAAAACAGTAAAAAAGTCTTTTGTTCACTTTTTGTCACATAGACTGTACCTACTTGGTTAGTTAATTAATAATTTAGAGAGGTTTATATAAAAATTCAGTGCTCGTTTTAAAATACATGGTTACAACATTTTTAAAAGCACATATCTATAAAAAAAAAAGCAATGAAGCATTCGAATACCAACAATAAACAAAACAATTTGGATTTTACGCTCGATTGAATACGCGAAATCTGAAATCGGAAATCAAATTGCAGAATCCAATTAGATAAATACCACATTGATTGAGTGTAATCACATTTTTTACGAATTTGTTTTTCGATATTAATAGGTTTTTTTTTTGTAAAATATGAATAGAATAGGATTTGCATTTTTACTGTTTCTAAGTAACATTATTCAACACTGTTCAGTGTTATTAACCTATATTATAATCATATTCTTTGATTTTGTACAAATATGGTGTTAAATAAATGAATTTGGAAACATTCACCAACTTAATAGAAATTTATTCAATGTCATTAACATTTTCTAAAATTCACTTATGCCCTAGTGGAATCTTGGCTTAACTTGCATGTTGTTAACTCATTTTTGGAACAACCCCACTGATTTCATTTATGCGGCTGCATGCATTTTGCTGTCAAAAATAGATAAACAGTTTTTGGTGCCAAAGTTGGATAGAGAAAAAGTTGTGCTATCTAAACAACATACTCAACATTTACTTCTTTTACATTTATTGTTATAAATTCATTTACAAATTGTTTGTTATTGAAATAGTGCCACCCGGTGGCCATTAATATATGTATTCACAGACGGGAAAAAAAAGAGCCCTCGATAGAGGATTTTCGTGCAAAATTTGAGGAGTCATTTAGCCTCTTGAAGTAAAATTTTGAAGTAAAATGTGCAAAAAACATTTTGCAAAAACCATTGAAACCAGCCAAAATCTCTACACTCGATTTATAAAGCAATTGCATTAAAATGAAGCGTGAGTCCTATCAATGCCAAACTGATTCGTTATAAAGAATCATTTCTGTGCCTAAAAGTTAAAACATCTTAAGTCGACTTAAGTTGTTTTAGCTGTTTAACGTTATTGGAATTGTGTTCTCCTTACTCTATTTCTTAAGCCAAAGCAGTTGAAAAAATGTCAAATAATGAGGAAGTTATAACGATAAACACACCCTTAACGAATTCTACAATTTTCCTCTACTTATTTTTCACTCATCGAATAAATTTCTTACTTTTTTTACAAGAAATTTTGTGTTAATTTAAGAACAAATTTTTGTGTTTGCGCTATTTTTTGGTTTCGGCTTTGAGATGCAAAAACTTTGGGCTGTCAAACTAGTTCAAGACCTAAAAGTTTATTGATATAAACATTTGCGCTGCAGATTCGAATTTTGTGCGCGTATTCTGGGCTTTAATCACGTAACTTTTGAGACAACTATCGTTGAAACAAAAGACCTCCAAACCTAGCAACTAACTGCAGAAATAACGAATTTAAGAGCTTCATCTAGTTCAATCTCTTCAAATGTATTGAAAACGTACGAGAATAAAAATAAAGTGCACGGCTGGGTCGAACGTAATTTTCTCGTTCATCAAAAGTTTTGGTGCAATTGAAGTTGGAATTATTTTTAGGGTGCATATTCAATATGGTTGAACAAAATGAGAAGTTGCTAAAAATAAGTTTTACGTAGCTGTTATTGAATTTTCATTGGAAGTGGGGCATTGTTATTATTTGAAAAATATACCAAATATATGTGAGCACAGATCGGGATTTTGAGAAATAAATGTTTAAGAAATTGATTAATGTTTGAGTTTTTTGAGAGTACGGGATTTTGATCAAAATCGTTAAAGCTGTTTTTGTAAAATTTGGTAGATTTTACTCTAAGTTAGCATTTTGGTCAAAATCGTTCTTACCGTCTTACTTACTTTTTTCAAAAACCTTTTTTACGATAATACAGAGAAAAACTGAGTTTGCCATTAGGTTTGAAATGACCATATTACATTCGAAATGAATTTTTGCTACAATCCTATGGACCGTTTTCGAGATATGTCAAAATCTCAAAAGTACTTTTATACAATTTTCAGCGGAAAACTGAGTATGCACTCATGTTAACCTCACCTACCTTAGCCTAAATATCAATTTTGGTTGAAATCGTTAGAACCGTTTTCGAATAAATCAGCTGTAGGCCTCGGGACATACAGACAGACGGAAAGAATTTTGCGACCCACTTTGTTGAGTTCCTCTATCATTGTAATTTAAGAATTGATTAGCATCTCGTCAAGAGTTCCAAATTTTCTTCGAATAGAATATCTTTTTCTTGCTACGTAATCGAGAAAGTTAAAAAGAATAAAAAGCAAAAATAAATTTTTGAAAATAAAAACAAATATGTCAGAAGTAAAAAAAAATATATTTTCATTTCTGCTGAGAATTTCAGACAACATATCTTGTTTTTAAGAAAAGTTTACTGCACAGTTTTGGTACCAAATAGATTAATTTATCTTTAAAAAATCAATAATGAAAAAAAAAATATAAATTGTTTAGCAATTAACAAGGAGAAAATTAACAACCAGACTAGAAACTTCCTGAAAGAGGAAATAACAGCATTTTGGGCAGCCAATTAATAAGGCAATTAGATTAAATGGAATAAGTAGAAGATAGAGGGGAAAATCTAAATAAAATTATATAATTCAAAGCAACTATAAAGGCAAAAGTTAAAAATATAAATAAAATAAATAAATAAGCCTAAAAGGATTTGTTGAGTAAAAGCTCGAGGGGTATAATATCTTGCTCTCTCGATGATGATCTCTTTTTCGATTTTTTCGAGCTAAGATACTGATTAAAAATTCATAAAAATTCATAAGAGTTAGTAAAAATTCGTAAAACTTAAAAGTTAAGGAACAGGTCCATTCTTTCACGTTTTGGCCTTCAACATATCAACCTGTCACTTGTCAAGCACTTTCTTTCGAATACAAATTGCCATTTTTATTTTGGCTATCAAAATTAATTTAATTTAACCGATTATTAGTAATTTATAGTTTTCGCAAATCTTTTATTCGTTGAACGCGCTCCTAAAAACCCTATAACAGCCACAACAGCCCAAAAACTGATCCATCGAGTTTCGTATCCAACAGCAAATGATTATGATTGGCGTCCTCTTAGTAGACTCAGGATGATGTAGTTGAATCAGGCCGTACATCCTTTCCCTACCCTTTTGAGGACTACCCTTGCTAACCAGCAGATCCACACAGTGATTTGAGAAAACCGATAAAAATTCAATCGACACTGCTTCTCCCGAGATTAGAAGTGCATTTCGGACAAACCCTGTTCAGAAGGGACACCAACAAAGGACACTTACTTCGTACACTCCAACCGTAACATTTACATCCTGTCAACGTCATACAAGTAAGCTTCCAAACCTTTGATAATAAAAATGGAACTCGATCGTAAAAATCGCAATCACTTGCCGCGCCGACCCACATCCCATTCGCTCTCGCCATTTTATCCTCAGTTAACAAATTTGCAATTTGTCCTGTGTTGGGTTTTCCCCCACCCGGCAAAATCAATTCCATCTCGCATTCGTAAATATTTTATTCATCAACGTTAACACATTTATTAGCCAAATAAAAGAACTCCATGGCCATGGCATCGTTTTAATAAATTACTAATTCCCGATAAGGACCCTCGGCCATATGTTCGTGGGCCAGCACCACAGCACACAGCAGTCGCTGCACAGGGGCGCTCAAACAAATTCCGCTCTAGCCAAACACAACGAAGCGACAAACAACCCGAACGCACACACCAAAGCCGAGCCAAGGGAATCACTCTGATGATGAGCAAGTGGACGTGGACATACACACATGCACAACACAAAATGCTTATAAACACCCGGCCATAACCATTTAGGATACATTAAGCAGAAATTGGGGATTTCTCCACAACAATAGGCCCACACTCACGATGCATACGAAAGTGACTCCCTCCACCTATCGATCCCGGGGGATGTGTTTCAACTTCAACGTTCAACCCATTCTCCAGTGTTTTTGGTCGGGGCCATGAAAAAATAACGAGATGTTGGTAATAACATATAATGAGCCAAATGTCCAGTTGTTCGTCACAGGCTCTCCCTCAGTACACAGTACAAACAAACAGTACAACGGGGAACGGATAAGAAAATATTTGTTATCCTTGGCCAAGTTGGCAGGGAAGTACGATATACAAAGTCAAAATGTTTGCAATGGCTGCCAAGGATGTGCTCCGTCGGCTGGTGGTGGTGCGATGTCTGTGGCTGTCTGTCTGGCGTCAAATGTCAGCCAACAAGTGAACCGCAGAGCGCCCCGCGTGAGAGATTAGCAAGTGTGATGCGCGCACACACTCCAAGTGTGTAGGCCCCAAAAGACTTCCGGAGGCAGCCAGTCGGGGGATATACGAGTATGTGTGCACATTCATCGTCGTCATCCCAGTTCTTCCCCGGCAGCCGGCACAAAACGACTCGGAACATTAATATTCGACGAATGCCACATATCCTCCTGCTGCTGCTGTTGCTGGTTGCTGGTGGCATGCAATTCCAAAGCATATCGCAGTCGTCTTTAGGGACTGCACTGAGATTTCCACGAGGATATTGTCTAGGAGTGCAATTTTATTAGCACGACCAATGCTCTAATGGACTGCCGTTGATTTATTAAATTTTCGTCTGTCAAACTTCAGTGCGGAACCTCAGCCACCGCCATCAGGCATCCCATTTAGGCACCGCACCGTTGCGGTGGTGAACTTAATTGGATATCAGGTGCTGGTATTTGAATTGTGCGGCTTGGCAAATGAAGTTATCCTGCCGATGAATGCTTAGGCATCTGTTTGGGCGATGAATAGAATGTGCTAGTAATTCACTGTGAACGGATGTGACATGCTCATGGACTTGGTTGGACTTGACTGGCTTGAATATTTAAAATGGAGAATGGTGCTCGTGGTTCAATGGAGTTTTTCGGTTCTCTAAAAACTCGAATTCGCTTTTTGATGGACATACACAAGTACATGAGCGGCGGGGGTTGTTGCAGTTGCATTCAATGGGTTTTTGTAAAGGGGTGGCCAAGGAAAAAGAACGGTTATCCTTTTCTGATATATAAATGAGGATGATAATAGTAAAAGTTGGCGGGTGAAAGATAAAGTCCAGTTCCAGGAAATCCTATTCAATCGCTTTCAAAGGAAAATGTGAAACGCGGGAGGAATAGCTTTCAGAGGCCAGAGGGTGGAAATGATAGCAGGAGCTGGAAAATCTCAGCCGGCTACGTATATAGTGTGAAGTTGCATACAGTTCTTTCGGCAGGAAAGTTGTTCTTCGGCTTCAAGGCGGTTTATAGCCATCGATAAGCAACTGGCGGAGTTTTGTGAACCGGTGCAAAGTAGCTATATTTTCAGAGTTGCCTCTCTGACAAAGTAAATAGTTCGGTTTGAAGTGCTGAAGAGCATTGAAGCAGCTCACGAATGGTTTCGAGTTCAACAAGTTGGACCGAAACTAGGGTTTCTCCCTTTGCAAGTTTAAATGCAGGATCGAAGGATAAACTTCGAGTTATGGTAAACTGAAAATGAAAAATCGGCTGTACAACTATAGGCCTCACAGCTCACATAACTCGCTGGACTTAAGTATCGTAGGGACCAGAAATAACTTCAGCAACATTATTTCAACCATGCAGCGCAAAACTTCTCTTTATACCTGGACTTGTTAAAATGTTCAAGGCCGCTGCAACTGACCACGGGTTCTCTGCGTCCAGCAGAACTAACTGTTTGGCTCTAGTAATCATGGAATAGAACGAAAATCTGGCATTTCGTGTCATCGGATTCCAAGTCCAGCTTCCACATTCATCTATGAGACTCTGAGTTTTTTTTCGACGAATGTATGGAACTAAAAAGATGTTTTCTTTAGCCGTAAGCCCTGGGCTTACGTCTGATTTTATTGCTTCGTATAACACATAAAAAGATCAAAAGCTTAAGACAACGTCATTTGGACGATTCAACTAATGCTTCGTTTAACTTGTTCAACTGCCAAATTCCGACGATTGAACTATTGCGATCGAACGATTTGCAATAGAAGTCCAACGAAATCCTAGATCTTTATTGACAATTCCAATAAACATTTACAGCCGTATTTATTAGATTCTCTTACGACGGTTCTACGACGTTGTTTAGTTAAACATCGCGTAAAAATGTATGCAGCCTCTATGTGGCTTTGCTGAAATTTTTATTTATAATAAAATTTTAACTGACTACTACGCAAGGTTGGTGTCTAAATAAGTACGAAACTATTACAAAAAACCGAAATCTCTTACTTTTTCCCCGCAGACTGATATCAGATTTCTGGGAAATAAAACTGACATCTTTCTTGTGAGATTTATTTTGTTTGCAAACAAAAATGGAGGAGAAAAAAAAAGAAAGAAAATGGTCGGAAAATTGGATTTCCTCTGACAAGGTGATGAATTGAATATTAAATTAAGTCGATCGTATCAATGTCGTTAACAGAATTCACGAAGCTGAATGGCATTTTTATCAATTTTTAGTTTCGTTTTCAATTTTCAAATCTACCCCGAAAAAAATGTAAACAAAATGACATTTCAAAAACAGGAGAAACAAAATTCAAGCTTTACGCAAATTTTTGCATTTAAAGTTACGCAGGCCTAAAGAAAAGTGCGTTTTGTTTATAAATCACGTTTTCCTGCGTAAGGACATTTTAGAGGGTGCGTAAAGATAAGCAGACTCTACGGTGAGTTTATAAATAAGGCTGTTAAAAAATGTTCTTTGTATACTTTTGCATTTTGTTCCCATTCGTTCCAAGCATTCATCGACAGTTCATCAACCAGTCTGGAATTTGACTCATAAGTCCATTGGATTTACGGTTAGTTCCTGCGCACTGTTGGGTACCTGCTTAATACAATGTTCCCACCAACGTGATTTAGCTAAATCATCTCATAGATTACGTGATTTATCACACATTTTCGTGATTAATACTTACGTGATTTACATGTGTTTAAATTTTAATTACATATCTGTCATCGCAAATACACACAAAATAAAATCAAACATACCTGCTATTAACTTCAGCACTTTATTCAGCAAAAAAAAAAACTGTCAAAGAAATTATTTCAAATTCAATTTTCTAATTTTGTTCGTGTTTCGGTGAGTTTTTGATATTTTTAATAATTACATACAATCAAAAAGTGTTTTATTTTTGGCAGGTATGGCAAGAAAACAGAAACAAAAAAAAAAAACTATTTCACAATATAGAAAGTTGGACACCTAATGCCAAAGTTGACAAAAATGTCACACTAAATCACGAAAAGTTCGGTGGAGACGCCTTTCGTGATTTATAAATCACTTTGGCTAAATCACGTTGGTGGGAACATGGTACAAAGTGTCGACTTTTGGTAAACATTTCACTCTTCCAATGTTCCTTTTTTATAATATCAGCTTTCTTCTCATGTAAAGTGTTTATTTGCATCTTCATGGAGACATTCTTCCTAACTACCTACCAATTTTTGCATTCAGTGCCGAGGTCAACATCACTGGCCGTTTTTAACTTTCTCGATTACTTAGTAAGAGAAAGATATTCCGCGATAAAACCATTTTTGGTGTCCAGGCTAAATTTATCGAACTTAGAATGACGAAATTTTTCATACAAAATTGCATATTGTGACCTACAAAATAAATATTTAGTGTTAAATTTAAAAATGGGAATATAAGGCCCATTGTATTCGTATAAAATTTCGAACTTAAGATGTTAATCAATTCTCACATTACTACGATAGAGGAACTTATAAAAGTGGGTAGCGAAATTCTGTCCGTCTGTCCGTATGCTCCTGAGTCCTGAGGCAGTCTAAACGTGTGGGGATATGGAATATGGATAATAAAAAAAAACAAAAATAATAATAAAAATAATAAAATAAATTCGGCCTTACTAATAACCAAATTTAGACTCGACTTTAGGGCAATAGTCGAAATTAAAATATATTCTGTACCAATAATCAAGTTATCTTTGCCTTTAAGATAATCGAGACTGTAACTTTCGATCCGAAGAAAGTCCAGTCTAACCCATTATTAAAGTTTAAACGTCAGTCTTTGTAATAAATAAATATGACATATGAAATGGACAGCAAATAAAGAGAAGCCGCAGCTTAAATTGGACGCAGGCAATGCGAGAACTATTATCTAGTTGACTGTGTCAAGCCATTGGCTGATATCATTGATAGCAAAATTACCAATGCTGCAATGATACAGTTAAAAAACAAAGCAACCATCTTTTATATTTTACTCAAAATACGACCAACTGACAATTTCAGCAAATTATTTTGAGTTATACTGTTATAATTTAGCTATAAAGTCAGATGTAGTTAAAGTTCCGATTGTTGGTACCTAGAAATTAAAAGTCGAAACTATAGTTAGTTTCGAAATTAGTTAAACTCGAGTTTACGGTTTGGTTGTTGGTAAGGCCCATTAACTATTTATAAACTATTATACTATTTTTTCCAAAGCCAATCTCTGAACCAGATGGAATTCTGTTCTGAAACAGCTGTGTCCTTTCGATCACTCAAAAGGCGGAAGCGATGCAATTTTCATTCCTTGCATCATTCATTCAACCACCTCTCGAAAAAAAGACACGCTCTCTTCTTTTCTGGACACCAACGACGATGGTTCGCTAAGAGGTTGGACTCTCCGTAAAATAACTCCGCATTTTTAGAAAAAAAGTATTTTTTTTTTACACGGTGCCTACTAACGCGACGGAGAATTATATTTGTACGAAATCCACAACGGTCCTATATACTGCCAAATAGCGAGCGAAAAGCCTATTGAGTGGTCTTAGGAATTTTTTTCACACAGGCAAATTGCTTGGTGACCGATTGTCGCTGAATTCATCAAGCCATAGACAAGAGAAACCAACAATCTCTTTGTTAAGCACCGTTTGGTGGACAGTTGGATCAGATATCTCTCACGCACTATCGCCAGATTTATATCCGACTCCGTCAATACGCCATCATCTGGAACATCAGTAAGCCGCAATTCGTGTCGTATTACCACCCAAAAGTTGAGTAGTTTCGTCACACTTCTCATATTTGGTAAGCGAACGAAGCGTGCGAAAAACAGCAACGTCATCAACGATCATCCGCTCTACCATTTCTCCAGCTGTTTGACTCTGGATCGGTCCGAAACCATCAGTGCAGTGCGGTGTAAGTGAGGTTTAAAATCGAACCCCCTAAACCTCCTTCACCTTTTTTGCCGGTGCCTGAAAGCAAAAAAAAAACAACAACAAGCACCAAAGTATCATCCAAATTCAGCTGAAAATCACGACAAACAACGATTTCAAAACTATCTCCGATAAGAGTGGGTATCCACTGTCAGCCGCCTGTTATCCGCAACAGCCCACGAGACCAGCAGGTAGCCACACAATGGCCAATACGATCGAGCAACGAGAGTCAGCCAACAGCAACAACATCACGCTGTTTATTTTGTTATCACCTTTTTTTTTTATAAAGACCCACAATCAGAAATTTATTTTTTGCGTGAAAAGCTAACTATTTTAATCAAAGCATGCGAGGTTCGTTCAAGGCGACTCAATTTTCTTCTCTTTCTAGTGAATTTAGGTATCATCACGGACCCCCAATGAATGCTGGGCACACCATCCACGGAGGAGTCATCTTTAATGAATTAAAGTCCACAGTTGATCGAAGAAATGTACGAAAAGGTGAGTGTCTCAATAAAGATTTTGAACGAGCTAGCTGAAACTATTTTGATAGTGTTTTTAACCAGGACAACCTACCTTGCAGCCCATCGATTTCTGTGTATGCACATTTGCACAAACCTTAAATCTAAAAAGCAAAATCAAAACAAAAAGTTGCCGCAACAGATCCGTATGGACCCTAAGCCTAAGAAGAAGCAGTACCTACCCTATTCAAAATTCACTTTCATAAAATATCGGAAAATTGGTAAAAAATTGCAAATTCGATTGGAATGACAGTACATCTTACAGCGATTTGATGTTTTTAATGCCAAGAATCGTTGAAAGTAGTAAATTTTCGAAACTTTCCACCCGTTTTCTAAAGAATATTAAAAGCATTTTGCGCTCATTAAGGACTGCTTATCAAATGCTTGTGTTGTCAACAAATGCGGCTTATAATCTTTTGCTATCGTACGAAAGTACAGTAACTAAAAATAATAGATTAACAGGTTGGCGATTCAAAAATAAGGTTGACTGAGATAAGCGATGTAAGTTTTATCAACAGAAGATAAGAAAATGTATTTTCAAATCACAAATAGGCTAAAAAAATAAATACTTTGAACATTGAATCACTAAAAGTTTAATTGGTCACAATGTGCGTTTGGATCGAGACTCTTGAGCATAGGAACGACGGAGAAGTCTTACCCAACTGATGTTCATTGATTTTAAACATTTGTTTGGTTGTTATGAAAATGAAAAGTTGTATGAAGCAATGCGTTTCCCAATTGTTTATAAGAAAATTTCCATATTTAACAGTGCGGCCAAAGGTTGGCCTAAGTTCTATCAGAAGAAAAGTGACGAGAATATTTAAATTTTATGTCAGAAACTTTTGGGAGGTTAAAATGAACTCAAAATTATTATTTATTTATTTATTTATTCATTTATTTATCTATTAATTAATTTATTTATTTATTTATGCATTCATGTATATTTTATTTATTATTATTATTATTATTTGTTTCCCTTAATTTGAGGTTTTTAGTGGTTGCTTTCCTCAAAAACAAACATTTTTTATTTTTTTTGTCACTTGTAAACTGTTTCAGTAGAAAGACATAAATTTGTCATAGCTCTGTATTTAAATTATATAAATTGTGCTATAAAAAACTGTAAATTCTAAACGAAATAAAATATATACGGAAAAAAAAGACTGTAAATATAAAAAAGTTTGATTTGAAAATGCAAATTTTGGCAATGACTGACAAAATAGTTATGGGAAGTAAAGGGTCCGCCAAATAGCTTTTTTTTTTTTGAAAATGCTATAAAAAAAATTACTGAATATTTTCTCAAATTTCTTTTTTTATTTGAAAGTGCAATCCTTCCGATTAATAATGGAAAATATCATTTCATTCAAATGGCTGCCTCGGCTGGCCATGCAGTAGCCTACACGATCGGTCCAATTTTTAAGCACATTATCGATTGTGTGCAGCTGTATTTCACCAATGGCTTCACGAATATTGTCCTTTAAAGCGTCAATTGTCTCTGGCTTGTCGGCGTAACACTTATCTTTTACGGCACCCCACAAATAATAGTCCAACGGTGTCAAATCGCAGCTCCGAGGTGGCCAAACGACATCAGCTCTGCGGCTGATAATTCGCGAAATAAGCACTAGTTGAAAAAAAAAAAAGTTAGATGGCGGACCCTTTATGTTATTCTTACGTTGAGAGACTGGACTTTTAAAAACTTAGAAACGAGTTCTTGGTTTCAAAAATAATTCCTAAATTGAGAGCTTTGAGCTTATATTTTTTTTTAAACTCAACATTCGTCACTCAACAATCTTTTTTCTGAGTGTTAAATGAGTTACGAGCGTTACGAGAACTTTTAGCTTATAGTTTTCTTCTTTTAATCTCAATATTCTTAGCTCAACGATCATTTTTACTGAGTGTTAAATGAGTTACGAGTGTTGCGAGATAATTGTTGAAGGGCGGAATGCAGTCGGTTTTTTCATCAGACCCAGTGCCGTAACCAGGATTTTGTTTCCAAATCTTACGAGTATTTCTCTAAAATAAAAACTATAGGGGTATTCGCGATTTGGTGTAACAGGCATAGTAAAATTGCGAAATTAAATATTTTTTTTTTGTCAGATCGTGAACACAATTTTTCTCATCGCTTGCAAAACTGAAACAAATGACAGATCCAGTTTGATAATTGACATTATGTTCTGAAAAAAACTTTTAAATTTTTCTGAAACTGAAAAATTTGCTTTTAATTGTTTATTACGCCGAAAAAAGTGAAAAAGAAAAACTATTTTAAATAAAATAAAATAAAGTCTCTTTTTCTGCCCATTTTTTGACTGAATTTTTCCTTCGATAGCTATTTACATTTATTTTTTTTCCGATAGCTACACGCAGGAACTAACAATTTTGCGAATTATGAACTTTACAAGTCTACACTTTACTGTGTCGTATTTTTCGGTTACAGTAGGGTCAGGGTATAGATAAAGTGCAAAAGTGTAGCGAAATTTTCACTTGTTAACTCCACTAGGAGTTGTATCACCAATAAGTTTAATCGTAGGCTTGTGGATTCTACTTACCATAAACTTGAATAAGCCGGACGGAACTCAAAAGCCAAAATCAGAGGTCATTTTTTTTCATTATCTAGTCGGATGACATTGACATCATTGGAAGAACTCAATGAGCCGTCACTATCGCATTTGGAAATTTCGGGACAGAACCACCAGAAATGGCTTTTATAGAGGCAAAACCAAGGGCCAGATTCTGGAAGACGAAAACGTTGAATCGCTATCGTGCGCACGAATGATTTGCACTAAGTTGCAGAAGTAAATCGTTCGTGCACACGAAAAGGCTTGAACGTTTCGCCTTACAGAATGCCGACCCAATTCTACGCTTTCAACAAGAGCAACACACAACATCGTTAGAAACAGCTATACCTGTGAGGTATTTAGGGACTTTATCTACCTCGGCTCAGGTCTAAGCTTCATAAGTTCATAAAATGTCATAACATCTGAAGTCAATTAAATCAAGCCAATCACTTACCAATCACGGTTTCTTTAGCCCAAGTTGGCAACTGAGTAGTGGGGCCTTTCTTAAGAAACTCTAGGAAGACTCTTTCTAAAACCCTCATAACTCAAGTCTTGCTACATGGCGCAGCAGCGAGGACATTAACGAAGCCGAATAAAGATATTAGGTTCCCTATGGCTACTGCATAAACAAACCAACCCAAAAACCAACAAATTTCGGACATAATTTCTAGAGACCATCACCGAGAAAAAAACAGTACCCTAAATTTTAGCTCCCTTTAACTGGTGACCATGGTGAAGTGGTTACTGTGTTTTCCGGTGACCCTATTGGAGATTTTCGTGTGAGCCCCAGTGGAGCGCAATAAAGTAAATAATCAATCGGAAAGCTAAAAACAAAGTTTCTCAAACTTCTATACCGAAAAAGAGACTTTAGCTCAATAGACCACGTGCCCGGTAACCGAGTCGAAATGTCCCCTCCCTAAACACAAACAAAAACTCCCAGTGGCACATATCCCTTTATTTATTACACAAAGGTGCCTGCTTTTAAATTGATTTCATTTCGCAACCTTGTAGTTTTAAAAGCATCATCTCTTAGACCGTCTTTTGTGTTCCTAATTCAAGATCCACTCATCCTCCACACAGCAAATTCCCTTATCCTTTGCATATCTCTAAAATTAATCATCTCATAGATCCATAAAGCTTCAAATCCTCTCTACCACTTGAAAACTAATTTCTTAAGAAAAAGCGCACCCTGCTGACAGACCCCAACGTATCGTATGCTGCCCTTATTTCCTTTTCTTCACTTAAGATAATTAAAAAGATGTCCCTACACCAATTATAAAATATCTAAACAAATAACTTTTTAAACATCAAAGAAAAGGCGAAACAAAGGACGAGAACCGGACAACCAAGGAGAAGCAACCGTCCCTCCTCTCGCCGCCTGTTGTTCTTGTTATCCTTCGAAATTTCTGTAAGCCATATAATTTAATATGGTTGAGAGATCCATCTCCATCGTCTCCCACGTTTCCTTTACTATTATTTTATTTTTTAATAAAAAAGAAAACAATTACGAAGAACAAGAAAAGACGAAGCGACAAAAATAATCACGTTCGCCAGCGCCCCCAGACCGCCATCCCCTCTTAGGAAAAAACAAAACCACTCACACACATGTATGCAGTACAAGTACTTCAAGGACGCTCACACTTTACTTGCAAATGCTTACCACAAGCTGACGGACGCCGCTGCATCCTTGCCCAACAAATCTGTCCTCATTTGAACACCACCCACAAACAAAGATGACGAAAGACAAATTAAAAAAATACGAAAAAACGGGGAAATGGGAGGAATAACAAAATATCCTCCTCGGTTTGTCAAATCGCTGGAGGAAGTAAACACTATCGCCCTGGCAATGCTCTGTTACTACCGTTAAATGCTACTGCTGTTCCAGAGTGCTGCTGCTGATGCTCGTGACCCCTTGTATCGTCCTCATCCATCAGAACTCGCGTCCTTTACACCCACACACATCCATCCATCCCACTCTAGCAAAATAGATACACAACAAATGCTCGTTTGTTTTCCTTGGACGGTTGCTTAGCTTCAGTTCGGCTGCTGGCTGGTTTGATGTGGGGAAGGCTGCTATTTCCTTGGACGAGGATGTCATCCGCTTGTGGCTACAAAAGGCACACAGCAACAACCGAAATGAAATAAACAGAAAAGTAGAAGTAGAAAAAAAAAATGTATATAAACGGGGACAAACTGTAATCCTTTGACTGTCAACAAGGAAGCCAGCACAAGCATAATGTATACTAAACAGTGTATGTGTGCCTTGGATTTGTATTTGGATGGCTGCCTTCATTGAGCCTCATAGAAATGTATAAGCCCTATGGCCATACTTTCTCGTATTTGGATCCCATTTTTGCCGAGCACATCTGTCGCCCCAGACAGAAAGGAAGCGTAAACAAAGCGAGAGAAGACTGGGAGGAGGACGAAAATCATTAAAGAGCTCGACTAGGTCACACGTACTTGGTCGTGTGTGGCTGCTGTTTGTTCGTAAATTCGTCGAGTTTTCCAGGCATTGGACGAAGAAAAATGCATCACTTCCTACTTCAGTCAGTCCATATAATCACTGAACCAGCAGAGGTACTCTGGGTACCAGGCTAGGTTTTTTAAATGGATGGACTGTGTGGGTTTTGTGACTGTTCCCGGTTGATGTGAAATCAACTGCACACATTGCGATGAAACGTTTTTGAAATCTTCCTTAGAACTCCGAAGAGGGTACTTTCCCACTAGCCACGCCTACTTTTTAGGGGCGTTTTTGAAAAAAAATATTTTCTTCCCGGACTTTACAGGTCATTTTTCAAATAATTCTTAATCAGCTCAAACTTAAAGAATACTGATGACATCCGTTAGAATTTTGAGCCATCAATCAGCTTTTTGCTTCATCTAGAGGGTGAATTATACACCACGTTTCGTTAAGATTGCCTTGGGGTCAAAATTCTGGATGGGTCAAAATTCTTTTTAAAAAATTCTGCCTTCAAAATTCTGCAAGCGCATGCTTTTTAACATTTTCAAAACCTTTTTTAATTGTTTGCAGAATTTTGTAGAGCAGAGAGAAAATTTTGTTTACTAATTTTAACTCATCTTTTCTTAATTTTTAATACAGGCTACACATTTTATTTTCTCCTGGGAGGAAAATAAAAAATGTGAAGTGGGATCGCACACCGAAAGCACTGTTTGTCGTTTTCTCTGTTGAAACGGAACGAAAGAGGAGTATGAGAAGTTCATGTAAATGTAGTGGATACTAATAATAATAATAATACTAATAATCATTCCAGTGTCCAGGCTAAATTTTCCGAAATCACAATGGCGAAATTTTGCTTACAAAATTTCATATTGTGACCTACAAAATATGGGGGTGTGGAATGTATTGTGGAACCTAAAGTGATGAAGTGTAAACAACCCGTTAGTCACCAAACAAGTCCAACTTCGAATTGGAGACTCGAATGCCAAATCTGTCAAATAAGTGGAGAGTTAAGTGAGCTAATTCTAGAACCAGAATGAACTAGAAACTTTCCGATAGATGGCGGAGCGGATATAAATGCAGGGGTCAGATTCTGTAAAGCGAAATGAACAAACGCTTTCGTGTGCACGAAGAAATTTGCTTGTGTAACAGGGCAAATCATGCCTTGCAGAATGCCGACCCAAACAGAGGGTCAGTTGATTTTTTGACAGTAAAGCGTAGTACGCTGCTCAAGCTAAACTAAATTTTATCTGGTCTCCAGCTTTTCTCTCCAAACATCAGTTAAAGTCCTAGCTAAATTTGGACATAGACTACGCCGTGGATAAGTGTCAAAGAAAACAGCTGTTCTTTGAAAAAACTTCCTTCAAAAATGTAATTCTCTCTTATTTCAACCATGTCTGATTCTAGGTACTTCTCGTCCATGCAATAATTAAAAGTGCTCATCTTCTGCATACTTTTCCGTCACAGAACAACAAATACACAACGATCTGTCACAATTTAGCTTGAGAAAATGTGCCGACCCATTAAATGGACACGCTAAATTTTGACAGACACATGAAGTACATTCAGAAACAAAAGTTTGATTATTTAGCTCGAGCTGCGTACCACTCAGCTAAATGGGTTCGCTTGAATTTAGCTCAGCTAAATTTGGGATATAATTTTGTATGGGAGCGAAAATTTAGCTCGAGCAGCGTACTAAGCTTGATTGGTAAAGTTCGAGTAATCGGTTGCGAAGATAAATAAGTTCAAAGTAATAAGCCTTTATCTCCCAAACAAAAATGTCTACAAAGATAAAACTTAGCGAGGCAGCTTAGCAAAGCAGTATCCTGCTCGCACGCTAAGTTCTTAACTTCATATAGGTAGATGGGCCGATGACAAATCTCCACTCATTTAGTTCGCGAAATAAATATCCTGTATATTAAATCGAAGATAAATTTTGTCGTAAAAAACGGAGGAACATGTCTGTGTTGCGTTTGTTGTCTATATTTTTTTGGTGGAAACCGCAGAGAACAATTGCTCGAGAAAGAAAATAAAACGCAAAGCCAAAAAAACCCTTTTATAATGTTAATGGAAAATTCGTTTCTTAGGTCTTTTGCAAATCGGCAGTTGGTTTCCTTTTTGTGCAAATGGGAATTTATGGGACACGAAGAAAAGTTTGCTACTACAGAAATTATTTGAGCTGCTGCAACAAGGATAATATCTTCTTCAATTTTTTCTTATATCCATTGTTTTGGAACGATTCAAGTACTGCGATGTCTTTGAAGTTTGAAATTCGAAAATTGCAAAAATTACGTTTACTGATTACTGTAATGAAAAAATGGATTTTGTCCCATCTACATGACGTTTAATAATTTAGCGAGCATTTATCTTCGGTGTGGAGAAACGAAGTGGAGACTAGGGACGCTAAAATTTAGCGCGAGCAGGATACTAGGCTATACAGTGAATTAAGTGATTAATTGAAATCGTTGTAGAATTTTTTTAAGTTTTTTTGTTTTGGTAATTATTACAAAAATCCATAAAAGTGTAGTAAAAGTGATTTTATTAGAAAAGTTCAGCAGAATAGGTTTTTATCTTTTCGAATCCTAGCTCGAATGTAACAATATTTAAGTTGAAAGTTAAAGATGATTTTAGGTAAGGCCCAGTGTTTTTCTAAGTAAGTTCGCTTTTGGCATTTGATGAGAAACCTGAGCTGCAGTGTTTCTCCAGGTTTTTTTTTGGAACTCGATTTAGTGTGGCTAAAAATTGTTTGGGTCAAATTTACCGAAAACTTGTTACTCACTCACTTCATTTAGTGAGTAAATCTTCAAACAAAAAAACTGTTCTCAGGTTTATACCCTGAAATTTACTATTTTCACCTCCTTTACAAATTTTAATTTTTTACTTTCTCGATTACGTAGTAAGAGAAAGATATTGTATTCGTACAAAATTTCGAACTCGAGATGTTAATCAACTCTGACATTACGATGATAGGCGAACTCAAAGAAGTGGGTCGCCAAATTCTGTCCGTCTGTCTGTCTGTCATACCATTTTGATTTGTTGGAAAACGACTCTAACGATTTCAACCAAAATTTATATTTAAGCTTAAGTAGGTGAGGTTAACATGACTACATACTATGTTTTCCGCTAAAAAAAAATAAAAAATTGAGTAACGGTACTTTTGAAATTTGGACATATCTCGAAAACGGTCCATACAATTGTAACAAAAATTCATTTCTTAGGTAATGTGGTCATTTCTAACTTAATGGCAAGCTCAGTTTCTCTCTGTATTATCGTAAATGGATTTTAGAGCAAAGCGATTTTTTAAAAATGTTGTTTTCCTTAGTTTACCTGAAAACGGTAAGAACGATTTTGACTAAAATGCAAACTTAGAGTATAATTCATGTTTTCAAAATAATTGCGTTCTTAATTTTCAATTCGAAGCATTGAAAACGCAAATTTTAAAAACTGCTCATATCTCGAAACCCCCCTTTTCGATTCCGATAAAACTTGAAAAACCAAGTAATGCTTACATCCGAACAATAGCCTGTACTCGGTTTTCAGCTAAATAGTTAAGCAATAGTACTTTTCAGAATACATAAGCATTACAATATTTGTTACTGTTTTGTCTGCCAAATTTTACAAAAACCGCTCCAACGATTCTGATCAAAGTACATTATTAAAGATAATATAAGTATTCTTAATAAGATACCGTACCTCGTTTATCTTAAAAAATTCGAAAAAATCAGTTTTCCTAATTATTTATGTTCCCGGTCGATTTTCACATAGCTATGCTATATTTTTGTTATAATCTCCCCACATCCGATAAAAATGCATGGACTGGTTCCGAAATGCCCACCCCAAAAACTTAAAGGAATAACAGAAATAGACTCCTTAAAAAAATTGAGAGTAATGCACATTTCTTCTAAGTCCTAACAACTATATTTACCACCAGTCTACATAAGCAGTTGTCCAGTATTCACTGATTAAATCAAGGGAGAGCAGATGCAATTTGAAATGCCCCTATTGGGCGCCAGTTAAATGCAAATCGTGGTAAATTTACAGATGTAGGTACAAAGAACCACAAGTAAAGTCGAAAACTAAATTGGAAAAAGAAAATCCACGACGAAAAAAAAAAAGATCAAGATCTTTTGTACCTACGATTGCGAAGGAATTCATTAAGTTCATCACAACTTATCGAACATCTGGCTGCACCATGCGATGCAAGGACTTGAACATAATCTAGATTTCCAAAGAGCTCTTCTGCCGCCGTCTCTAAAAAAGTTCGTTGATTGCACCCAAATGCAAATAAATGTAAGTCAGAGCAAATAAAAGGACAACCCAGAGAGACACAAAGGCAAACCAAAGTCCTTGTGTAGGCGATAAAGTCTTCATATTTTCTTCGAACACCCCCTTTTGCCGCCCTCTTTTGAATGCACTTTCTCAAACTGGAGAAGAAAAACCAATCTGTTCCAGCCAACACCCACACATCTGCTGATATCCTTGATTTAGATTCTGCAAATCCTTTTCGCAACCACGCCACTCCTTTAACACTCGAAAGTATTCTCACCAAAGAATAAGAAACTAAAAATGTGGGCAAGAGAAAAAAGCTGAAAATTAAAAACTACGCCATCCTCTCAAGATGCAGTGCAGTCACTACACCCTTAAACGGACCAAAGTGACGTGCAGGCCGTCGAGTGGCAGCATGAAGGCGAGAAGCAAAATACTCCGTTCAACTATTGAAGATGATTTCAGTCAGGATAACGCCCGAGGTATTGAAATCTGTAAATCATGATGAAAAGAAAAATTAAAAAAGGGGGGAAAAAACTGCCACCGTGCACCAGAGGACTCGAGGACCTCCTTGACATAAACAATATTGCTGCTGCAGAACAGCAGCCATCAGAAAAAAGCCAACAGCCAACAGCCGAACAATCAGCTGAGAGTAAGTAAGTGAACCACTGCGCTGTACACGAAGTGTATTAAGAATCGATTTTGTGTCACCTTCAAGAAGAGAGAGAGACGTCGCTCGGTCGACGACGGTCGGTTTGGGTTCTTCGGATATGCAGAGGTAGGGTCTGGGGCGCAGGAGAGGCGCGCTGAGAAAGTACATACTATACGAGCAAAGAAACAGCAGCTGCAGAAGGCGAATCAAGGATAAAATCTACTATTATAGTCGAGTTCAGCTCTCGGTCGGATGAACGTGTGTGTCCTTTTGTTTTCGCAACCCCCCCTTCGCCTTCTTCAAGGATCACATGCTGCTGAAGCTGAATGTATAATGAAGTGCAGAGGGCACCACCGACCCACTCTCACAGCAGCAATTTCGTACGACATGCAATATGAAACATATTAAGGACACTTTTTGACAGCGTCTCATGTGACTATGGTGATGGAGGAATTGAAATCATTCGATGGGTTCCATTCGAATCATTGACGACGAAGAAGCTCACCCGAAGATTCATAGCACGCACATCTGCTGCTGGTGTATTCCATTTTAAGGCGCTTCCTTATCGGAGACGGAGCAAGGACACTTGCGAGCATGGGTGGCATACAGGGACGAAGAATAAATGTAAAACGTGTACGACTGAGTGGTGGTTCTATGTAAATAATTGGGAACACAGCACCCCCGAATGGAAAATTTATTTAGAGCAAGGACTGTGTTAGTTTGCTTGTCGGTCGAAACTCCTTTGAATCATCATTTTTTGACCGGAAATGACCATAGACGGGAGAGCGGGGGTGATGGATTTCCCTGGCCCTAGCACATCATCAATTTTGCAGGACATTTCTGGTGTATTTACCAGTTTTAGAGAGCAGAGACGAGGAGAGTGTGCCCCGGGGATCATACTATACACGAAACGTGCTTACATTTCGCCTTTTCCGCAGACGTAGATGGATTGTGTGAGCACGCTTGTGGGAATGGCCAGATGAATTGGAATATCCTTGTCGTATGCCACTAGGACTGGGCAGTGAGGGTGCAGATGCATAAGCGCACGACAACCAGAGATTAATCCTGCCAGTATTTAGAGATTTCGTCCTAGCTGTATGGGGATACAATTTAAACCAAAAACGCTTGAGGACGAGCAGCAAAAGCCATTTGAATTTCACTTGTAAAATGTGGTCAAGCTGGCATCCAATATAAATGTGCGGTGAAGCAGCATAGGGCCGGGCCGTAATTGAATTTGCGGCGAAATCAATTTTCGATTAATTATGAACAAAAGATTTGCAGACCTTACGACAGTGCTTTTAGTCACACTGTGGGTATTGTGACCATTTAAGTGAAGGAAAGTGGTTTACACATTGGCACCGCATTCTATGTTCTATTGGATAAGGTTGCATATTGAAAGTGTTGCCAATAGTTTGATAAAAGAAGAAGATTTGCTATCGCGAGTGATAAGTTCCGTTTAATCCACTAAATTCCATTTTTGAAGCGAGAACTTCTTTAGGCGCGTTGGGCATTTTTCAGATGGGAAAAAAACATTGGGGTCGCGATACTGTTACCGATACCGACACCTCTGTACAGCGTTGCCAACCACTGTCGACGTAAAAATGGCTACCTTGAAAAAAAAGATGCCTTTTCCAATACAATAATGGCTAAAATACTTTTTTTTTGGTAAAGTGGAACAATAAAAAATTTTAAATAAACATAAACAATTTTTATTTGTACAACAAACAGCTTTCAAATTTGATTCCAATTTCAATCCACTTACTGGAAGCTGGAACTATTTTTAAGGAATGACAGATAAAGTGTTCAGAAAATGGACAGAGTTTGGAGGTGGAAACACATTTTTGAAGGCCGAGGTTACATAAATATTTTTTTTGTTGCCAAAGATTTTTTGAATGTTTAAAAAATTAAATTTGTGGAATCAAAAAAAAAAATTAAAAACATATTTAAAATTAAAAGAGATGCCTTTTTGAAAAACAATTTTTTGTGTTTGAAAAATTAAAAATTCAGTATGTTGAATCAAAAAAAAAATTAAAAACATATTTAAAATTAAAAAAGATGCATTTTTGAGAAAAAACAAGCCTTAAAGCCTTAGCTAATGAAATAATGCCTAAAAGGCATGAAAAAGCCGTAGGTGGCATGGCTGCCTCTGTACATAAGTAAGAAAAAGAAAAAGAAAGAGAAACAGACAGATAAATGACTCATCATGACAGCGTTGCCACTTTGCTCTACTGCACTTTTTGCAAAAAATAAATCTACTACCACTAAATCCAATCTACTTTTTTTGTTTGATAAGCATTCTCTTAAACAGATGTACAAAAACCATACATAAAAATAACCCCTGTAAAGAACCTCAACTTATTGTGAACTTATTGTATAAAAAAAACATTAAAGTGATGATTAATATAGTTTTAAGCAATTGATCTTTGTTTTTTTTTTTGTATAAAAAAAATCTACTGCGGAAAGATCGAATCTATTGCATTTTGTTAAATGATCTACTGCGCTCCTCTTTTATTGAAGTGGCAACGCTGCTCATCTGTTAATGGAAAAGTAGAAGTAGAAAGCAATCGAAAAAAGCAGAGAAAAACGTAAGCGATACAGAGAAAAGAAAAGAAAAATAATGAAATCGCTGCTCTGCTCTTACACACTTTCGATTTCGAGAATCGCATAACAGTTCAGTTAGAGAATAGAGGAGCTACTGAGAGCTCCTGATACCAGACTTTTCGGACTGACTTGCCCATAAACTAAGTATTAAATAGACCGTCAGCTCTTGCAACTTAAGAGAATTTGCCTACAAGCTGTTTTCCGTGTTTCTATGTGGCAAAGTATGTGTGCCATGTTAAAGTAGATTAGCCGCACGCATACTCTCGCACATAGGAACCTGACAGTTGCCTGACAGTTCATTCTGTGGTAACATTGAAAAAAATTCAAATAATTCAAATAACTGCCCGTTATCGGGACGTGTTAAGAAAACGGTGGGTATGGTGTGGTGAATTTAGTATCAAATTCTATTAAAACGCATAGGTTAGGTAGGTATACGTATTAGGATTTCGTTCATTTTACCTAGATAATCTATATAGTACGGGATGTTTTCATCTTTGTTGTAAAAAATCGAAATCAATAAACTATATGAATCATTGACAAAAAAAAAAAAAAAAACGCTTATTAATATAAAAAAATATTTGATTACTAATGTTTATGAATCGTATATATTAAAAGCAAATAAATTGTAAGCAGCAAAACTTAAATGCGTGAGACATATCAAGGTACAAATCAGTAAACATGTTTATTTCCAATTTTGCTTAAATACATTTTGAGTTTCGTTCTTTTCCGTAAATTTTAAAGAAAATAAATTTTCGTTGATTGTGTCTACTAGACTTTTTATTTTTATTATAAATGAACATTATTCATATTCTCGGCTGACGCAATTGATTTCAAATGTAATTTTATTAATTGTTCAATTGTTCCAAATTTTCTAATAAATTTTTTTTTTTTTTAATAAACGGAATCTTCATGAAAAGATTATAACTAAAAACTCATACTATTTCAAATCTTAATAGTCGTAATCAATTCTTCTCTTTAAATTCTTGCCGTTTTTCTGTGGACATTCACGGTGAAATAATTTTTCGACAAAAAAAGCAAACGAAAACAGACACAATAATTATAGGAACAAAAATATCTTATTATATTTCACACATCATTCATTTGTTTATTTATGTTGATTACATTCGCTATTATAAATTTCGTAGAATATCTACATGTTTTCGTGGTGAAATAAAACAACGAGCTTAAACTCTCAGAACGCATCCATCAGCTGACAGAAACTCACCAAATACACTAACTCTCAGTCAGTGCTCTCAGCACTCTCTCTTTATTTTTCACACGAAGCGTGTTAATTTTTCCCTTTTCACTAAACTCAAATTCCCTTAGTTTTTTTTATGGAAAAAACATACTTGTAAAAGTAAAATTTGTATTGTTCGGGGAGAAAATCATATTAAATTAATCTTCAGTATAAAAATCGCAGTTTGCTAACATTATAATGATATTTTTTGATAATAGAAATTTTTGCTTAAGGCAAATATCTTTTTTATGTACATTTAGTGCTTTGATATTCATAGTGAAATGTAGTTTGACTGTTTTTCTGCCAGATTATTGATAGTCCAACAATTAAGACATTTTTTGCTCTTACGCAGGAAAGTTTTTTAAAAATTTAAATTCCCACAAAAAGGTAGAGATACCACAATGCAGGAACACTGCTGAGTGTCAGTATTTTATTACTCCTCCCACCTTTTAAAATTTTTTTTTTTGCAGCTTCACACGTATTCACAGATAGGAAATTTAAGAGAGAATTTTATTTTAAAAATTTGCGGGGGGAATCGGGTAGGTGCGCGGGAGCTGACGGTCTATTTAATACTTAGTTTATGGACTTGCCCACGACGATTATCAAAAATACCCTTTTGTCCACGCCGTTGTTAGAAAAACCCCACGATATTCCCCACGAAAATATACATACATACATATTTACGTAAATATAAAAGAGCACAAAAATTAAACAAAAACAGCAGCGGCCTCAGCCAAGCAGCAAATTTAGGATCATCAAGCCAGCTGGTCTAGAATCGCTTTTTGCTTCCGTTCTCTGTAGACATTGTACTACAATAGATAATTAATTAGGTTAATACAACTAAAACAACGTTTTAAAAATTAAAGACGTACATACCATATGGCGAAAATAACAAATAAAAAAAGAAAACCAGACAAGTGCGCAATGAAATATGTAGCGTATTCGTAGGTACATTGACAACAACGACACCACAACGAAATGACAGATCTTGCATTTGCACAACTGAAAATGAGTGCATTCATTGAATGAATCCAAATGGGTTGCTTCAGAGTGTGCATTATATTTAATGATTGCATTCAGATATAAAACTAATTTAATAAAATGAATAGGTATACAAGATTAGATGAAGTACCTATTTGAATATTTGAAGCAATGCCCTATTTTAGAAAAAAATATGAAAATGCCCTTTTTCGCCCTTTTAGCTTATTTTGAAGTGAAAACGCCCACGAAATGGGTAATTACCCACGATCTGGCATCACTGAGTGGGGGTATACGAATCGTGGGTTCGTAAATGAGTTAGAAAAAGCGAATGCTTTCAGTAGTGCTGCTATCATAAACTAAGTATTAAATAGACCGCCAGCCAGCCACGCCAACCAAGGCCTTTTTATGGCTTTTAGGAATTATTTCATTAGCTGAGGCTTTAAGGCTTGTTTTTTCAAAAAGACATCTTCTTTTATTTCAAACATATTTTTATTTTTTTTGTATTTATAAACATTCTTAAAAAATCTTGCCCAAAAAAGAATTTTATATAATGTTACATATAAATATTAAAGAAAGTGTTTCCACCTTCAAACACTGCCCATTTTACGAACAATTTATCTGGCAATCTTTAAAAATAATGCAGCTTCCACTTTCAGTAAGTGGAATGAAATTGGAAAGAAATTTGAAAGCTGTTTATTTTTTTTTATATAATGTGTTAAATTTTTGATTTATTGTTCCACTTTACCCATAAAAAATTATTTTAGGCGTTATTTTATTGAAAATGCATCTCTTTTTTTCAAATAAATAATTAGTTAGACATTTTTTTCATTAAAATTGGTTGGCAGCGATGCCCCCAGCTGAAACAACTTAAGAGAATTTGCCTACAAGCTGTTTTCCGTGTTACTAAGTGGGAAAGTGTGTGTGCCATGTTAAAGTAAACTATCCGCACGCATCTACTTGCACATGAGAATGAGAATGGCCGAGACCAAGTCGACGAGGTCGGAAATTCGCGAAACACGAAAAAAGAGTAGACGAGCGAACAAAGAGAGGGCAAGCTAAGTTTACTTGTCGACCAGCTTTGAAGGGTGTTGCTCGATTGTAAGGCATGGTTTACGTTAATTTATCTAAACAGCTGCTTTGATTCCCGATCGCAACTCAACAACTGTTGCTGCTGTTTACGAAGAAATCGTTGTTCGCGTGGTTGCTGAGCCTGGGGCATCCGTCATTATCAAACAGTTGACCCGCGCCACCCGCTCATTCTTGTTGCCCAGTCAAACTAGCGCCCTGTACAAGACTTTCAAAGAGCGCCCTTTTTTCATCTTTGCACGTATGTAAAGGGTTTTTCAATAAGAGCGCTACAAAAGTTTTTTAAACAAAACAAAAACGGTTTTGGATATCAATGAAATTCTTTATTCCTGTGAAAGTACGTTCGATGCCATTATGTATGAAACTCGATTTATTTTGCATAGCCACCACGGGCACGCTTGCAGAAGTCTATACGCTGAACCCAATTTTCGACGGTTTTCAAGCATAAATCGGCCGATACTGCTGACATTTTACGTTCGGTATTCGTACGAAGTTCATCAATCGTCGCTGGCTTGTTGGCATAGACCATAGACTTGACGTAGCCCTACAGGAAATAGTCTAACGGCGTCGAATCGCACGACCGAGGCGGCCAAGCGACTGGACCATTTCGTGAGATAACACGTTCTCCAAACTTGGTTTCCAATAAATTGATTGTGACATTCGCTGTGTGGCTTGTGGCGCCGTCCTGTTGGAACCACATGTCCTCCAAGTCCATATCATCCAATTGGGGCCAAAAATATTCGGTTATCATTGAACGGTAGCGATTCCCATTCACAGTAACGTGCCGGTCTTGATCATCACGGAAGAAGTACGGCCCAATGACGCCGCCGGCCCATAAACCACACCAAACCGTAATTTTTTCGGGATGCAATGATGACTCATGGAGTACGTGTGGATTGCTGCCTGACCAATACCGCATATTTTGTTTATTGACGAAGCCATTCAGCCAGAAATAAGCCTCATCGCTGAAGATGATTTTTCGATGAAAATCCGAATCATTTTCAAGTTGTTGCTCAGCCCAATTCACGAACATACGACGCTTCTGGTGGTCAAGCGGCTTCAGTTCTTGCGTCAATTTAATCTTGTAAGGATGTAGACCAAGATCTCTTCGCAAAACTCGCCACAGCGACGTCACAGAGATGCCCAACGCTTGAGAACGACGTGTGAGAGACACATTTGTCTCACTAGCACGGGAACATTTTGTACTGTGCCTGTGGATTCAAATTTTTCCACTAGACGCTCAATTGTTGATCTGCTAGGACGATTATGACGACCATAAATTGGACGTAGCGCTCTTAACGTTGAGGCCACTGACTCCGAATTTCGGTAGTAAATTTTAATAATTTCGACTCGTTGTTGACTCGTATATCTTTCCATCATGAAATGGCAAACCTTACAAGAAATTCGGCGTCGTTTGCTGTCCCTGTCGCTCTACTTTTGTAGCGTCCCTGTTGAAAAACCCTTTATAAGTCTTTTCCACATAACTCAGGAGGTAGACTTTGAATGCGTTTTTTTTTTAATTGAGGTATTTTTTGTTTAGAAATCTTTGAACTAAATTCTTTTGTTAAATGTAAGTGGATGTGGAAGAAATATACCTACATGAACAGGGTGGAATATTTTGAGATTATTAGTAAGAACTGAACTTGCATAGCGCTAGGGGACTTTTTAATTTTGCGATATTTGGAGTTAGATTCTCCTTGAAATTGCAACATTGCAAGTGATGTGAGTCAATATTCAAGAAATAATTAAGCACAGGTATGATGGATGTTGTTATTTTGGGCTTATTTGAACCAGATTTTTGTTTAAAATGCAAATGGCAGTATTTTTTCACGCAAGATTAAATTTCTTTCCTAGCAATGCGCCCCCAGAACTTGGCGCCCTGTGCATTTGCACATCTTGCACATATTGTTGGTCCGGCCCTGCATTTTGGCTATGGGTTGCTCTTGTGTTTCTGCTGGTGGGGTATTCGTAGCGTCATATTTTTTCGATCCATTCCATCTGAAGTGGACAATATCAAATCCATCGATGACCTTTCTTGAAGGCTGACCAGCGATTGGCATGCATTCCAATGAAAACAAAGTCCAGCACAACTCACAAAGCAGTCTTACCCACATTTGTTAACTACTCGTATGTCACTGCTTATGACAGGAGTTTTGAATTAATCGGGGAATTATGACTCTGTAAATATTAACTTAACGAACAACAAATTGAATCGAAGACGTTCTGACTCAGATTGGCGCAACATGGATTAATAACTTTTGACACCGAAGACGGAAACACAAACATGCCAAGAGCCCCAGCAGCGATATTAAACCCCTTTGGGAGCAAAGCTTCCGCAGAGTTTCATCTTCCACTATTGACATTACTTTCATATCGTATCCGGAGGGAGGACCACTCAACTGATAGCGCCGAATCGAAATTTCTGATGGTGTTTGAGGAATATTTGGATATTTTTGATAAAATACCCAAAGCACCTTCCAAACCTCGGACTATAATTAGCAGCAGGCTCCTAACTGGCTACCACCCCACTTATGTCGCCGGATTTTCGTGGACATGGGATATAGAGTCCAAAATATACCACCGGCTCCATATCACACCCCTGGGAATGTGAAAGAGTCGTCCCCGCACCCAACCAAGCTATACTCCGGAGAGTCCCGAAATATATTTGCATATGTTAACCTAATTTCGCAACCGCAAACAATTTTACGTTAACCTTTTCCCCCTTTTCATTCGAAATAACAATAACACCCTCAAGGATACGAGGATACACTATCACCATCATCGGCATTGGATGATTTAACGCCCTAGTGACATCAAATGTAGGACGAGTAACGCACGTTTCCTCATTCATAAATAAATCGCAACATCAATTTTCGTCATTCTTGTCCACAAGGACTGCAGGAGGCTGGTTTTGAGATTTTTTTTTTGTTCTGTTCCTACGTGAATAAATCATGACCGTCGAGCGGTTGTCTTTTGAGGACTTGTTTGCCATTTGGCATCATTTTCGGACTTGGGATTTGTTTAGCGGTCCGTTTTTTAAGGAGTCCTCCACCTCGGGCATCAAAAAATGCAGCGTTGGGAGGTGGTTAAGGGAATGCCATAAATGCTACCCTCGGAGAGAGTGCGGCCCACACTTCCAGTCAACATGGGTGTTAATTAGATAATGGACTGGGCAGGAACTTTTGAACAAGGAGAGGCAGTGATTTTTTTGCAGATGCCAAGCCGACACATATCCCTGATGGCAGGACAAGACTAATAGTGACTGCCACTTAATTCATGCCGGGCAATTTCAGTTTCTGCCTTTGTAAATGCAATCTTCCGGCAGGAAACCATTCCGCCAATGCAACAAAAGGCTGCAAATTAAATTTAGTCTCCTCCTTACACCTCGAAGGTGCAATCTGCGATCGTGGTCGCCGGCACATCCTTCAGGGCAATTTTTATTCCCCTTATAATTTGCCGCACAAGGAATCTCACATCGAAAACAATTAGCATATCAGGAGTCCTTAGTCACAATACCCATTAAATATATGGCTGCATGCAAATGCATGCACGACCCTCCGGAATAAGCAATGGCAAATGACAATAGGGGTGCTGGCATATCACTTAAGGGCACCGTTTAACCATAGTGCAAATAATCCAATATCTGGATATGTGAACGCGCACACACGTCTGCCGAGCTATACCGCACTTGAATACGAATTAAGTGCAATTAGCTGGTGCAGCGAGCACTCTCACTCTGCACCAAGTCGGAGCACAACGGAGTCCTATTTCTGTATTCAAGTGCGGTGTTCATTTTTAGTGCTTCTTAGTAGTCGGAACTTGGCAGTATGTGTGGAGAGTGCGGCTGCTAAAGTGCTTATCTACAGTAGGCCGATTTCACCGGATATTCCAATTCTAATGGAATTTCATTGTCCGGTTCCTGTTTTTTTTTTCCCCCCTGTGTTAAGTCGATAAGAAGGCATTTTCCTCGGTGGTTCAATTAGAGCCAGGAGGTGTAGTTGCCGTTTTGTTAATTGATTTCGTTATGCCAGTAGAGCAGTAGAACCAACGTTGTTTTGAAATAGGGTTTTGGGGGTCACAATATTTCGATATCAAAAAAAGATAAAATAAAAATGTCTTGCATTAATACGTAGTAAGAGAAAGATTTCCCGCGATACTTAAAATCATTTTTAGTGCCCAGCCCAATTTTTCCAACACACAAATTTCGAAAATGTTAATCAATTCTGACATTACGATGACAGAGGAACTCAAAAAAGTGGGTCACAAAATTCTGTCCATCTGTCTGTCTGTCCGGAAATCCCGAGACCTACAGTCTAAACGGCTGCCCGGATTTGGTTCAGACTTCGGATTTTGAGTTTTTGGGCCTACAGTTCGGGGTCGTATTTTTTTTGCAAGGTAACCTCAATATTAATGGTAGTTCCCATGTAAAATGTTCTACCAGTTTGCTTTGTTCGAAAACGGTTCTAACGATTTTAACCAAGTATATATTTCAACTTGAGTAGGCGAGGTTAACATGACTGCAAGCTCAGTTTTTCACTAAAAAATGGAATAACGGTACTTTTGAAATTTAGACATGCATCTCCAAAACGGTCCATACGATTGTCACAAAAAAATTATTTATAAGGCAATATGGTCATTTCAAACTTAATAGCAACCTCAGTTTTTCTATATATTTTCGTTCAATGGATTTTTTGAAAAAAATAATTTTTTTTAAGTTTGCTTTTCTTTAGTTTACTTGAAAACGGTCATAGCGATTTTGACCAAAATGCATACTTAGAGTAATATTGATGTTTTAAAAATTCTTGCGGCCTTAATTTTCAATTCGAATAACCGAAGCCGCTAATTTTTGGAAACTGCTCATGTCTCGAAAACCCCATTTTCGATTTGGATAATATTTCAATAAACCAATACTCAGTTTTTAGGTAAATAGTTAGGCAATAGTATTTTTGAAACTATCCACTGCAATATTTGCTTTGCCAGCATAATGCAAAAAATCCTGTAACGATTTTGATCGAAATACATATTTAGGATAACCGAATAATTCTTATTTGGATCCCATACTTAGTTTTTCTCAAAAAGTTCGAATAAATCCGATTTTTAATCATTTTTAAAAAAATTACTACCCAAATCCCGATCTGTCTTCGTATATTTTTGCAAAGCCTAATACCCTACTGCCAATACAAATGCAATAAAAGCTACGCAAAACTTCTTTTTAGCTTATATTACCAACTTATTTTTTTTTCCGCAATATTGAATATGCACCTTAAAATAATTCCAACCACTTGGAGCTTACACAATCAGGAACTCCTACTTCATTTGCACCCCCATACATGTCCATCGGGAAGTTCAGTTTTTAACTGCTAATGCAACTTCACAAACAAATCCCTGAATTCCTACATAATATCTATGTAAAGACATCAGTTCACGGGAAGCCTACTTCCATTTTTAATCATAGATACATTAAACCAGTCGCCTCTTGCACTCCAAAATTTTGTAAAGTGTAAGATCTTATAAATAGTAGGTACTTATAATAATAATTAATAATATATAATTTTTAAACCTTATAATTCTCTAACCAGAACTTGTAAAAATTGCCTGCGACCCACTCCTGCACTTTTTTTTTGGCTAGAGAAAAATTTTACTTTTTAGGGTTACCGCAGTACTTTTTTAAACTTTTCGCAGGAATTGTAGTTTGTATATTTTTATTCAGAATAGCTCTTCTCTTAAACTGGATTTACACCATAACACACGCGAATTTTTGCAGGAGACGGGGCAGAGAGCAGAGAGATCCCCTTGTCCGCAGTCAATGCGAATAAAGGCTTAAGAATGAGATCACAAATCATACGCTAAAAGTTTCATGGATGCACTTCCCATAATTATAAATATAGGTAGGTACGTAAAATGGAGATAACCACAAGTTCCGTCGACCTGGTGTGGAATCGCGTCATCCGTGAACGATCATTACGTGACGGAATTTGTTTTTGTTTCACATGTAAAATCGACATAAGCTATACGACGAGCTATATACGTCCACGGAAGTGGCGATTCGACTCCTGATTCAATCATCGTTTTCCAGTTCTCCATTATAACTTCGGACGGTTGAGCAGAAACAACAAATAAAAGAGATTGATACTTAAATTCATTCTTGTAATAATTTTCACTAGCAACCGACACCAAGTCGATGTACTTTAAATGCACTTAAGTCAACTCTATGCCTCAAATGAATATGCTCGGGCGAATTTGTATGATGTAGTCGTTCCTTCTAGTGACGACTCAGGACATGATCTGTGAGCGATGCATTAAGAACGCGATTTCATTTAACACCCTTCATAGGAAGAACTGCTCTGACACTAAAATAAAACAACCAACATCTCCCTACGCTACGCCAGCGAAGCCAACTATATCAAACAAGTTTTAACAGCAAGCTACTTTGGTCTAGATGTTTCAATATTAAGCCCTGAAAATCACTAAGTGGTTTTTAACATTGCAAGGGCGCTTTTTCCACATTAAGGCCCTATTTCACTAAAAAAAAATCGATGCATAGATTTTTTGGTGAATTAGGGCCTTAAGTTATCACTTTTCTAAACTTCCAAAGAGCTATCTGTCTCGGCTAGGTAGGGTCCTTTCCTATCACGCATAGATCTACATTTGACAACCTTTGATTAAGCTTACTTCTCTTGATGTAAGACCCGCTTAAGAGAACCAGCAAAATGTCACAGTCTTTCTTTCCCTTAAACGGGTTTTTCACTTAAACGAACCCCGCTTAAGTAAAAAAAGTGGAGTCCGGATACGCGAAAACAAAATGTCACTTAAGCGGGCTTAAAAATTCCACTAAGCGTAAATTTAAAGCTACAAAAATTGTTATTTATCTTTTGGAGTGGCCTGGAAAATAAACGCTTGTGACATATCAGAAACTCAAATGGCTCAAACATTTTAGGGAAAAAAGAAGTGAAAGTGTTCAGCAAATTTTTTGTTCTGTTCGATTCAACATTATTTTCACTTACGAAAGTTTTTTTCAATGAAAAATATAAAATATAACTGAAAATATGTTTCAGGTATCCGGAGTGTTTAATTGGTAATTGTTCTACAAATACTCGGGTGTGAAAAAAGTGTTTCTGATAAGCGGGTTTTACTGTACCTATATTTTCCATGGGTTAAACGCTCAAGTGGCTATAACTTGGTTAAGAAATGATTGCTTTTTCTTGGGCAAAGTCAACTATCGCATAAATATGCCTACCAGAGACAAATTATACTGAGACTCCCAACTCGCAATCCTCTTGCCGCTGGCCCATTTAATTTTTTTTCAAATTCGCCTTTTTGTATTCCCATCGGTGATATGTCAAAAAAGAATGCTGCCAAGGCTGGGGAAATGTGATAGAGTTCGGGAATACCACATTTTTACAGAACTGGTTAATTATTAATTATAAATTGTTAAAATGCCTATAATTTGATTTGTTTGGTTAGTAAAACTACCTAAAGGAGATGTTTCATATACTAGAAACATATTAAGACAAATATGGGTTGGGTTGTAAATGTTATAACACACTTTCTCTAAAACTCTTAAAAATGGAGGGAAAATTAAAAGACGTCCTTTTGCGTATACTGTTCTTAAACGTTACAATCTTTATTTGAATAGTTGTATAGAAAGAAAGCTGTCCAAGTAAACTATATATTATTACATTAAATTTTCTATTTACATTCGTTTTTGACAGCTGTTAAAAAACTCTCCACAAAGTGTGGAATCTATAACTATATGAGTTGCCATTGTATTTGAATTATTTTATTAACTATAAACACCGCTTTTGGTTATCATTAACTTCGACTTCATGTGTAAAGTTTTCTTAAATAACTGAAGAAAATTTGTTCAGAATGTTTTTATTTTCCCTTAACCAATCTGCATTGATAATTTTTCATGAACATTTAAAGCAATGAACACTTATTCTTAAAAAAAATTACTATCCACACGTAACAAATAATTTCCAATTTAACGGATGAAATTCTATGAACACTGCCAGCAACTTTGCCACGACGGAAGTGGCTCATATTTTTTGCGAGTGTGTTACCGTTACGTGACATTTATCAATACAAATTTCTATGTAACAATACAAGTGCACCAAATCGTGACCACTCCGTAAAAATATAGCTTGTAGGCAAGTAACTGGAAATCGGCCGAAGTTGGTGGTCTCTGATGCCTACCAGCGTTGCCACTTTTGGACTATTTTTGTCGCACTAGATTTTTTTTTTAAATTCAGTAGATTTAATTTTTTGGCAGCAGAGTTAAATTAAAAAAAAAATGCAGTAGATCTGCTGCAATTGCAGAAAGAAAGAATAAGCAACGCTTATGTCTACTATTTATAAGATTATACCGAAAATACCATTGCAATGGAACTAAAGGCACCAAGTGACAACGAACAGAAACAGGAACAGAAACTGAAGCAGAACCGAACGTTTTTTCGTTCTGTAGTAAGTTCTGGTTCTGTTTACGTTGCTCGCTCAGCTACACAAAACTGAAACAGAAACAGACCCATAAAAACATGTCGCTGTCGCAAAATATTGGGTGACGGTCATTATACATTATTTGGCGATTTCTCACGAAACAGCAGCAACAAAAACAATCAATGTAAACTTGTTTACGTTCTGTCGTCAAACAGCCATTTTTCTGTCGCTAAATTGCTCCAAAATTATGTTCTGTTCCTAATTCTGTTTCTGTTGCAAATGTATGGGATTCTGTTACTGTTCCTGTTTCTGTTCTTTGTCACTTGGTGTCTTAAAACAGTTTTCCCTTGCATTCAGTACTATCCCCGACCCGAAATAAAATTGCGTTGGAATGCGATAAGATTGCCACAAATGGTTTCAAATCTTTTTGTCCATCAGATAAGTTGGGAAGAACAGCTGGCAAGCATGCATGGCTTATTTATAACCAAACTATTTATAACTGCTCAGACTGCTTAACTACTTTGAAACCAGTTTAAAGATCCGTTTAAACTTGAAAACGAATACTTTGAAGCTGGTTTCAGTCCCAGGGAAATTCATTTTCTAGGGAAAAGAAAAAGAATAAAATGAAAATCTTTTGAAAGGACACAAATCGGGTGGCAGTTAGAAGTGGAATTCTCGTCGCAGGAGGTAACAATTGCAGCAAGCTCTCAAAATATACCCACACCAAAGAAAACTGCGACAGACCGGAGTGAAATTAAATTAACCACCCACCAGAAAAAAAAAAGACGAAAAACTTCATTAGGCCACACTTCCCGCTCATAAAAGTTATTTACGCCAAAAGGCCAACAAAAACACAATTCACATCAAACGAGGCTAATGGTCTGCCCGACAGGCCGACTCCCTCCCCATCCGCCAAATGCTTGTCACGCACATGTCCGAAATTCAATTTACGACAGCCCAGAGAGGAAAGCAAAACAATGACACATGACACATCCCTTATCCATTAGCAGATATTGAGACAACTCAACGCATAAAAAAAAAAACAGAAAAAAGAAACAACACTCAGACTCACCTTAAATTCTCAATTCTCGGCCTCCGGCACTGCGGCTGACGATTACGCCGATGGCTGCGATCCTTTTTACACGTACAATCGCAGTGCATTATGCACAGCGCTATTGACGACACAACAGTTACAACAAATGGCACAGCAAAAAAATTCACTATCACCGCGACCTGATCCTCGTGATTGTAGGACGTCAGTACGACGGTCTTATTTTTACGCGAATAAAAACACGGAAATATAGCACCCTCGATGCCGTACAGACCGTTGAAGTCCTTACACGTGACCGTGGGCGGATAGCCGCAGCCCTTAATATTCACAAGGAGCGTCGCCTCGCCGGATTGCTCCATTTCGGCGGTGTAATTACTAAAATCGGTCATATTCTCCGGTATGGTGATGTTTTGTTCGATAAACGTCACATAGATATGCACACACTTGTATAGATCCGAGGTGCAACCCTCACGGCACGAACTCCACGAGCAATTGAATATCCCGATAAGGTCCTCGCGACGCACCGTCGTACAAAGGGTGGGCGAATCAATGAAATCGTGGCTAAGTGTCGATATGGCAGGGTCCACGTACAGCGGCACCAAAAACAGCAGCGACGCACCAGCTGTTACCGAGAAGAAGGCCAGCGTTGATGTCCCGTAGAATCTAGCACGTTCACGCCACGACCGAAAACGACGATTACCATTTTTCTTTTTCGGAGCCAGTTCTCGTTTTTTACGTAACCGTAGCTCTTGTTGTTGCTGTTCGAGTAATAATTCCGAACTGCCACTCCTCATTATTGTCAAAATCTAGCAGACCGGACGACCCACACCACCCACAAGATGCTCCTTCGCTGCTGCTGGTGCTCTGCGGCGGTGGTGGTGGTGGTGGTGTTGACGCTGCTGCTGCTGCTGCTGCTGCTGCTTCTGCTGGCGGCGACGACAACGGTGCTGCTGGTAGTGTTGGTGGTGGTGGTGGTGGTGTTGCTGCTCGTTGTGTTGCTGTTGCAAAGGTGTACTGCTAGAACTGCTGGAACGATGATGACAGATAGTCCTGACGACGATGATGAGGCTAACGAAACCAGCACACGAGGTAGAAGAGTGAATGAGAGTGTTATTGCCAGTGCTGCTGGACGCGCCAGCTGAAGTATGACGATGGTGGTGATATTGATGACAGATAGCAGTTGTAGTAGTAGACAGCAGCAGTTTTGGTAGCAGTTTTGACAGCAGCAACAGCAGCAGCAGCAGCTGGATCGGTTCGCGCTCGGATAGAATGCTGTTCCGCTTGTGCTCTTTGTTATTGTTGTTGCGAATGATTGCGTCCAGTTCGAAATCGCATGTGTCCGCAGCATCCCCATCTAATTTGCAGCAGCACTTTCTGTTGACGAACCCTTGCAACATTCGTGTGTCCTTTCTGCGCTGGCTACGGTCTCGTTTTGAAAATGAATTCCTATCGCTACACCCGTGTGAGAGGGAAACACACGCGCACACATGTACACTGACCGAGAGAGAGAGAGAGCAACAGAGAGAGCGAGAGAGAGTGAGAAAAGGGGTGTGTGGGCTGGGGGTGAGTGAGAATGCGTGTACTGCGAGTGAATAAAAGTGAAAATTTTGAATAGTTCTTCGGGGGGTTGGCTGTTTCTGTTTGTTTGTCAAAACGAACTGCGTTCGCTCTCAATTTAAATGGTATTGGTGTAGGTGTAGGTGTAGGTGGTTGATGTAGGTTTTTTTTTTATTTTTTTTTTTATTTTTTTGTTGCTTTTTCTGGGGGTTGGACCCGTGTTTATAAATGTTCTCCGCTGTTCTATTGTTTATCACTTGAGCAGGAGCGCCACGCTCCCCTAATTGGTATCCACACACCGTCCTCAGTTGAGTCGCTTGCCCTCTAGACAGTCCATTATGAGTTCGTTCCCTGATTTGCCAGCCTAATCCACAAAGGATACATCGAGAAAGAGAAACAGTACACGCGAAATTAGAAACGAACAAAAACCAAACGGATCACTCGACGAAAAGTACCTCTACCTATTACTGGGTCACAGGACAATGAATACCAGTAAAAATATGCACAAAGGTGCATAATCCAGATATACCCACGGGCACTGTACGAGCGAGAAAGCTGTCTACATGGTCGTCGTTGCATTCGGAGCAATGCTGCTGCTGCTGCCACTGACGAGGAGGACGGTGATGTTGACGATGGTGACAGTGGTGGGCGCGGTATGTTGTGGGCGACAATTCACAATTTCCCGATATCTCATCCTCACAACCGAAAAAAAAAAAAAACCCAAATTGAATCGAAAACGAAAAGGGAGACGCTCAGCCCCCGACCGGTGGGGGAAAAAAAAAACTTCCTCGTATTCAACACACAATCACTTTGAAATTTAAATGATTAAATCGCGCACAGGAAAATGGAATGCCATTGGAATGACACATTTTCCTTTCAAGGACCTTTCCCTATTTTTCTTCTATTTTCCTTGTATTTTTCTGTTGTTCCTTTCTGTATGTGGCTTATTCGCAGTTTAAAAACCCGAGTAACTATTTACCGGAGCGCTATGTGTATACCATGTACATAGGATAGGCAAAGGTACACATGCACCCAGTGGAATTTTCGCCTTCGGGAACTGTATATCCGCAGTTACATGGATTAGGAAAATTCGTATCCTTGAGCTGGTCTTTGCACAGTTTTAGTTGGTCGACGGCGATAAGACAAAAGGACTTTTGCTAAATGTGTGCTTGGAAAGAAAAATATTTTGTTCACGCGACCGGAGTTATCCTTATTGGCGCCGTGTGCCGAACAATCGATTGTTCTATACTGAAACGGCAAAGGGTCGAATGAGTTGCTTTCGCCACCACTCAGCCAGCGCTTTTTTTTTTCCACTCTCTTTCTGTATATATAAGTGTGGCTGTGTCTCTGCTACAAGTCGCGATTTTCGTGTTTTGAATTTGACTTTCGAAACACCCACTACAACGAAACGGATACAAGCACAACTACAGCCAACAGCTCCTCGCTAAATAGATACATTGATGCATAGACCGCTCCCAGTTAATGGAACTGAAACGACAAAGTGTCTATCTCTGTTATGTTGATGGGAAAATGGGAAAATTCATGGTGACGAGGACAAATGTCGTCGTTGTTGTGGTTGTCGCTCAGTGTGGGAGGGCGCATGCCTTTGGTTCGGTTCCATTTTCCATTGCGTTTTTTGTGTCAATAGTGAATGCTCAGCTGCAAAGAATGAAAGTTGTGGGTGCAATGCCAAGTGCCGTGGCAAAAACAACGAAAAGAGAAAAGAAATGGAACACAAAATGATTTCATTCATGGAAATGTTGCCCAAGGACATGCGCCGATGCGCTGCATCGAGTGGCTCTTCATTCAGCGGGGACTGTCAGCGGTTGAGTGGGGTTAGGTTTTGTCTCAAGGGAGGCGGTCCAGGGATGTGCTGGAGGGTGTTGCCGGCCGATTCTGTCAGTACTCAGAGGCAGTGTTGTTAGCACTCTGTCTTCATTTATCCCACGAAGCGTGGTCATTTTTCCCTTTTCACCATACTCAAATTCCCTTTTAAAACCCACGATTTTGCGTAAAAATCCAGTTTTTTTTTAAGGTAAAATTTGTATTACACGGAAAGAAAATCACGTTAAATTAACACTAGGTATAAAAACCGCGGTTTTTAACACTACTATGATTATTTTTTGGTTATTGAAAATTTTTATAAAAGACGATTTACATGAGCTGTTTTTTTTTATGAACTTTCAGTGTGTTGATAATCATGGTGAAATACAGGTGTATTGATAGAATTTCATCAAAAATTTAAAGTTTGAATGTTTTTTTTGAAATTCCCACGATTTTGGTGCTTTATCCCTTTATCCCAGGCTTTTCGGACATCAGAATACCCACAAAAAGGGATAAATTCCACGATATAGCAACACTGCTCAGAGGTTTGCAAAAAAATAAAAAATGACTGGATTCGAGGAGAAACACGACGACACCAAAGAGAAATTCTGAGAGCTCCTGGACAAAACTTACGAGCGGTGCCCTGGCTATGACATTAAATTTTTAGAAAGAGAGGACATCTTTGGTAGTACTGTGAGAAAGTACGGCCTACACGATACCACCGCCGAAAACGGTCTTAGGCTGAGAAGTATCAGTCTTCTAAGCATTTCCTAAAAGATCGGATCCTATAGCTTTTTGTAAACAATCTAATTGGTCCATATCAGTGCGGCTTCTGGCTAGGAAAGTCCACAATCGACCAAAAATTCACGGCAGATCTTGGAGAAAACCCAGGAACTCCAAATCGATACCCATCACCTTTTCATTGATTTTTAGGCCGCCTATGACAGCATTTATAGGGACGAGCTATACAGAGCAATGTTAAGTTTTGGCATCAATGGCAAACTCGTCCGTTTGTGCAGGATGATGATGGAGAATGCACGCTGCTCCATCAAAGTTGGTAAAGAACTCACCGAGGTACCTTCGATGGCAAAAAAGTAATTCAACAATTGCATGCGCTGTCATGTGACTTCTTCAACATCGTTCTTGAAAGAATAGTGCAAAACACAAACGCCAACACCAGGGGCACGATCTTTCAAAAGTCCGTCCAATTACTCGCGTACGCCGACGACATTGGCGGAACCCAGCGTGATTTCAATGGCGCGTTTGTGAGTATTGAGACTGAGGCGGCGAAGATGGGTTTGGCGGTCAATGAGGGCTAGAAAAAGTATTTCCTGTCAACTAAAAACGACACCCAACACCGAAGTCCCGGACAGAACGTCGTCACCATAGACAGATATAACTTTGGAGGTGGTTAGGGATTTTGTCTAACTAGGCTCCGCCATGAACTCAGTAAACGTCAGCAGCGCTGAGATTAAACGGTGAGCTAAGAAGGCATAAGAGCCTTACCGTCCCAGTCCTCCCCTACGGCGTAGAGGCGTGGAACCTTTCAAAAGTGGATGATGTTACTCTTGATTGTTTCGCGAGGAAAATCCTTCGAGTAATTTTTGGTCCCGTCTGCATAGACGGCGAATGGAGGAGGAAATACAACGACCAACTGTATAGCGACATCAACCAAGCCAAAAGAGTGATCGACCAACGACTGAGGTGACTGGGTCATGTAGAGCGAATGGACACGGATGCTCCGGCCCGAAGAGTCCTTGTTTCCAACCCGGAGGGACAACACAGTAGAGGCGACTCAGGTGGCGCATGCAATTGGAAGGGGGAAGGGGACTTAGCGATCGAAACTGGAGACAGACGCTTGTTGGTTGTGGCCCAGTTCCACCCCAGACTGCAGCGCCCCCTTAAGTAAGTAAGGATTCGTGCGTTGCAGCCTTTAAACTGTTTTGAAACCTGGGGTTGAATCAGAGCATCCGTGATCGATTACTATACGTGGCTGAATTTGTTATTGTTGCTTGTAAAATGCACAAAATTCAGTGATGCATTGCTCGCTCACGGATGCGGTAATTAGCCCTCTGAAAGGCAGCGTTGCCATTTCGCCCGTTTTTAAGACTTCCCCCCCCCCAATCAAAATGTCCCTTCTTTTATTTTATGTTTCTTTATTGACCGAAAAAAATGCAAACAAATAAAAAAAAGGAAATTTACAATGAATACATTTGTTTTAATGTTTTTTGCTGTACAGGGTGGCGCAAAAGTAATCATCCAATTTTCTTTTCGAGTAACTTTTTTACTAAATAAAAAAAAATCATTTTAAATGCCGAAAATCTTTATTTGGACCCTTACAATTTTTTTCTGTCAAGTGGCTGCCGTCAAGTGGCTGCCGCCAGTGTTGGTACACATTTGTGACCGTTTTATAGCATTTTCCGTAAGATTTCCGGTGATAACTGTTCGCATTCCTGTCCAATATTCTCCTTAAGGGCTGCGATTGTCGGAGACTTGTTGGCATAAGCCCGCGGCTTCAAGTAGCCCCAAAGAAAGAAGTCTGTGACGGCAAAAAATCGACGCAATTATTCCACGGTGTATAGCGCTCCATAGCTTGTCTGTTTTATACTGCAGGTGTCTAGTTCACAAATGTCAAACTCCATGTGCAAAAAAACCTTCCCGTGTTAGTCGAATGCATTTACGAATTCAATTTCCAATAGATGGTGCTGAATGAAAATTTCACCTCAAACAACAAATTTCAGCAATGACGTTGACATTCATCAGCAAGATTTATTGAACAGTTAAATACTGACGTCTACTGAACTATATTGACAACTATGTTCTGACAGTGATATTGACAGAATATGAATGGAAACAAATGCCAATGCTATCATTTGTTTCCATTCATATTCTGGCTTAGGCTTAGTCGATCATTGATATGCTTGATGAATGATGATGAATATTGATGCTGACATTAATATTGACAGCATGTCTCTGAGAACTTAAGGATATCGATGAAATTAAGCAGTAGGATATGAATAGTGATGAATATTGATCTGTATTGGTGTGATAGAGAAATAAAAAGGAATATTGATGAGTAAGGGCGGCGTGTTGATGAAAAGTGCCGAATATTGCCGCACAGTGGTCTAAGAAAAATTTTACTGACATTTTTACTGACAGAATATACGGTTCGAATCGATATTGATTGAATTTAGTAGTAAGGATTGCATTATACTCAGAGGGCATTCTTACCTACACTTCGTCATAGATTCATGTTTCTTTAGAGTGGATTGTAAGACTCACAACTTAAAAGCGTTCCAGGGTCACCATTCGATAGGGAAGTATTCAAAAAAGAAGATCTATATATATAAAAATTGAGCCTTAAAATTGTGTTCGTTTGTCGCCGATTCACGCCTTAATGCATCTACTGATTTTAACCAAACTTTCACACATCTTTGGCATTGGTCTATATATGGTTTTTGCGAAGTTTGGTTGAAATCGGAATACGTATATGTGTGTTGTGCGTGTGTGAAAAAAACACATGAATTTCAGTACATTTTGGGTTTTGTCTACACATTCACATCTACATAGTCGGGTAATTCGGATTTGAATGCTTTATTTTTACCCGACTGGACACAGGGAGGGTTATGTGTTTCGCGCGTATCCTATGTACGTTCCTACGGGACGCCCTGTTGCCTAAACGGCTTGATCGATTTTGAAGAGTGAGGTATCATAATATTCGTATTCTTCCCCGGAGTGTCATAGGCTAAAAAGATAAAAATAAAAAAAAGTTAATTTAAAAAACCAAAAAACCCGACTGACTGTAAAAAAACAGACTTAAAAATATATGAACAATACGCATTTAAGTACCTATAACTAACTCTTTGGCAGTCACCAAATTCTCAACAGGTGGCGCTGTAGGCACATTTTGTTTGTCATCTATCTCCTTCTTCATCAAAAAAAGTCGCATTGTGTTTGAATTGATTTTCTCTTAATGCGTAAACAGATTCTGTTTCTGGAAATTTCCAATAAAAGGTGGTATTGACATACCAAGGTATGTATGTACATATGGTGTTTGTATGTGTATTGGTTATACGAGTAATAGGCATTTAAGTGAACATACCTGTGCTGTCGACCTCCGAAACCCCTCAACCAATTGAAATTAACTTTTGTGGATGTGTATGGCTGGTTTCAGCTTAAAGGATAGGATAGTTTTGGTGGCCACCCGACAGGTGGCGCTGTTGTCGATGCAAGCGCATTGAACTCAATTAAATTCCAAGGGAGTTTCATTCGTTCAATAGAGAGGTTCAACTATCAAAAGTGATGTTAATAATTTTTCAATTTCAATTCTAGGCGGTACGAAGTTTGCCGGGTCAGCTAGTAGTCTAAAGAAAACAAATGCCTTCAAAGCAGACCTGCTACAGGAAACTGTGTTTGACGGACAATTGTACGGCACTGGTAGAACTTTTCCATTTGTCTCACACCTTGGGAAATTTTCATCCACTGACCCCAATTATAATCAATAAACAGTTTTTAATAGTAACAGAAAAAAGTACCACCCCGGCAACACTGTCCACTGGCAGCAACTCCACTCACTCTGGCGTATGAGTAACAAAATTCTACACCCAGCGAGATCAACATGTTGGCGAGCGAACAAACAGCCGAGAGAAAGAGCGCAGACTATCTGGAGACCACCCACCGATATGTAGAGGCAACAGTTGCATGTGCAGCTGAAGGTTTCACTGACACACAAAACAGCCCAACAGGATCTGGGTCTAGAGTAATACCAAACTGGATATACTCTGTTGCCGCTGCAACTGCTGGTGTGTCCTCTTCCACATATAGATATATATGGTGATGGTGAGTTCGTCTGGTTGACCCAATGACACAATTTAAACGAAAACAGAATCATTTGTGCACTAATTTCGCTGGCTGTGTGTAAGGCGAGTCCTTTTCATTTTCCGTTTACCCTCGTTGGAGCTCCTTCTCTTGTTCCCTGCTTGTTCCTGCTGGCTGACATTGTATTATGTATGGTTTTTCGTTTGGTTTTTTTTTTTTTTGTGTTTTCATTGCGGAAATTTAATTTTCTTTAGTTCTTTCTCCATCATGCACAGCGCAGCAGTAACGGACGCAGCAGCAGCAGCACCCTTGGGTGGATGTGATGTGAATGTGGAAATCCTTACTGGGATGTTGGTGGTGGGGGTGTGATTTCGTACTTTGCGGTTTAATGGACGACATAAGCGGGTGCAATAAAAATGCCACATGTTCCGAGTGGGTGGGTGTTTTATATATTTCGAGGGAACAAGTTGCAGCTGTAGCGCGCACCCCTGCAGTTGGCTGGTGGTAGTGGAAAATCGCTGCAGAATATTTCAATGGCTGCTGGAGTTATTGGAGTTTTTTTTTTTCTCTTCATCTGTGGCATCGTCTTCTTTTGTGCACAACTCAAGTGCTTGCGGAATGTGTGCGGGTGTGCGATTGTGCGAGTTGTCGAGTGAGCGAGTGTGCGAGTGAATGCGAACAAGGCTTCAGAAAGAACTTGTTTTGGAATCAACAGCAAGAGGGTTGGAAGGGGTATTTCTTTGCGGAAACGTCCTTTCTTTTGTTTTAGCGATCTCAAGCGAGTGTATTGTGGGAATGAATGGGGTAGGTCATACAGAAAAGATTTACTTGTAATGAGTTTTGAACTTATACTGGAGTGGTTGCGCCAGTAGGAGTTGTTGCTAGTTGAACGATTTATTAGGTCTTCAGCTTGAGCAGGGGGGATGGAAAGTTATGTTCGGAATTGCTGAAGGGTTGTGGATCTATACGAGATGGTTTTTCATGCGTATGTGTGACAAGTCGGAGATTTGCGTACAGTTTCTAGCTGCGCGGAGGAGTCTGTCCTAAAGCATCAGTCTATCTCTGTTCAAAATTTGAGCAAGTCTTCCGTCTTGTGTCAAAGCTAGCTATCAACAGTAACTAATCATCTGACGTCTGTGATCAGTTTCTGTCAATATGCAGATCATGCTGTATGATGCTGGACTTTGCGCTGAGAGAATGAAATCAACGAACTTGAAATCAATTTTCTTTGAAATGACTGGTGGATTAGGTGGTCCACAGACTGACTGACTGGTTTTAGATTGTCATAGATAGGTTGTACGCATGCTCGCTACCTGAGGGACTTCTCAGGGGCTTTGGCACCCCCCAAACTCATATCGCAACAGCTCAGAGAGTTGTGGAATTCTTCGAATTTTTTATCACAAAATTAAGTCTCAGCTCGCACCCAAAAAAATCCTGCGTTCGCTACTGCCCGCCAACAAGGAAGACGACGAGTCTTGGCTACCAAAATAACAATAATAACAAAATAAAAAAAAATCCACTAACAAAATAAAAGATCTCTTTTGATGCATAACCACAAAGATAGAGAGGGAGGCAAACTCGGCCATTTTAACCAGCCAGCCAGTGTTACCTCTGAACAGTCTTACAAAGTGTCCAAAAAGGTTTCCGAGAGATAAGAAAGTGTGCCATATAATTTGAATAAAAACGTAGCAACATTCAATACAATATTTATTAAAAAAAAAAACAAAAAAAAAAAAACAGAAAAATTGCTTCAAATGCATTAATTCAGTTCAGGCAGCATTGGCTCACAGTAGATAATTATAATTTTATAAAAGAATAGGTAATATTTATGCATAGGAAAACAAATTTAATAAATTTCTGAAAAGTGTCCAAAATCGATGATTTTAAAAAAGGGGTCTCTTGGTGTCCAATTGACACTAAAGTGTCCCAAGGGTAACCCTGCAGCCAGCAATCTGGCAGTCTAATTTTTGACTGTTTTTTTAATCAGCCCAGTTTGCCAATCGGCGAGTAATTTTCCATTTTCCCAAGACGCTCTTTAATGACACAAAGGGCTACTGAACTTCCTCTTCACATAGGGTTTGGACCATTTTTGGCTGAGTTTTATCCAATGCTTGTCCAACTTCTAGCTTACAGATTGCCAAAATCGCTTCCTGTACAAGATGACTACTGCCCTTTTTAAGGCGATGGATCTATCTTCAAAAGTATACCCTGTTCAGTTATGAGCAACGCAGAGCAGTGCTCGTTCCATCCGCGTAAGATGTCCTTTTCATCGGATCGAAGTGTTACTCCTTTGTATTTGACTCCTTCAATAATATTTCAATCCACTATTGTTCCTCTAAACACGGCGGATGAACTGCCAGTGCACCTCGTCTAAAGCTCTCTGATCAGGTCTGTTTTGGAAAACACCTTCCAAAATATTCTTTGGTTGCTTTAACTGCCAATTTGTAAGTTCTTCGCGGGTTTCAAGAACCCAAGCTCAGCAAGCGAAATCACACCTCAAACGCCTTCTATTGATCCCTGATGGTTTCTTATGAAGTCGGGCATTTTATTAAAACTACCACCGCTACACAGAGCCGCTCCGCAAAATCAATGGCTGTTTTTAAAAACATCCATCAGTTTTCTTTTCTAATCCATGAACCTATGTCTAAATAAGAATCCGTTTAAATCTTTCAAACACGAGTGCCTGGCTTGCAAACTCCTTCCGTATCACATCGCAAAAAATTTCGAGCCCTTACAGCCTGGGAGTAATCTGCAAACATTTTTTCCCGCACTGGAACGTCAGAGAACTCTTTGGAGAAAAATTAACTTATTGCTTAAGGTACGATTAGACGGCCATTTTTTCGAGTCATTTAAATGACGCTGTGACGTCAGGAAAAAAATGTCGGATAAGAGTGATTTTCAAACTACGATTCGTCATTTGCGTCATTTGCGAAAAAATGGCGATCACGCGAAATGACTATCATCGTCATTTGTCCCAAAATAAAATGACGGACACTGCGCGTCATTTAGAATTTTCCGTTGGGATGCCATTAAATGACGAGCTACAAAATTACGATCACATGGTAATGACATGCCACATCAAAATGACAAATGTCACCTTCCGTATTATTTCGATTTCGCGTCATTTATCACTTTTGCGATCACACGGTAATGACTACTGTCATAGTGTTTTTCTCTCGGCGAAGACGCATACGTGTGCTACGACTTTTTTAATTAAATTAACTAACCCGCCAATGGTGACGCAAATTTGACTTTGATCAATGGTGACGCCGGTCTCACGCACCGGGGTTTTCAACTGAAGATTTTTCGAAACGCGCTTCTAATAGTTATTGTTTTTTCTTAAATTTATGCTCTTTGACAATAAAACAAAGATATTTAATCTATTTAAGCTCTTTTATTTCAATAATTAAATTCACAAAATTTTTTAATTAGGGCATTAAAAATAACAAAGTTTTTAGCAATGCATTTTTTAAAATTAAGAAAAAAATAGAAAATCACATGTCCATTAGGGAAAGCACCGTTTTTTAGTCTTTCGACATTCGGAACTTTTACAAAATAAACAAAAATTGGTATCCTTCCAAACAAAAAATAACAAAAAAAAATACATCTCAAAAACGTATAATGTATATGAAATACATACATATACACACTAGAAACACACAAATTTACATAAACATACATTTAACAGAATAAAACAATGAAAAAAAATAATATACTAGGTAAAATACGCGAATAATAAAAAAATATTTTACCTACATACACGGTGACACACGGTCTCACGTACCGGTTTAGTAAAAAAAAATACACAACCTGTGCTCACTTAGCAGATTCGGCGTGAACTGATGGTGGGGGACGTGCAATGCGGCAGCTACTCGAAATTGCAACAAAAAACAATAACGGAGAATAAAGTTATTAGATTTTTTTACACACCCGGTCTCACAGACCAGTAGGTCACCATTGGCGGGTTAACAGTGAAGAGAAAAAAATGATTACAATAAATAAAAAATGGGGAAAATAACTTTTGCGATGATGGTGGAAATTGCGGAGACGGCGTATTTGGTAGCATTTATGCTGGAAAGCAGTGACGACGGTTCGTATTCCATTTCTCTCAATAGGTATCGAACAACACAACCACAAAAAAAATCAAATAAAAACAAATTTATGCATTAATATCTCCTTTCGCCACGAGAAAATCACCAATTTAAAGCACAGAAATCGTATTAAATGCTGCGTCATTTGTCATTTGCGTAGAAAAATGGCATGCAATGAATTTCGTGTATAGTAATTTTTTGGAGGCTGGCATTTAAATGACGCAACAGCCAAAAAGTTTGGTCCTTTGTCCTAGGCGTCATTAAAGATCACACGGTCATTTTTTTCGTCATTTTAATGGCACAAAATTCATGTCATTTGGTCTGCCATTTTCCTAGTATCTTAAATGACGCCGAAAATGTTATCCCAAAAATGGCGATCACACACAACGACATTTAAATGACGGCTTTGTGACGCGATTTTGACGTCAAAGCCCCATTTAAATGACGCAAAAAAATGGCCGTGTAATCGTAGCTTTATGCAGCACTTTTCAAAAAAAAAAAAATCAAAAAAGCAACTGTTTCCGCCCGGGATCGAACCGGGGGCCTTCCGCGTGTTAGGCGGATGTGATAACCACTACACCACGGAAACCACATTTCAAATTGTGATTCTTCTGAAATTTGTCATAACTGAAGTTTCAGAGATATGACACTACCACTACGGTTCTTGTCATTGCTGACAATTTTTCTTCTGGAATTTACCCAATGCTAGCACCATAAATAAAACACATTTCCGCGTCTGTGATTGGTGTGCGTGAGTCGGTAAACTATTCGAACTCAGATGGCGCTGTTTTTCTTTTTTCATTCATCTATAAGTCACAACATTTTATTCATTGGGGCAGCATAAGATATACAAGTATTACGGTAACATATTTGTTCTTGCTTCGGCAGAACATATACTAAAATTGGAACGATACAGAGAAGATTAGCATGGCCCCTGCGCAAGGATGACACGCAAAATCGTGAAGCGTTCCACATTTTTTTGCTGTTTTTTCTTCCTCATTTTGTTTGTTAGTTTACTTATAAGTTATAAAATGGAAATGAGCAAAGAAAAAAAAACGTTTACCTTGAGCAGTAACAGTGTGGCACATGCGATGATTTTTTTTCTTTGATACGTTTGAACTGTTTTTTCCATCGGAAGACTGAAGGACTTGGAGTTTAATTGGATACAAATAAAATGATTCTGATTAGTGGCATTGAGCTGGATTAGGTGGCTTTTCATCACATCCTTAACTCTTCTCACAAGATGTTAGACTAAGGGAAAAATTCGATAGGAAGATGTTTAAGAAGTACCTACACTGCTCCAAGGAATACAAAGTTTTGTTCAAAGGTATGTGTTGATTGGTTTGGACTATTTTCAAGAGTTCGTCTTCTTCTTATACAGAGAAAATAGTGAAACTCATCGAGGACCGAAATTATAATGATTTATGGAACTTTTGTTTGAAAGAAGCGTTCTTTATTTTGTCACATCCTTCCTCCGCCAACTCTGAGAAATAGAAGGGTACCTGTCTACCTATCTTTTAAAAAAAAAAAAAATTAAAGCTGGGTGTTTGTCTCCGAATTTATAATTTTGGGGAAAATATTAGACTTCTGTTGCTGTGCGGTATTTGCGAATATTCAGGGGTATACTAATCCCTCAAATAATAGTGGCACCAAAAGTTTGCTCATCTATTCGGATAAATGGTAGGACAAGATCAGTTCCAAAGTTCGAAGTTGTTTACGAAAAAGTTGCCAAAAGGCGGATTAAATGTGGATTCAATTTTGTATTTCCTTACTTATAGTTCGGCAGCTAGCTAACATAATACTTAAGGATGCGCATTTGTGACGAACCTAATGTGCCCTAAAACAAAGTTTAGGCTCGGATTTAAACTTACGGAAGCTCACAATTGCAAAATTTGTATGGAAAATATAACCATTTCGGACAAATAAAATTTAAAGTCGAATCTTAAAATGTTTATTGGCAAGGCTGAATATGTAAATACAGTAGAATCTCAGTAAGAGGAACAGATGAAAAACAGTTCCCGTTCAGCTTTTCGAATTGTTCATCTTTTCAAGCATCAACAAAAAGGACATACATATTTATTTAATTTTACAATTTTAAAAATCTATAAGAAAATATAAATTAAAATATAAAAAAAGAAAAACTTAACAAAAAAGAAAAGTCAATAATAAATTTTATAAAAATAGCCTTGCCTATTTTTCTTAAAAACAGTGCTCCATGGTAGACAGTAGTTGAACTTCAATGACGGTAAAATATGTTTTCATATCTTCGCGAACTCTTCATTTTATAGCACCGTTCATGTTTCCGAGATTCTACTGTATATAAAAACATTTTCTAACTCGGATTTCAAAGGTAAATGTGTTTCTTTTGCGCTTAAGTAACAGATATCTACTGTCCCCTGTGAAGAGGGTCGTATTTAAAGCATTCTTTTTTGACTTCGGATGTGCAAAACTATCTACAGTCGAGGCTTAATAAAGTGGACCAGCTTAACAAAAATAAACTATATTCGATCAGTAAAATCTAGAAGAAATTTTAAATGCTTCGGGGATTTTTGCTACTTCTAAAAAACTCGTTTCAAAGATTTTATTAAAAATGGAAAGTGAAACTCATAAAAAAAATCAAAAACATCTAAGGTCCGTCAAAAGTTGCATCAAAAATGAGTTAAAAATGGGATATTCTTAAATTGTGTCAAACCATGACATCTAAGGCCCGTCAAAAGTTGCCTCAGAAATCATTTAAAAATGGGGCATTCTTAAATTGTGTCAAACCATGACATCTAAGGTCCATCAAAAGTTGCAACAAAAATGAGTTAAAAATGGGATATTCTTAAATTGTGTCAAACTTGACATCCAAGGTCCGTCAAAAGTTGCATCAGAAATCAGTTAAAAATGGGACTTTTAGTATAACTCTCAATAGTATCTCAGAGAGTATCCAAAAATCGTTCCAAAAGAAACTGGGAAACGTTCCCTACCAGAAATTCGCATAGAGGTTAGATCAAAAGTTCCATACATTGCGTATAGCTTCTTGAAAATTATTCGTGTGTAACTTCGACTTTTAGGAGAAAGTAAGAAGACCTACATTCAGGTCTATAGCACACGACAGTTTTAAGCCCTGATGTCAGATTGTTATCTGTCATTCTTGGCTGCACTTTGCCAAAACCAAGAAAGCCATCAAACAAATCCGAAGACCCAGTTTCATAACATTTTGCAGGAAGAAAATCAACTCATCCGCGGGGTCTCCATTTTCACTTTCGCCTTGTTTAGATAAGAGCAAGACAGCACATCAGAGGAAACAAAAAACCAAACCATAGCTCCGGCTTATAAATGGTGCTTCTAGAACAGGTACCTCTACCTGCGCACGCCGCACAGTGCGCGCATAGCACCTGAGCACACCTGCGTGGGCAGACCGCAATTAGCCGCCACCATCACAATCCAAATTGAAAAGCGAAAACAGAGCATGCCCGCGATCGCGATCGCGCTGCGCACCTACAACTCAGAGAAGCGTGCGCGCACAAACGTCAACACACAGCCGCCGCAATTGCCAGAGTGAGCAAGCCGGGCTTATAAGCATATCTAGTGCACAGCTCAGCGTGAATGGCTTTCGATTTTCCATTACGCAACGTGAACTGGTTATACAATACCTGCAAGCGAACACTATCAGCGTGGAAAATAATTAAAATTTCCCAGCCGTGTTGCAGGTTGCAGTGCAGCTGGTTCAACGGATTAGAGGTGAGCAGGAGCACCGTGCCACCGCCATATGTGGTGTTTGGAGAAGCCCACGCAAAATTTCATATTTTTTTTCCCGATACTGCCTCCGCTCCGAGTATGGAATGTGGCGTCGTCACTTTGGCTAGGGAATGCTTTGCCATTTGAGGTTGTTTTCCGAATGCACCTGAGGCGGTGGTGCTGGAGTGCTGACGGATTGGGGAGTATCTTGTTTAATTGCAATGTTAATGGGCCGCCAACTTGGTTTTTATTTTTTCTAATTTTTTTTCCTTCTGGTTTATGTTACAATTGTGCTCACTGGTCACATATTATGGGTATGGAATTGAGGAGGAAAGTTTGCAGCTTCCGTTTTTATTGCGGTGATACTTTACTTCTGAACTAGAAGTATTGAAGTGGATGTATGTGTGTGCGTGATAAATGTGCAAATCCAGTCAAAGTTAAAGGACACACATTTTGCAAGAAAATCAATTACAGCTAACTCACTTGGAAGTTTGAATAGTCTTCTTTATGTGTCCTCCTATAGTCCAATATTCCAACATCATCAACATCAACATTCCCCTAGATATTCGAATTTTGTTATTGGCGACATCAAACATCCATCGCTAGCGATTCTCCGATGAACTTTCTGGCGAACGAAATCAGTTTTCCAGGGTGACAACTGATGCGATGGGTAGAACCATTGTATATAAACATTCAGTCTCTATATACAATGGTAGAACTTACCACGGAAAAGTATGCGAATGGACTTTTTTTTATTAAATTTGAAAAAGTTTATTGAAAAATAAATTGTTGTGAAAAAATGATTTGAAATTTTATCTTTTTTTTTTTCAGAAATAAGGCAGTCCAAAATGTTGATAAATTTGGCCACAATAGGCTTTTTTCTTTTTTAGTACAGAGCAGTACCTGAACTGAACTGTTATACAGGGTGTCCGCCGGGAAGGTATACTACTTTGTTTTGCCGCCATTTTGGTAAACATTAGTCTTGACAGTTCATATTTGGCAGTCGGGAAGTAGACACGTGGGAAATTTATTATGGAAAAATATTCGATAAACCAACGTGTTTTAATCGTTAAACCATTTTATCAAAATCAATCATCGATTACTGTGACGATGACAAAGTTACGTGAAATTTTTGGGGAGAACACATTTTCATTTGAATGGATATGTAAATAAACTGAATAGTCGGTTCTAGGCAATGGAAAACCCTCAAATTATTCATCAGTCACCTTTGCATCCATTAAAAGTTACAGTCTGGTGTGCAATTTTGTCAGGAGGAATCATTGGGCCTTACTTCTTTGAAAATGAAAATGGCGTTCCGGTAACTGTGAAGGGGGGGGCGATATCGTGATATAATTGAAAACTTTTTAACACCACAACTTCATGCTTTGGGCTTGATTAACATGTGGTATCAACAAGACGGTGCCACATCGCATACAGCCAGGATTACAATGGAATTACTGCGAGACCTCTTTCCACAACAAGTTATTTCAAGAAATGGTGATGTTGATTGGCCTGATTTGACTGCTCCGGACTTCTTTTTGTGGGGATATCTGAAAAGCAAGGTTTATGTAAACAAACCAGAAACGCTTGGGCAACTCAAACAAAATATTCGTGATGAAATTAATGAAATACCGCGTGAAATGTGTGAGAATGTAATGCAAAATGTGCTCAAATGGGCTTGCATTTGTGAGACTAACAGAGGCGCACATTTACCTGATATTGTATTCCATACATAATTGCCGACATTAAATAAAACATTCATCAATATAAGATCCCTTCTCTTTCATTTAATCAAAAATTATAAACAAACAAAGTAGTATACTTTCCCGGCGGACACCTTGTACAAAAAGTACGTCTTTTTTAGACACATCAGAGCTCAGAATTTGTGTTCCTTTTTTCGATCAGAGTGCGCTCTATGAGCTCAGAATAAATTGCACTTACAGTCACATTTGACAGAATAAAAAAAGGATCAACAAAATAGTTGAAAAGCGATCTGAGCACGCTTGGTTAAGAGCGCGCTCATAATGCACGAGCTCAGTGTCAGTGCTCAGGTCTGAACTAAAAAAGAAAAACGCCTAATGCCAAAATTATGTGATAGCTCTGTGCTGCGGAATCCATAGACAATCATACTGGGCACCCAACTCGTGTCCTCCTGCCGATGGCCACCTCAATTTTTTTTCAAATTCCGCCATTTTGTTTTCCTATTTTCCTATTACAATCCGTGTGACATGCAAAAACATACAAAAAATACAAAAATAAACGCTGCCAACCGCGGCAAACGCGGGGAAATGTGATAGAGTTCGGGAATACCACATTTTTACATAACTGAATGCCATTGGTTAGTTATTATAAATTATTAAAAGGCGAATAATTTGATTTGATTGGTTAGTAAAACTACCTAAAGGAGATGTTTTATATACTAGAAACATATTAAGACAAATATGGGTTGGGTTGTAAATGTTATAACACACTTTCTCTAAAACTCTTAAAATGGAGGGAAAATTAAAAGACGTCCTTTTCCGTATACTGTTCTTAAACGTTACAAACTTTATTTGAAAAGTTGTATAGAAAGAAAACTGTCCAAGTAAACTATATATTATTACATTAAATTTTCTATTTACATTCGTTTTTGACAGCTGTTAAAAAACTCTCCACAAAGTGTGGAATCTATAACTATATGAGTTGCCATTGTATTTGAATTATATTTATAAACACCGCTTTTGGTTATCATAAACTTCGACTTTACGTGCACATTTTTTTTAAATAACTGAAGAAAATTTGCTCAAAATGTTTTCATTTTCCCGCAACCAATCTTCATTGCTAATTTTTTATAAATATTTTAAGTAACTGTACATTTTTTCCTAAAACAAATTACTATCCACACGTAACGAATAATTTCCAATTTAACGGATAAAATTCTATGAACACTGCCAGCAACTTTGCCACGACGGAAGTGGCTCATATTTTTTGCGAGTGTGTTGGTGACTGAAGTTACGTGACATTTGTCAATACGAATTTCATTGTAACAATACTAGCGCACCAAATCGCGACCACTCTGTAAGAATATAGCTTGTAGGCAATTCACGGGAAATCGGCCGGAGTTGGTGGACTCAGTATGATTTTTGTCTATGGTGGAATCATTTTAAATGAAACCTATCTGGAAGGATTTTGTAGCACTGCTAAAATGTTATAGGTTCGGCTCTCCCAGGAGAAGTTCTTATAACATAAAAGGGGACTTATACCCTTTTCACACCGCACCGAAAACCGTGTTTTCATCAAAAACTCGTCGATGCATTCACACCGAACACCAACTAGTTCTCGTTTGACGTTTCAATCAGCTATAAGACACTAGTCGCGAAACTTCTGTGTAAACTATTTTGGTTACAAATTTCGATCGCATAATTAACAAATAAAATTAATTCAGAGCATTTAAAAATAGTAAAGGGTTATTCATTTTTAGGTTTCGAAAGTAAAGCTAAAAAAACACACACAGCGATACATTTTTGATGAAAATTTTATTCGCAGCATGCGATTCTTTTGAGGTAATTTTTAACCACTTTTTCGCATATTTCGGGCGGTATCTCGGCCATGACTTGAGTAATATTGGTTTTTAATGCGTCTAGAGTTCGGGGATTATTCGCGTAAATACGGTCTTTTGCATAGATCCACAGAAAAAAAAATAACGGTGTCAAATCGCATTATCTTGGTGGCCAATTGACATCGCAAAAACGTGAAATTGCGCGACCAGGATACTTCTCACGCAATAAAGCCATAATTGGTCGTGTTGTGTGGCTCGTTGCCCCTTCTTGTTGGAACCACATATTGTCCAAGTCATGATCTTCAATCGCCGACCAAAAAAAAATAGGTTATCATTCGACCATATCGCACCGAATTGACCGTAACCGTCTGCCCACTGGCATCTTCGAAGAAATACGGACCAATGACACCTTTCGACCATAGAGCACACCAAACAGTCCCTTTGTCTGGATGCAACGGCAGACGGCACCTCTTCGATCACGACTTCATTTACGCTTCCACTCTCTTCAAACATCTTCACAATTTTACCGATTGCTTGCGTAGTCGGTCGATTATGACGAACATAATCATCGCGTAATGCGCGAAAAGTGGCTACGTTTGAATCACCACTTTCGTAGTATGTTTTAATAATTTTAGCGCGTTGTGCGATTGTTAAGCGAATTATTATCGTAAATGGCAAACATTCTACTAATATTATGACTCTTCAAATGACAGCTGAGTCTGACAGGTGTCAAGTGGCAGCGCTACCAACTTGAAGCCACGAAATGAATGACCCGTTATAAGACCATCAATTAAGTGCGGGAAATGATTTTAAGTTGTGAGTTGTGACATCTGTTCGGTCAGCTGTTCTCATGAATTTGCTGAATATTTGAAAAGGTGTGTTTCTTTCAACAATCCAACGAAAATCGAATTTCTTCTAGATGCTGATTTGTCAGAAGAACATTTCTAAATAAATACAGAGCCTATTAAAAATCAATCAATGAAAAGATTTGCTGTTCCTTGTACGTAGAGAGTTGGTATACATTTGTGTAACTGAAAGTGTCAGCTGCAATTGTGGGAAAATTAAATTTTTCATTTTATTAGAAATGTCATTTTGTAGGCAGCTTTATCCCAACTTCCAGGGCCTTAAGCCATCAGATAAATAATTCTTTTCTTGAATTCACTTTACATCCAAGCACAGAAAATAAGGTTTGGTAATACTGCCCGTAAGTCAGATGTGGCGGATTAGCCACGTAGCAAGAGTAGCACATACGCACCAACACTTTCTGACCGTATCTATCTAGAAAAAACCTTCAATTTAATGAATATTGAATAAGATTTACTTAGAGAAGTCAATATGAAAAGTTTTATTTATAAATTTCCCCAAATTAAATCCAGAAAAATTTGTTGAAACAATTTTGTTTTATTTAATACCATAATTGATAGCCCCTACAGGCCCCGTGCTGGCTTAATCCGGCACTGCCAGAAGTTAAGTCTACTTTTCGTTCGATTATAGATATTTACATTTAATTGACGAGTGGTTTTTTGTAACCAGATTTGGCTTAAAACTGAGTAGATTTGCTTGTTGTGGATTCTTTCGCAAATTGGTTCGGTAAATTGCTAACAAATAATTCTGTAAGGGAAATAATATGAAAGGTCTTTCATTAGCGACTTGACAACTTCAAACTTTCAGTGTGAACGCACCCTTGAACCGATTACAGAGCTGTCAATGTCAAAATATTAAGTAAAATTAACATTTTCATCACACACGCACATCAGTACACGAAGGAACAATTTTAACAAATCTAATTAAAATCTACTACCGAAATTCAGAGGCGGTGGTCGCAACTTTAAGATCGTTAACGCCAATTTTCGGAAGCAGTTCTCGTCCCAGTAGACAAGCAATTCATAGTCTAGTGAAAGAATTTTGAGTCAGAATATTCGCATGCTTGATTTTGCCGTGCCAGTGAGACTAAGCTTTGCCCAAAGTGTAGAGAATATTGCTGCCGTAGAGGTGTCCGTCGCAAACGAGCCAAATCAGTCAATTTCACGGCGTTCTCAAGAATTGGGCCTCTTCCAGACCACATTATGGCGAAATTTGCATACAACAAGCTGATTTAAGAAATAAAGCAACTAAAGAACTTCATATGAAGTGACGTTCGTTCTCGAATTGGGCTCTTGACATGATGGAAGAAAATGAAGAATCGCAAAATCATCTTCAGCGATGAAGCGCATTTATTGGTTAAACGTCTTCTTCAATAAGCAAAATATGCATTACTTTTGGGAACCCTCATGTGCTTGATGTGATGTCTTTTGTGGGACAATATAAATTTATCACAAGGAAACACACTTTTTGGGGTTGACATCGATTTCTTTATTTTTTTGACAGTGTAAAAAAGGTACGTCTTATTGCAATAATGGGCACATTCAAGAATCTAGTTATCTGAAGTCGACTAGATTGGTCTGGATGAGATTTAACCTGAACGCAAAAACTAGATTGGTCGGGAACGTCACTATTTCTACGTCAGCCACATATGAGAACTGTCAACTTAGTACTCAGTCACGAATTTCTCGACTAGATTCGTCGGCTACCCCTCCATAAACGTCAACTGAAACATCTCCTCTCGCGTCCGATTTCCCCCAATCAGAGCCGAGTTTCATCTAGTGAGAGAGCTGTCAGACTTACTAAACTAGATACTTGAACGTCCCCAATGGCTGGCGGAAGAAGGAAGAAGAAACCGCATGACAGATAAGATCGAGAGCGATCTTTACACTTTATATGGATGGTTGGATGTGTTCATTAAATCATTAAATGGGTAGTTTCCATCACACTTCATGAAACAGCACTTCATCCACAAAAAGTAACTGTTTGGTGCGGTTTTCATGCCGGTGGCGTCATTGGGCCATTTTTTTTCATCGATGAAAAATGACTGCCACGTTACGGTAAATGGTATTCGCTACATGTTGGAACGTTATTTCTTTGAGCAATTGCAAGAATTGGCCGTCAGTGATGTGTGGTTCCAACAAGACGATGCCACAAGCCACACAGCGGGCGCAACTATCGAGTTATTGAAGTATCAGTTCGGTGAACGTTGATTTAACACCTCTAGACTTTTTTTATGAGGCTACATTAAACCACTGGTCTATGCCAACAATTCGGCCGCGTTAGAGGAGCAAGTGTCAAGCAATTGCTCGGCGTAGAAGGAAGCCGCTAGGTAGATACTTCTTTAACAACTTAGAGGAGGTTGGTTCCTCAAACACTATTCGAACCATAATTAAATTGGGTTCGGGTCAAAATTCTGGATGGATCAACATTCTTTTTTAGAAAATTCTGCTTTTAAAAATGTCTGCAAACAAAAAAAAAGGTTTGGAAAATGTTAAAAAGCGCGCGCCTGATGGAGTGAACTTTCTAATTTTAGCTCCTTTCTTAATTTTTATTTTAGCCTTTTATTTCTACTAAACCATCAATCGCAGCGTAACAGTAATTACAACCAACCTCCTAGTAAAACGGTCTTAGAGTATTCGAAGATCGTACGAGTCGATTGTCGAAGGAAACAAATGAAATTATAATAAATTAAAGTTGTAATTTCTGACTGCTTCGCATTATTTCTTTTTTTTTAATAGATACCTTACCTATTGTTTTTTTTTCATTCAAATTTGTTGTCAATATTTGATCTATTTTTTCTTGTTTCTTTTTAATTTTAATTTTATTTTTATTTAAAAATTAAAAGTAAATCATTTTTTATGTTTTATAAATTTCAAATTGTTTTTTTTTTATATCTGCGTTTTTTTCCTCGTCTTTACATTATTTGTTAGTTGGAAAAAAAAAAACAGAATAAACAGAACTTTATTGCTTTAAATTTGGAAATCAGAATTTTGTAAGGCAGAATTATAAAAAGCAGAATTTTTAAAGCAGAATTTCCACCGGATCCCAATTAAATTCTGTATGGAAATTGACTGTCTCGGCGATTTGGTTTAGGTTTTTAACCGTAATGGGGGATCCCTGGGGATGGCGATGGGCCCGTCTTTGTGACGATCTCACAACCCCACTCAACCTTACCTAACCTAACCTAACCTAGAGGAGCTCAGAGCCAATATTGAACAATAAATAGCGGCGGTCGTATCGGTCGAAATGTGCCGCCGAGTCATCGAAAATTGGGTTCAACAAATCGGCCGCTGTATAAGTTCCCGTGGTGGACATTGGACATTTATGAACAAAGTCGAATTCCATTCATTAATGTTTTGATAGTAAATTATGCCATAAAATTCTTTTTGAGGATATCTCAAGTAGTTTGCATTTTATTTAAAAAATAAGTTGTCAAGTCAATTTAAACTTAATTTTTCCTCTCCTAAAATTTATAAACTTTATTTTGAGATTTACCTAAAATGACTACTTATGTACTCTTGTATAGGGCTTTTCAATAAGAGGTGTTATTGTGAATGATCCGCTATTTCAGTAGCTGTCACTTTTGAAGCTTTTATTCTTTGACATTTGATAAGTAGAAACTACGCCATTACTAAAAATGGAACGATACACGCTTCAACAACGCAAGAGGTGATCACAATTGCCCACCGAGATGTTGTGATTTAACACCTTGCGACTTCTTCCTTTGGGACCACGTGAAAGATAAGGTCTACGCCAACAGCCCAGCGTCGATTCAAGACCTCAAAGATAAAATTCGTTGCTTTGCGATTTGGTTATGGAAAATTTCATGAAAATGATATGGTCCTGTATGCGTGCTCGTGGTGGCCATTTGGCTGATGTTGTTTTTCATTTTTAACGGCATACCTTCCTCTTTATTATGAAATAAACATCCGATCATTTATCTCAAAAAATGACATTTTTCTTTGAATACCGAAATAACACCTCTTATTGGAAAAGCCTTTACGATTCTCAAATTGTTTAACTTTAAGCCAATCACAACAAATAAGATTAATCTTAATGTGAAATTATTATTTATCCAATAAACAAAACAAACAATTCACAAAGTCCTTAAGGAAAGACCCTTTATTTATAATATCACTTGTTTGTTTCAATTGAATTTGAAATTACTTTCTAGTGCTTCCCTAAAATGTAATAAAACACCTTTGTGAATTAGTTTCATAAATAGTTCATAGAAACAGCCCCCAGAGTGAGTGACAAATGGTGAATTTATTTAGCCAATGCGTTCATAAATGTTAAGAAAAAAAATCAACTTGAACTCCTCAAACAAGTGGCCTCCTCAACTTGCCCATTCCCACCTCCGAAATGATAAATTCCCATTAATGCATTCTCCGTTGTCGGAGCGAAGGCTGAAGTCAACGCTTTCTAGTCATCGTTCCAGTAAATCACAGTCAAGATGAGATAGCTACTTAACAGCTCAACCGGTGATCAATCAATTCTGGTAGTATAGTTTCCCCCTTTTGAGAAACGAACTATGTGAATCTGACTCTGAAACAAGAAACCGAAAGAAAACTTTCAAAACAACTCTCATTTTCAAAGCGTAATGGCGCCGAAAGTTTGAAAGTTCCCCCCGCCGAATCCCTCCCGGTCCCGAGCTCGATGATGGCGGAAACTTACGTCCGCCAAGTAAATAACAATGCAAGGGAGCTTTTCCTCTTTTCTTTTTTTTTCCGTTGCTATTATTGCTTTCAAACTATTCGCAGTCGTACAGCAGCATTCTGCTGTGTGGAAACATAGTGTACAATGCGAGTTTGCCAAAAAGCCCACCCAACGGATACCCATGTACTCGGTAGTCTGTAGCTGTACACACAACATCCACCAGAATGTTGCGAATCGGTCTCCCAACGTCGGCGGTGTAGGCGTCTCGGCGTCCCTCCCAAGCATGGCACAGAAAACAACGCGAACACAACGCAATTCAATGTTACGAGTACGTTACGTTGTGACATGCATCAATTTGGAATGCATGACCTACTTTCGGTTCCCATAGTAAATGGATACACAGATACTTTGAACAGAGCTCTATAGGGACACAGAGAGAGAAATAGAATACATGGGGGAATAGCCTCGCAGTTCTAGGGACACACCTCAGCATAATTCATAGATCATGTTGGGAGGGATGGATTGGAGTCTTCTGTCTTCTGTGGCGGGCAGGCAAGAGCGAGATTGCAAGAGGGAAGCCTGCTCTTTGTAGGTGCTGCTGGCTGCTCGCTTGCTCCATCGAGCTCTGGTAAGAGCTATTTGCTTTTTATTGAGTAATCAAACTCTGGTGGGTATATGGCTTATGGCACCGACTGAAAGGGAGCTTAGGTACAGTTGTGTTACGAGTTGGATCCATTAGGTGGCGGGGGTGGATGATGACTTTTCAGATCCATTTTGCCGGCAAATACGTTTAATCTTGGCGCGCTCATCATCATTGACAGGACAGTAATCGACTGCGCTGTGTGTGCGAGTACGAACGAGTAGAGGACGATACTTTTCAGGATTATGTGCTTTTGAGGCAAAACGAAAAAGAGGAAAGAAAAGTTGGTATTCACAAGTTCACGAAACTCAATTAGAATTAATGAGCTCGATAAGTTGAGCGCGCTACTGGTGGATGTAATCCATGGCTGGGGCAAAGTTGGACATTAGTTGGATTTTCGGGTGTTTTGTGTTGGAGCGAAAGATTCTATCTGCCACTTATCTGCTACACTCCTTACAGTGTGTCTAGCTGTGTATATTTTTTGTACGGAGGATGTTTCGAAAGCCACCGAAGGTATAGGTGGCGGAGCTACTCGAGTGAATGTGGGTCATGCAGTTTGGAAAGGATTTGAAAAGGGAATCCCAAACCGCGAACTCTTGTCGTGGCTGAATGTAGGTTAATCTGTATTTAACGGGCCAAAGGGCTGGGTTACTATATTCTGTTGGTGATTATGTTGAAGCGATATGGTTAATACGAGCAATCAAAACAGAGAGAGAGAGAGACGCGGTCGATGTTTGTAGTTCCCGACATGAATGGATGTATGTGTTGAAAAGTTAAAAGTTTGTATTTCATTGTATATTGAGGTGCGGGAATCCTTTCACCTGATTAGAAGTGGATTAAATTAATGAACTTTTTGAGTATGTTGTGGGGCTTTGAAAAGTATCATAATTAGTGCGACGAGTCGCATTATGGTGGGTGCGAAGCTTGATTTTCAGGTTCCCTCTGTGTCCTTGGGGTCTGGTGTGAGCATTTTACTGACGACTTTAGAATCAGACTTTAGACACTTTAGGTGGACACCGCTTAGAATTTCAGGTTCTTCGGTAAGCCTGTAGCCTAGAGTTATGCAGCATTTTTGGTGCCTTAATGTGCCATATGAAGTCGCCTTTAAAAGGTAGGGGATTGTTCATTGATTGGATTATTTTTACAAGTGTTATAAACACAGACTTACAAGCCCAAAGCGCAAAAACTTATTAACACTTCTATAGAGAGACGTAAAGGAGACTTTTAGGACTTGCGGAGGTGTATAGCTTGGTATTATATGTTCTAGTTCTGGAAGATGTCCTATTGGACATTTTTAGAACTTTCTGAGATCACTGTTTAAGCCTGGACGTCTATAAAAGCAGTCACTCGACCAAGTTTTTTAGAAATAAAACGCAATTTTTGGGGCCATTCATGGTTTAAGACTGACTTTTGGCATAGCTAAGCTTACACCGAGCTTGGAAATGTTATACTTTCGCGCATGTTGACAAAATTTCAACCATGGGCTGGTGATCACATAATAACAGCATAGCACTGAAAGAGCGAAAGTAGGTCCCGCCGGTAAGGAAAATATTTCTAAGGCAGCGTTATACAGTAGTACAGTAGTTGACAACCTTTCTTTTTTTTGATAGGTGCACTACTTGACAGTGACACCCATTCATGCCTTTTAGGCATTATTTCATTAGGTAAGGCTTTACGGCTTGTTTTTTTTTCAATAAGGCATCTTTTTTTTTATTTCAAATATTTTTCTAATTTTTTTTTTTTAATGTTTGATTTCAAGGACAACGACGATCTGATGAACTAAAACTATAATTGTTTTGTTCGATACCTTGTACCTATTTATGAAACTAAAAAGTCATGAATTTTGTTCGTATTAAGAATTTCTTCTGTGATTTATAATTTAAGTTTGTTTTTTGGAAATAAAAATAGTTTTTTTTTTTTTCGTGTAATTGTGTTTATTGTTAAAGTTAATCTAAAAAAAAAATATTTTAGGCATATTTTATTGAAAAAAGCATCTATTTTTCTCAAATTAGGCGTTTTTTCGTAAAAATTGGTTGGCAACGCTAGTGACACCTCCCTCTCTCTGTTCAATAGCGATTTCCCCATTTCCAGTTAATCCTTTCGAGAAATATTTTTTTTCTCCAAATATGTAGGTGATTTTTTTTTAAGTAAAATTTTGTAAGTTTTAATAATGACTTACAATTTTCTTTAGTATAGATTTTTTCTGAAATTCGCAAATTATGTACAAAAACGTTTGCTATTTGAAACAATAATATACAAAATTTTATTAATTTAAGTTAAAATGTTAAAATTATCTGCTAGTACATTAAATAAGAGTGGTGCCAATAACTGTATCAAAGAGCAACAGTAAATTTAATTATTGATAGGGGGTGCCAATAATTTGTTTGCTGTTGGCATTGTGAATAATTTAACTTTTGACGGTAACAACAACTTTAGTATATAACGGTTTTTTGTTTCATATGTTTGCAAATCCTGAAATAAAAAATAATAAACTACGACGAGGACCGGCTACAACTACCCATTACGGGAATATCTTTTTTTTATTGAAAATTTAAAATAGATATTTAAACTCATTTTAGCTATGTTCCTTACAAGTTTTAAATTTAGTTGTTTAATTCAAAAACTAAAGTAATAATTGCATTACATTTTACTAATTTTTTTATTATTGTAACAGTGGAGAGTGAGACGCTGAGGGAGATAAGAGACGACACTACAATCATATAAGAGCTATAGACAAGGAGTGTGTGCTGCACGGCATTAAGAATTGAGAGTTGATATCGTAAAGACGTGAAGCGCATTGATTTATCAATAAAGTTATTATAAAAGTCACTTAATCGTATACTTCATTTGTGTTAAATTATATTTTTTCTTTTAATCCGTTTTAATTAATGGATATATATTTTTCTTTTATTTTACTTAAATAATAGCTTAGCAAACTGTAACATTTTGTTCAATAAAAAAGCATTAAATGCATTTTCATAAGCCGGTAGCTATTATTTAATAATTATTTTTGTGTGCCAACAACTGCATTTCCGTAGAATGAAAACTGCTGCAGTTTTTAAAATTCAATTAGTTCCTAATTGAAACCCCTTAACTTGAAGAAGTTAACTTTTAGCAAAAAGAAAATTCCTTAAGCAATACATAATTATGTATAAAATAATAAAATCGGGCTCGAAATAGCAAAGCTAAGCTTTTTTCTTTAAATGTGGTCAAAATTTCTTTATGGGTGGCGACTACCGTTTTTTTAACGAGATTTAAAATGAATGGGAAAGATTTGTTGACATGAACATTTAAAACTTGAATTTCGCTGCTTATTTTGAACAAATCATGAACTTAAGCCCCCACCATTTAGACAACCAAAGATATCTCCAGCTAAAGATGACAATCCGAACGGTTACGCATAACACAGAATAAATTACCGTTCATCGAATGAAAACCGACAACTCCGCATTACCTTAACTTACAAGTCCCACTTTCGTGTGTGAATTGCTTACATCATGGCGCGAAAAAAATGTCCCTTGATTACAAAATTTCCATTTGTCGTTTCGAATATAGTTCGAAGGACATTTTCTGCAGCAGTAGGTACCTACCAGGTTTAGGTATACTGTCACTTGCTAGTAGTGTAGGTAGTGTGTTTGGGGTAATCGCCATTTACCTCCCCTGAAAACTGCAACAAAACCAACAGAAGAGAACAAGTCGCTGCAAAAGAGAAAGCCCACACCATAAATTACAAACTCTCTCGATATCTCGCTGTCTCTCTTGTTCCACAATTACAGTTAGACAGTTGTTACTTGGTTGTTGGTTGCCTATACAAGAACACAAGGCCATTACGAAGCAAATACATGCATTATGACTGTGCGATTTGACTAAGCCAGTTGATTGTAGCTGTAGGCTGTGTGTGTGACGCAGAAATGCATCGGCAAAGGCAGAGCGCTGTGCGTGCGAGTGGCCCCCATGGGAAAGTGCTTTAGTGACCACCAGGGCACCAGCAGCACTTTGGCTTGGATCTCTGCAATGATGGAGAATCTTGTAAACAAAAGACCATAGTTACTTGTTTATGCGGGAATTCGTATAACAGCTTTTCTCTTTCGTTTCGTTGTTGTTATTGTTTTCTTTTGATTGTGGCAGTTACTTCATAGAACTGTTTACAAGTCAATGGTTTCAAACAAAGGAATGTTGGCTTGCACAAGTGGTTATTGCGTTTAATTTTTGGGGGGTTTATATGAATCTGTAGGTCAGGCGACAATGCCAATGATTCCACAAACCTGCTCAAAAAGGTTTCGAAATTTGAATCGATAGAGGTTGACTTTGACTTACTTTCGATTGGAATGTGAGGCGTCTATTAACTTATCGGGGTCCGTTCCCTTGGACAAATATAAGACGCCTCACAGTTAATTTTACATCCAGCACCAAAAGATTGGAAACTAAAAGACTTTGGCTGGTTTCTTGGTCAATTTTATAAGAAACAATTTTATTAGTACCTGTAAAGGCAGTTAAGAACATTCGAATTTAGAAAAAAAAAAAACCTTTGGAAAATAGGTAGCAACAATCCTTAAAACCTTTCTTCAGATAGAAATTTGTATAGCTAGACATAATGCTACCCCCTTAGGCAGGTCTGTCTTCATTGAGCAGGGAAATCCATTCTTCTCAAAGTTATTATTGTATTACTGTAGGACATCACAATACAGCTCGTAAAGTAAGTCAGACGTCTTGAGTTAAGATCGCAATTCGTATCCAACTATCAAGGGCGCTTGACGAGTTCGCGACTGCAATAAACTTTTTCGGTATATTTTCTGCTCAAAAATGCGTCCAAAATTGCTTTTCAAAATGCGTCCAGAAGAACTTCCAAAAATTTGTCAAAAATTGCGTCGAAAAACGCATCCAAAATCATGTCAAAAACAGTTCGAAAAACGACTCGAAAACAAGTCCAAAAATGCCACAAAACCCTTCAAAAACCCTTGAAAAACGATCTTAAAACCTCGAAGAAAAATTTTTTCAAAAACGATTGAAAATCTGATCGTATCGCTTCAAAGAATGTGTCGACAATAATTTCAAAAAGCGCTAAAAAGAAGTGCGCCGAAATGCTTCCAAAAGGCTATGAAAAAAAAGTTCTGAAAAAAGCGTCAGAGAATGCACATAAAAGCACTTGAAAAACGCATCAAAAATTGGTCAATCGAAGCTAGCAAAAATGAATCAAAAACGGGTCCAAAAAGGAAAAAAACAAAAAAACCCAAAAGACCTTCCGAAGAACGCGTGTAAAAACCTTTTGAAAAACAGTTTCAAATCGCTTCCACAATCACGACGAAAAAACACGCTAATAAAAAAAGTCTGCTTTAAAAAACGAGTCCGAAAAGAACCACCAAATGTGTCAAAAAAGTGTACAAATATGCACCAAAAATGATAAACAAAAAAGCCTCAAAAAGGTGTTCGAAAAAGTGCGCTAAAACGAGTCAAATACGCGCCCAATAACCTGTTGAAAATTTGGTCAGAAACACACCGAAAACTCGTCAAAAAATCCTTTCAAAAAAGTGTACAAAAAACACGTCTAAAAGGCAAAAATTCTCTCCAGAAACTCGTCTAAAAAGCGTCCAAAAAGACTCGCCCAAAAATTAATAGAAAAGGCTTCGAAAGGCCTTCGTTTCTAGTAAATTTTAAAAACTTAAGCCTAATGCCAAAGCAGATCCTTGAATCCGAAAAGCTGTGTAAGTAGCGTCCTTAAAAAAAAAAATGAAGCGTCTTCCAAGCCAATATTTTTGATAAACTAGACTAAGCCTCGGTGTCCGAAGATGAAGCTGCCTGGCTTTGACTGTGTTTGTTCAAAGCGAGGAGATATGTGCGCCGATCGAAGAAGTAAGATCACCGATGCGTGTATCGATCTCAAAAAAATTATACGAAGCACGATCATTGTGGAATGTGACCTCCATCGAGAAAAGATCGTCCCAATTTTAGTGTTAGAACTAGGAAGTGCCCTTTCCATAAAAACAATACGAAAACAAAATAAATAAACCAGTCCAACTACCTCAAGATGACAACAACTTTCCATCTTCTCCTTGCCCCCCTTTGGGGGACCCCTCGTTTCCCAACCGACTTAACCTCAACATCATCCTCATCTCGCATCAGTTTGGAGCCTCAAATCAATGCAAATGTTCCATTGTTCGACGAGATTGGAGCGATGTCGACGTCTTCGTCGCCTTAATGGATCCCCGCTTAAGTATCCGCATCTACGTTCAAACAAACTTATAACAGAAAACAAAAACTTGTAGAACCACTTGACTTGTGACTTTTCTTGCTGCACTTTAATAATGCAGCGCAGCGATGCCATAACAAAAGCAACGAAAGGTAAACCATTAAAATATGTAGTGGAAAGCCCATATCGACAGAAAAACGCGGGAGAGAGGCGCGCCATGAGCTGAGCATGAGCACACACATTGATGCCGCGAAGGGGTGGGTGGGGGTGGCCAAATGAAACCTAAAATAAAAGCCCCAGCCCCCACCACTCGCAAATGCGATAACATTAGAAAACCGGCCGGCCGGTGCAGGGTGCAGTTTGATAGAGATGGAGCCACTGTAGACATTTTCTACATCGAAAGCACAAACCGAGCACGAAATCCCGTTTAACGTGTCGAAACGTAACAGTAAACGGGGCACACGAACACGTTTGGCAAGTAAATTAGGCAGGCAACAGTGTTTTTTTTTTCGAATAGCTGGCGGCTAAGCCACCAAATGATTTTTCTTTGAGAACACCACGATCAACTGGCGGTTCTGATGGTGAATAAAGGCGAAGGACGCGCGATAGCCATCGTCGCCCGGTAGCTGATTTATCTATTCACGGGGATTCGTGTCGCCATGAATAGATTCGTTTTCAAACTTCAAAGAGAAAAATGGACTCGTCGATACACTTTGTCTGTGCGGCGTGATAAAATATTCGCCTCCTCACCCATTAGTGTCAAATGGCTGACGGTGATCCGACCCGACATCGTTGTCGATTGGAAACGTATGAAAGTCGTAAACGAAACGGAGGAAACGAAGGAACGTTTTGGTAATGCGTGCCACGAAGAGGAAGGAGTTTGAATGATTTAAAGTGGTACTTAAAAGTTTTTACTGCGGATACTGGGTTAATTTGGATTTCAGTCCGAATAGTGGGGCAACTGATAAGAACTTAATTAGGTTAAGGGCCTAAGTCTAATCCGGTTGTTTATGTAGTCGGACCTCACATATGAAGTCGTGAAGAGAGTTGACTGAAGCGCATTCCGCTTCAGGAATGTCAATAAATTTAGCGAATGAAGGCTGTGGAGAAATTCGAATAAGCGGATTGAATGAGTGTCAAAATCCATCGGTGGACAGTTATCCGTCTGCACTAACTCTGTGTAGGTGCACAGATCGGTAACTTTGTGTTGATGGCCACGAATGATCGGTTTGGCGACTAAACTACGCAGATGTGGAGAGGTTTAACATTCACACCTCGAAAAATGGTAGAGGAGGCAGGGCCCCAACTGAAAAGCTTTTCAGCGAACCCAATGTATGACGCTGCGAATGAGGGCACAGCCAAAGTAGGGAAACCGCACAGCGACAAATTGTACAATTCAGAGTATCACAAGTGAAGAAGTTAGGAACTACGTGCTTGACTTTGGGAGTACACTTGCCAATCCTTTGTCAATTTCCTATGTCGAAAATGAATTGTTAAGCCTTGCGAAGAAACACTTTGAAAACTTACTGATGAACTAGTCTTGCTCTTTGGCAAGGAATCAAGGACATCAGCGTAAAAATCAAGCTATCTATGATCGTTTGAATGCAGACTCGTTTGGTCAGGACTTGGAAAACGAAATTCAACAGAGAACTCATCAGTTTTTATAGCGATGTCAATCTGGTCATTCGGGATGGAATACTCAGTGGAATATGAAATAAAAGTAGTTGGTGCAACAGGTCCGCATAGGTTCCGTTTAGATTTATTTTTTTCATTTTTGGGACGAATGAAATGGAAATCTACAGCCTTATGCCGAGCGTAAACGGCTAATTGGGAAGCTCTTTCACGACGTTTGTACCTACTCCCGGATGTGTGTCAGACGTTCGCGAGAGGTGGTGCAGTGGAAAAAAAACCTTAAACCTTGAAACCCTTGGAATTTGTGTTTTTTTTTCAGGGTTCGAAACTGGGAGCCCCATTTAGTAGTCCAGCGAGGGACCTGGCCATACTTAACGAACAGACTCACAATTTCATACAGAAACCAATAATCCTGGAAAACAGTGACTGGGTATGTGCATTCAAACAAGACTTAAGTGAAGACGATTTAGCATATTTTGCAATTTCGGTGTTTGTTTTACCAATTTTAAACGCCGAAGTGGAGTGGAAAGTTCCTTTTTCTGAAAAACGTTTTTTTTTTTTGTTTTATTAGATTTATGATAAGATTAGAAAAATATAGAAACTACATACATTTATCATTTTTGTTTTACATTTTTAGTTAAGATATATGACTATGTTCCATTTTTGACCGGACTTTTGGTAAAAAAAATTTATTTTATCTTTTGACCGAATTTAAAAATTTTTTTTTTTTTTTTTTTTATTTTTGAAACTGTATTGGATACAGTTGCACTTGGCAAATTTCAGTCAACAAAGTTTTCTGGTTAGTTTAGAAATTTTCAAATGATATTTACTTAGAACTCTGAAAGATGTACTGGAGGCTCCAAATCATCTGAACCATTGACTTATTATATTGGGACTGCTAGTGAAATGTCACTTCCATACAATCTCTGCATAGAAAATGACGCCAACATAGCAAGCGCTCGTGGTTCTAAGCGAAAAATAAGTGAAACAGAATGACAACCATCTTGGATTTCTCCATAGAATGCTAGAGCCACCTATTGGGCGTGAGTGGATTTGCCAAGTGAAACGGTTGAAATTCAAATTGTTGCGGCATTGTTTACAATAGATGTCATCTCGAAATTGTGATAGTTTAAATAATTAATAATAATTATAATTAATTACAACTTCTTCATTGTCCCATAAATTTCAAAATTTTCGTATATTTATTGGGAACTAGTTTTTTATGTTGTTTTTCTTTGTTAATTTCAGAAAAATGATGTAATAACACTTTAGCGAATATTTCAATCACATTTCTGATCAATAAATACTTATGACTGCCAAGAATATGACATTCAAGTACATGAGAATTTAATTCATCATATAAATTACTTATATCTATATTTCTTAAAGTACTTATATCTGCAACGAAATGGAAACGTCAGATGTGAGTTTCCAATTTATTCCGCTCCGAACCACGAGAGCTAGCGCTTATGTTGGAACCAACCCGAAGTTGTCTACTAGCAGTCCATATATTTATAATAAGTCAAGGATCTGAACGATGGAGAATCGGATGGAATTCCTTCCGAATTTACGAATTATGACAGGGGAGCTATTGAATAAACTTACTTACTTGTTTAACTTCAAAGTCATATAGTGTTCTGGGCTTTTTTTTTCTCGTCAATGTATTTTAAAAAAGTTGTTTTTAAATTCATCACAAATAATAAATAATGAAGCCTAATGCCCAATTCACAATGACACGTTGACGCGCGCGTGCGTTGACAGATTATGTAGAAACAAAGCGTTGCCAGTTGCCACACAAAATACAACTTCAGGCGTTTGATCGACTTTAGATCGTAAGTATCGTAAAGTTCAACGCGACGCCTGAGCCTGAGTAGACCTACTCCCTACTCTCACGCGCGTTTGACAACTTTAGAATTTTGAATTCTTCGATTTGATGTCATGGGGTGTGCCGATCTTAGTTGGAGTGGCACAGAACCACTAATGTTTATCACACTTAAGTTTTTAAAAGCAATATGATATTTTTTTAATGCAAATTAATTAATTTAGTGTGTAAAAATGACGAAACAAAGTTTCTTATACGAAAAATACTGATGTAAGAAACAAAATTTCTTATATAAAAACAACCGATATGAAATATGAACGAACGAAAGCAGAACTCAACACGAAGAGAGTATGTAGGACGATTTGGTGGGCTTTTTCTACTGACAGTAGCACAGCTGTCATTGTCATTCAAAGGTGTGTTCGCATCATATCGTAACTCGTTTACATGCATAGTTGAACTGTTTTTGCATTTAAACTGAAATCCAGCTCAACAAAGGAAAAAAATTATGTTTCTTATACCTATGTTTAATGATTTCAATATAATAACAAATTGTGTGAATAAAAATACGTTTCTTATATCCGAGTGTTTCTTTTAAGCGAGTTTCTTATATGATAACTTTTTTATATGTGCATATACTCCATGCAAGGAAACAAAGTTCCTATGAAATTGTTTCTGAAACCAAAGCGAGGTATGGCCAACTCTTGAGGCTATACTCGAACATCCTCACATCGCATAACTTGTTGTTGCAAAGTCCTGTATCTGTATCACCTCCCAACCTGCGAATGAAGTAAGTTCATTTTGCGTAAAGCACTCAATTCATAGTCATGAAAGTCCCTTGCAGCAACGCTTACGACAACAACACACAATTCCAATAAAACAGATACCAACCAACCTTAACTACGCACCAACTCCATTGGTGGGCCAATATTTTTTACGATCGTTAGGAGGGATTTTCAAATAATCATAAACAATAATTCCCTCCGACAAAAGTGCGTACTTCTTCCAATCTGTCCTAATCCTTATAAGTTGTATAGACGTTTTCCTTCCTTGTTCCACGTTCCACCCCTCTGCGAGAAGCGGAAGAAACCCTGCAAGCAATAGAGAACTGCCAACTGCCTACCCCATCTCCACTCAACACTACCTACATCTACGCAGTTAAGTTTTGCACATTTCCTTTCGCCACAATAAAGGAAATGCCATTGCATACCCATAACCCATCTAAGGACGACACAATAAATTTTCCGCTTCTAAAGGGATTTCACTGGAAATGTGCCGAAAAATGTTTATGCGTCGCAATAGAATGCCAAATGGTCGCCCGCCCCTCGTCAATAGGAAGCAAAAAGGAAGTCGTTGTTAAAGCGCGTGCACACCGTCCAGAACATTCCCATCGCAATATGGGAAAAACTTCTCTGCTGCTGGTGGCTAAGGCGGCAGTGTCGCTTTGGTGTGCGGATACACTTTTAGAATTGCCAAGACGCAATAGGCAAAAGTGGCAGTAGGTAATAACGCCACAAGCGACCAGCGAGTTTGCGCAAACTTCCTCCCCCTCCCCCCTCCCCCCCCAAAAAAAAAACAACAACTTTCGGGTGCTGCCATGAAAGAGAAATCAGCTAAAAATAGGTCAACACGTTGGGTTGTGTTTTCTGTGTATCCCCTATTTTGGGTGCGATTGGGGATGGGGTTGTGCTTTTTCCCTGTCAAACAGTAGGTATACGGAGTACCTTTACCTTATGTGCCCCATATTTTTGAGCGACCACGCATTCCCCTCGTTGCGTTTGACACATAATGCATGTGCACTCAATAAAATTTAACTTCTGAGAGTGATCCGGGAACAAAGCGAAATTGGTTTTGTCGTTGTTGGCATTCTGATGAGGTGGATACAAGATGAAGGGGCTACCATACACCAAACACAAGAGAACCATCTGGAAGTGGATTTTCTTTTGTGTTTTTATCTGGCATTTTCGGTGCATGGTTGCACTTCTTCACTGTGTGATCGCTTGTAATGGGTTCACTAACAGGCTACAAATTAGCTTCATCTTTGCTCCGAACTATAGGCTGAACGTTAAGTGGCAGATTGTGGCAACTCGCACGTTGGTTCCATTGTACGTCTAGCTTGCGGTTGTCCTAAGGTATCAGTGACAAAGCCAACAACGTCAGCAAGTACGACTAGGGTCGCTGTGGATCCATACTATTACAATACAGCAACACGGTTACGGACGTTCAGTTCGGATACTAATGAGATGTCGAAAGGTGAAAGGGCTGTGAGCCTGGTTGCATCGCATCTGCATCCAGCGGATGAGGCATGGATGGAGTAAAAGAGCGGAAGATGGGAAAGCGATTAAAATGTTGGTGCGATGGTAAATTTAAATTGTAGGCAAAGGTGCCAGCGCAAGGTTGGTGCCGACTCAAGATGGGGCTATTATGGACCTTTGCTTTGATACATGTCAGGATCAGGATATCTCAGAAGCCACTAAGACTTCACCGGTGCAGTGGTGGTACACGTAGGGAAAAATCCCTACATGTAGGTATTTTCGACTAAAAAATTGCTCCGTAGGGGAAAAAGGACAGATTTTTAATATTTAAAACCGTTTGCTGTAAACGTAGGTATTTTTTATATTTTATAAAAAAATGCCTGATAAACCAGAACGTGTATGTTTTATTTTTAATTTCCCAATGTTTTCGTATTTCTATAGAGAAACTAGATTTGAGATCTTGCTACATACATCTCACCCTGAATTCACAATTCTATTTCCACCTTAACGTTTTTCGCCCAAGTATACTCTTCTTTAAATGTCATTATCAAAAGCCATTCGTTTGCGCCTTTTTGTGTCTTTTAAGTGCAAAGACACACATATTAACAAAATGAGTTCAAAAGATGTATAGGTAGGTATATGATCATCACATTAACACGTTATATGATTTTTCAATACCTATATTTTGTATTTATGTATTTACTCTCTTTTAAATTTTAAAGACAATATGGCCGAGCAATTTGAATTATTTAAATAAACTAATTTAATTTAGTTAATTTATGCCTACAATTTCTTTAGCGTCTCTATTTTTATTACTTTCTATAAATAACCTACTAATTTATTGTTTTGCCTTCATATTTGTAAATATAACATCCTTTTTTCATAATATTAACATTAACTTATTGTTTCATACTAAATTTAACTAACTTACGAACTTTTTTAAATAAAAAAATAAAAATAAAATAAAATAAATACAGCATTTGAACACTTTTCTCTTAATTTTTTCAAATATTATGTAGGCAAGCAGCTTTATAGGGGAAATCTTACGTCGGTAGGGAATTTTTGGACCCGGGGTAGGTTTTTTTTTTTTTTTATGTAAAATCACTGCATCGGTGTAAGTTCTACCTGTCATTCGTTTGTACGTTCGCACCATTTTCCTTCGAAAAAATAAAAATATTGTTGTATTTTACATAGAGAAGATTTGTGGGGCACATTGATACGCATCAAACTACCCAGGGGTCGTATGTATCAATGTGCCCCAACATACTTCACAGTAAAATAAATGTTAAATGCAGTTAAAGCAACGTTTTATAACAACAATTTAAGTGAATATCACAGTATGAAGGACATTATACTCACCAACTAACTTCATAAGAAACTGTTAGCACAAATATACTAAAAAAAAGACTCACTCGAAGGAAACGACACAAAATTACTTGCAGACGTGCGAATCACTATTGTGCATGTTGGGCCCAAAGCGATGACTGAACGGTTATGCCAACCAGATATGTTTTTGCGGTGATAGACATCTTGCACTCAGCGTTGCCAGAAATTTTCCAACGGAATATGCTACATTAAGAAATAAATATGCTAAATTATATCGAGGAATAAAAAAAAAAAAAAAGGTTAAATTTTAAAACAACGACTTTATCAACAAAAAACAGTTAACAAAAAACAATAAGCCATAAATATACGTAGGATTAACCTGCCCATTTAGAAAGAGACTTACATTTCTGTGCCTAAAAGGCAAAACATCTTATGTCAATTTTGAACACTTTTCAGTTGATGACTTAATCTATTTTTAAACAGTTATAACTTCCTCATTATTTGAAATTTTTTCAACTGCTTTGGCTTAATAAATAGAGTAATGAGAACACAAGTCAAATAACGTTAAAGAGCTAAAACAAGTGAAGTCGACTTAAGATGTTTTACCTTTTAGGCACAGATTAAATGGAGCAAGAGTTCACGGCTCACGGGTAGGTGACTTTTGATTTTTGTTTTAAGGGCTTAACACTTTGACAGCTGATACTTCAAATTGACAAATTGTCATACAAATCTTCAGTAATGCCAAATGTAAAAAAAATTTGATGGATGCGTTCGTTATTTGTATAGCAAAATATACCACGATAATAAACCGGGCACTAAACCTAAACCTAACTACCCATAAGTACCCATCTACTGATTAGATAATATGCACAGGGTGGGCCAAATAATACCCGCCAGTGGTAAGCACGTATACCTAACTCTTGTAATATGAAATGAAATACATTAAATGGAAAGTAAGTATCTATATGAAATATGACATACATACAAATGTCCACCATTTTGCTTGATGCAGACATTGGCTTTTTTTAGAGCGTCTTCCTTTTCACCACGTAATGTTTCTGGTTGAAGGCTCCGTACATCGTTTAGAATACTATCAACTGTCTAATAATGTCTGGTTTATTAACAAAACTTTTTCTTTTAAAGATATAACCATAAAAAAAATGGTGCACAGTTAGAGCTTGCATCTTAATTGGCCCTTCTCTCCAGTGAATCTTTTCGAGATATTAGAACCTCTAAACGCCTTTTCACAACCTCATTTTTCACGTTCGATGGTTTTAACAATAACTAAAATAAATAAATAGTTGTTGCATAAATAAATAGTCTAGCTTCTCACAACCATTCATTTCGTGTGAGTCATTTTTGGGACGAATGGAAGGGATCTACAATTTTATGCCGGGTCCAAACGGCTAATTGAGAAGCTCCTTCATGACAGTTATACTCTCCGATGTTTGTCAGACGTTTGCGAGGGGTGGCGCAGCGGCAAAAAACCATATGTTGGAATTTGGGTTTTTTTTTCGGGATTCGAACCTCGGACCCCTCGCTTAGTAGCCCAACACACTGACCACTAAGCCACTGCGCCAATTCTAACAATAACTATTATTTAATAATTTTCCCTTTCTTAAAATAACCATTTTTTCATTGTGCGACATTTTGGAATTTCTTGTTGGCTTCTTCGTACCTAGTAGTTTCTTGCACTTCCTCCTTTTTCGCTTCCATCACTATGTCCAAAGACCTCTGCCACAAGCTCGTCTGGTGGTTCGATGTTCTGTCCAGTTCCATACACCTCGTAAAAATTCTTCAAAATAATCCTATTAAAAGACGTTCCTCGTTCCTCCCGCTTTGTTCCCCTCCTTTATCTGCTGGTAGGAAACCTTTAAATTTTGAAATTTCCGGACTATTTCATCCTTGTCATGTGGAAATAAGGGAAAAAGTGTCTTCCTTCATATCACAGTAGAGTTCTCCCCAGAGCAACTACTTCTTCAGAAATCAATTCTGATTCCATTCCAAGGCGATGTGAAATTAAAAGTTTTGTGTCATCATCGGACCAGTGTTTTTGCTCTTCTTCGTTTCAAAAATAATAAAACCTATTAACTAATTAAATAATTTGCCAAAATTTAACTTACGTTTTCCAATTTTCTGCAGCCCAGCAACAAAACAAAACAACAAGCACTATTGACAGCATGTAGAGAGTAAATTTTCTTTTATGAACGCAAGTGCTGCCAAACTCCTGCAATGATAATGCAGTTTTTTTTACAATAATGAACGCGAAATTCGCAGGAATGCAGAATTTTTACATTTATGAGCTCGACCCATATACAGAAAAATGAGAAAGATATTCGTGTTTAACATTTGTGGGTCGTATTTGGGCCACCCTGTACAAAACATTGTGGCTTTTGGAAATTCATACACACAAAACACTTGTCGGAAAATTATAACAACGCAAAAGAAACAAAAACAGAACAAAGAAACGTAAACAAACAAACAAACACACAACCCTTAGCACGAAAACGCGCATAAGCGCACCACAATCACACATTCTGTTGATTCAATCCATCCAGTGGATGTTTATTTGACTTGCATTTGCATTGGCTTCAGCAGAACACGCACACACTCGAAGTGAAAACCGGTTTAGCACTGTTTTCTATTGCTATCGCATTTCCAATCGAATAGCCAGCGGTGGAGTGTCTATGAAGAAGAAAAAACGATGGGTCCAAAGTCGAATTTCGATTGTTTTCGTTTTGCTTCTGAGATACAATTTTCCAACCTCAAAAATACAGTCGAAGTAGATGCCCTTTGTATGGCTATTTGTCGTAACTCTTCCTTTCAGCAGATTATAGAGTCAAAAGAAATCATCGCCTAGATAGAGATACCGATGCACACGCTCCCGCAAAGCCATAGATACGAATACGAATACGAACCATACACGAACACAATCAAATCGATTAACTCTCTCTCTATCTCTCATAAAAAACACGTTTGACGTTTGAGTTGTCGGTGTTGCTGTGTGGTTGTGAATACTGATCAGCTGGTTTCCTAGCGGGATTCGGTTTCAAATTCAAACTCAAACACTGACATAGCGAAATGGAACGAAAACAGAAATCACTCCGTTTCATTCGTTTTCATGTGCAAAGTGCAAAGCAAAAGGCCTTTACACACCTCAGACCTCACTCTCCCAACCTTTTCAAAATTCCAAAACCAATTTTTGGTACGAGGCGAATTACACACACTGATTCAGCTTTTATTTTGCATTGCCATGCGAAATGCGATGTCATGCATGCCAAGTGCAAGAGAGTATCTCATCTCAATCTCTACGAATCTAAATCTACCCTACCCGCTCCGCCCTCTCAAGCTCAACAGCGTCAAGAAAGATAAAGAACGGTTATGTTCGCATGGGACTGTGAAAGTATGAAGTGTGACAGTGGTGGGTCGCACGTATACGTAGCTCGTTAGCTCGGAGTGTATTGGAGCGACAAACATTAGAAAAGAGAAGATGGCGTTCGAATTTCACGGCGAACCAAACGTAAACAGAGAGCGAAATTCGTTTGCGCTGCGATGACCTTTTTCTAATTGGGTGATGGCTGCTCTCTTTCTATTAAGAGAACTGCTATTTACTTGACCCAATTCTGTGTTGCAATGTTGCCGGCTTTCGTACATTGTCTCACTCCGACTTCGAGTGTCGTCTTCTATACCACCCGTATATGGGCCAAGATTTTCGCCTTTGTACATACAATATGCGTGTGCTTTTTACTTGCCTTCAAATGGAATCCGAGTGAAAAACTCTATCGATTTGTTTTAAATAGGGTCAGGCTGGGAATTTTTCAAAGGAACAAAGGCATAGGAGGTACATTTATCTTAGACTTATCTACGACCGACTTTGACTTTCGTTTCGTATATTCAATAGGACGGTTACGAACATCGATTTAATTGTTGCTTCACGCAACTCGCAATGAGGTCATCAAAGTGCGGTCGTAATGAGAAAAATGTTATTATAGGTCAGCGGAAATTCGGACTGAGGTGCTGGTGCTGTAGATAACTATAGGTTTATGAATAGAAAAAGTTCACATATGACAGGATTAGGCACCTTCTGCATGAGATTTTACCAAGCTGAGTAGGGTCTTGATAAATGGGGTAGGTAGGTACTTCTTGTTGAAGATTGTAAAACACTATTTAAGGGAAAAATTGAAAGATGATGCGCCGTACTAATAAGAAATTTTAGTCGCGATTTTAAATTTACGGCAGCTCACAATTGCGAAATTTGTATGGAAAATGTTGCCACTGTGAACTATACTTGAGTTTAGAGTCGAAACTGAAAAGGTTTATTGGATGATGAATTTGAGATAGGGTTTTTAAGGACGGCGTCACATACGACATACCTACCTAACAGCTGGCCAAAATAATCGAGTTTTCAAAGCACTTTATAATTGGAATTGGACCTAGAAATACCCCAAACCTTTTTTTGTTTTTAGAGTTATGTCAAGTCCGTGGTCTAAGTCAACAAGTGAGAAGCATTAGACGACCTCGCGATCTCAAGTTGGACTGTGGGTTTTTTCGCGAATAGAACCTGGGACCCTAGCTTGTTATCCAACACACTACGGTAGCTGCGGTCTAACACACCACGGTGGCTTTGTCGGGTAGATAAAGTTCGAGCCCAATTCGTGCAGCGCACCTTATGTTGCAAGTAACTAGACAAAGCTATTGCGTTTTTTTTCAAGACTGTTTATAGGTTCAGCGCTATACTTAAATATTTAAAAGCTTGTAGACAACGTTTTGGCTGAGTGGCGGCTGTTGCTAATTTCTTTATATCAGTAGCAAAGATACCCACGTAACTTTTGAAGAGAAAGACCTTCAAAACTAGCCACTTAGTTGTACGAAAGTTTCAGAGCTTCGTTCTCTAAAATTGTAGGTATTGAAAACTTAAGAAATATAAATTGGACGAAACATGACTTATTTTACTTACTAAGGTGGCGCTACAAGTCCGGGGTGGACCTGGGCCTCAACCGAAACCATAACTTATTTTTATCATCAAAATTTCTAAAGATATCCTCTAGACGACAATCGTTTTACTCGATCTGCCCCCAGAATTGTGTCTGACTACAGATGGCGGCCCCTTAAATGAACTTATGATGGTGCTACAATTCATGGGGAGCAACTGCTTCATTACGAAAAAGCATTCCCAAAGCACCAACCTTATATAGATGGTTTATAAGTTGGGTTCGACAAATCGAATATTATGCTGGCTGGGGTATCAGCCCCTTGTAGCTCCACTTTGCCACCAATCATTTTACTTGGATCTTTTTTAATCAAGGCTTTGCATTGGGTGCGGGACTAAAAGTTCAAGTGCGCTTTCATCCGACTTCGCCAAGGTCCATATGCTTAAGCAGCGTACAGGAGGACAAAGATTTTGAGGGTACGATATAAGGCCCTAGCCCGACAAATATTTCGGATCTTTAAAAAATAACTGTTTATTTTAAAGGTTGGAAGCGATTGGGGAAAACAAAATAATCATAAATTTCAAATTATTACTTATTAACTAGTAACCATAACAAAATTAGGAATAGTTTAAAAAAAGAAGCTTTATTCAACAAAGCTTAGGTATTTTTGATTGGAAAAAGTAAATGCTATGCTTGATTTGATTTGAATCTTTTGGCTTTTAGGTAAATGGCCGAATTGGCTCATTTTTGTTTGGATTTGATCTGTTCTCGTTTTAAAAAAGTGCACTTGTTAAGAATTTAGGGGGGGGGGGGGGGTCAAACCCTTGTGATCCCCCCCTAGTTACGGCCTTGTTATGGTATATAGCCTCTTGTTGATCCTACTCGACACGAAGTTGAAAAATAGGTGTCTTCTAAGGTCGTAGTCTACATCACTCACGAACTCTTTTATCACTGAAAATAAAACCCTGGTAAATTTGATAAAAATTAGGCTTGATTGAAAATTTTTTTTGTCAATATAGGTCCAACAAAACGTTTCTATCAAATTGGCAAAATTTTAGTAAGTTTTAACTTGTCTTAAAACTTTTGTTGTGATGATAAAAAAATTGTTGTTTTAACAAAAATCGTTTGTTTGTGCGTACAAAAATAATTTGTTAAATTAATCATAATGTTGTTAATTTAACAAAAGAGATTTGTCAATTCTACCGTTGATATTTTGTCAAATCAACAATTAACTGTTGCTATTACACAGAAATTTATCAATTTGGTCTTTGTCTTTTTGTCGAATTAACAAGCAAATTGATAATAATATCGAATTAGTTTGTCAATTCAGCTTTTGTATTTTGTTAAAACAGCACAAATATTGTTGATTGATACAAATAATTTCTCTTTATTATATCCAGAATATGTCTTGTAAAATAAATAATGGATTCAATAAATGATACGCAAAAGAAATAAGTTTAATAATTAGATTTATTTAAGAAAGGAATTATAAAAATTAAATAATCTGCACTCCCAATGGTATTTCCTTATCCAGAGGAAAATGTTGCCAAATGTTTTGGCGTTGTATAGGCCAGGGGTTCCCGATCGATTTCACAATCTAAAAAAATATTCACAATTTTAGAATGTATGTAATGTATAATAAATGTTTTTTTTTTAGCAAATACTTCTTTTAACATCGAAACTTCAATACCTGATAAAAAATGAATCAATTTTCCGAAGGATTAGCAACACAACAATTAAAATTTCTTGTGTGTAGCGAATAGCTGCACTTACAGACAAGAAAGAAAATGCCCAGAGTCCAGCCAGGCGAGCCCAGGATGTGCAAAATCCTATTTTCTTCAAAACACTCGTATTTGTGCACAACTTGGTCTGGCTTGGCTGGACATGTTTTTCCTTTGGCTGTAAGAACAGCTGTTTTGTCTTCAATATACATTTACCTATATATTTTGGCACTATCTTCTTTCACTTACCTTTTAAATATTTCCACATGCGGCATCCATATAATTAGTTTTAAAATATTATCTAAACTCACTTTCACCGGTTACAACTTGCTGCTGATCGATTTCGCGTGTGAAATATAAATGACGCCATCAATAGCATTGCATTCAAAGGATCACAATTACAACGTTTAAAATGTATTTTTATTGATTCAATTCTACAAAATGTTTGTCATTTCTACAAACATTTTTTTTTATTTCAACAAATTGTTTGTAATATTGATAATCGGTATTTTGTTCGGCTAACAAACAGTTTGCATAAGTTTTGTCATTTTTGGTTCCGTTTTTATTGATATAACAAAAATTTTGTTAATTCAACAACGAAATTGTTCAATTGATACAATATCGATTTATTTAACTGAAAATTTTGTTTTGTTAATCCGACAAAGTAGTTTTGTATTAAACGTTATATCCGTTTTACAAAATATTGCTCAAATTGATAAACCTTAAGTTGTATTGATAAATTTAAATTATCATTACAACGATTTTTATTCAATTCAACAAAATTATTTTTGTTGCAATTTTGCAACCGAATTTTGTTATTATTACCTGGTATTTTATTTTCAGTGACTTTACTCCTTTGCATCCAAGACAAAGTTGACAATCGCAGCTGGCCATAAGTCGTTGCTGTTCTTGATCATGGATGTGGTATATATCTTGGTCAATCTTCTTTGAAGACAGTCAAATTTCCACAGCTTCTGATGCTATATCTAGGGCGCCAGTTAGGGCGCCAGCTAGGGCGCCAGTTAGGGTGCCAGTTAGGGTTTACAACCTTTTCAATGAAGTTCTTGGGCACTCTTCTTTGTGCAATTAATTCGCTGGCCTAAAATTTTGTAGATATAAAAAAAAAAACCTTTAAACAGTTGCTTTGACTTCGTTCCGGTCCTGAATTATTCCCGATTTATTTTGTCCCTTAAGATGAGACCACATTTAGCGGTCCGCTGAAGTCTGCAATATACGAGGACGAATATCTTTCCCGGAAAGCGATATGAACCGTTTTATACTCCGTGGATTCACGTGATGTGGCAGTGGCGTTATCTCTACCAGAAATCAGATGTCGAAATTGGGAATTTGTGGTTGTTACATGACGTTTGTTTCTACGCATAGAGCAAGGGAAAACGTTTGGTCGTCTGCTGGCACCCAACATGACCCATTAACCATCCGCTTCGACAGTCTGTGCCTTCCGCCTTTCAGCAGTAAGTGTATTATAATTGTCCCTGGTGGAATAGATGTTCGATAACGTATATCTGATGGAAGTTAATTGCTCAAGAGCTTTTCTTACCATGTACTTTGTTGAGACTTTAAGCTTTCAGTTAGGTTTTCCGAAACCACTATCTATAACAATATTTCCTATGCCACAAACGGCAGAAAATAGGTTAAAGTAAAATACGGAAATTATCGACCTCCAAAGTAGCTCCCCCCACCCAGAAAAAAACATTCGCAACATACATATCTCGCTCTGTTATGTTGCAAACGTGTATCGGTGTTTCTGGCAGCAAATTTCAATTTAAGAGAGACTAACACAGGGGAGAGCCTCTCTTATTAACATGATGGGAGCCAACAACAAAAACGTAAATAAACCCGGCACACTGTGCGACGGTATTGGTTCGTTTGGCAAGTGTGCGTGATCAGCTGTGTGCAACCGAGGAAACAGCTGAGAAGAGCAAGAGCAACTGTGAATCTGTGATTGTGATATGCTGTCGCGAAGACATAATCGCAGGAGAGCTTTTTATGCTCGAAACATAAACAATGGATATTGTTGTGGTATTGGGTAAAGCGGGGAAAACCTCAAAAGAGAAACTGTTCTTTATCAAACACTTGTTTCTATCTAACTGCTTGCTGCTTACGCACAAACGCCGAACGGGGAACGAGTATTGGACTCTTTTTTGAATACAATTTCCCCATGCAACCATCGTCCGCACACACTCTCAGCCAGTTCCCATCTATGTGTTGATTTTCTTATAAACAAGCCAGTGCCCAACAGCAGCACAATGGATTTTTTCATTTTCATTTTGAGCGAGCGTTCAGTCGTTTACAGCCAACTCGCGTGTTCAGTTGGAGATAGCTTGCGCTAAAGAAAGCAATCAGCAACCATTGTTACAGCCCCGCACATAGATAGAGCTCTTGAATCCATCAGATAGATCTTTGGTTATCAATTCTATTCGCACTCGTCGCTCTCGCTCAAGGTGCGTGTATTTGGATACACACTATCGGAACTAGGCAAAAAACAATAAAAAAAAAAAAACCAAACCACTTGCACTTTTGAATTAAACACCGAGCGCTGCTGGACAAGGATTACCGCCGCCGCCGTGTGATAAATACAAAACAAAGTGTAACTGTTCCTTTATTTGTCGAGTTGTTTCTGTTTTTCTGGTGCTCTGCTCAGTGCTAACTCTGTGTGTGAGATACTTTTGAGAATACCACCCCACCCCAACGGAGTCCATGAAAACCAAGACCTCCTATGCAAATCATACCCGTATGCCTATCAGTGGATCTAAGCGATACAAAGCCCATGTTAAGCAAATAAAAGTGACAACAAATTGTTGAAAACTATATTTTTGTTTGTGTTTAATATACCACAGCAACCCCCCCCCCCCCACACACACAAAAAAAAAAAACGCCGACGCTCAAATCCGAGTTCTTCCGCAGTGTGGATTGTACTATAAACCCGGCAGCTTCCTTGTTTTGTTTTCTCCCCCCCTTCGTTGATTCGATTTTGTTGTATATTATGGTTAACAATATTATGTGCAGCAGCAGCATATTTATATCCGACAAAAATGTTTCGAATCTTGCAATTAATGTGACGAAAAAGTGCCCACTCGCCAGCATCATCACTACTACTACATCCACATCCACCATCGTTAACGGTGATAGTAGTTCTAACACCATAGCCAACGTCGATTCTTCGTCAAGTGCTAAATTACTTATCGCAATAATACACCTGTTAGTTAAACAATTGGACTACGTGTCGCTAATGCGCTTCTGTCGCTTATCAGACAAATTATCTAAACCGCTCCCGTTGTCATCATCGGCAACATCATCAGTGTCGTCAGCAGTATTTGACAAAACGTCAGTCAATTGTGTTTTCGTAACAAATTAATCTAAAGTGCAATAGATACTTCTTGTTAATAACAGCAATAATATAGAAATTAATTAAAAAGGAAACGAAAGTTGTTTGTTTTCTTTGCAACAAGTGTTGTGCTTCCGAGTGAATGTGTAGCAAAATATTTGAAAAAGAAGAAGAAGAAAAAAAAAAACTATTTCTCTCCCGGCCAACAAAATATTGCCCCCTCAGTTTTTTTTCAATCGTAATGACGAAAATTGAATAAATTGTTATTATTTTATTATTTTTTTTGTACAAAATCGTGTCACCCGATACAGAACACACTGTGCAACAATCACAACAAGTGCGATAAATAAATTTACTCTGGTAACCCCATCCGAGTAGCATCGATTTTTATTTTATTTTTTTTTTTTCGTTTTTCGTTTTTAATTTTTTCAAAACAAATAATGTCAACTGGTAGGCGATTAGCTAAACGTTCTATTATCGGTACCAGAGTTTGTGCACCCGGCCCGGACGGTATCTGGTATTCTGGGGTAATACAAGACGTTAAAACGCCACCCAGTCGCGCGACCCAAAGTGAGAATAATAATTGCATTAATTTGACACCGGACACCAAGTATACGGTACGTTTTGATTTTAAGACATCGTCGTCAACAACTACTGTTACAAGTGCTACAATGCAGCAATCAAACGGAAACGCTTTTCCGTCGCCATCTTCGTCGTCGTCGTCATCGTCGTCGTCGTCGTCGGGAGTTATTATGGATGCCCGCCAGCATAGTGTTCGTTCGAATTTGCTCATCAGTCCAGCGCAATCGTTGCGTCGCAGTGTTATGTTGAAGGAATTTCGGGAAACGGATTTGATTGGGCCCGGCTTTCGGTCGATTATGGGTGTGCAATTGCATCCCAGTCAGCGGGTATTCTTAACGTATAACGGTCGCGAAACTTCCGGCGATGTTGTCAGCCATGATTTGGCCAAGGACGAGGTGATTGTCAAGATTATGGCAATTGGAAGTGAGGTGAGTCTGAGTACAATGGTCGCAGAGAGACTGTTCTATTTTCAAAATGTCAGGCGCATGGCTGTCAAGTTGACAGCTATTTGCTATAATTAACTGATCTTTATTTGGATATTAGGTCGTTCCTTTACTTTTGTAGTAAGAATGGAAAAGACTGTCAAAATGGCACTGGCGGGGATAAATTCTCTCACAGAGAGAGCCATTAACGAAAAAGTTAGGGAACGCTTTTGTAGAAATTTTAGAAAGTGACAGATTCATAGTTCAAAGAAGTGCTACCAAAAACCCTTAAAATATCGTATAAACTCAAAGAATTTGCTAATTGTCGAACAAAATTAGTTAATTTATCTATTCTGAATTAATCGAACTTCTTCTTCATGAATCCGAGTATATGGAAGTGTTTGTACTGATTGAGCTACAAGCATTCGAGAAGACGAAAAAACGACACGGCATTGAAAACTACGTGGAGGAGATTGTCCTTGTTAATCCTCACAGCGAGGAAGGGGAAGGATTTCTTCGCCACTTTCTGAAAGGATCTAAGGAGAACATTGAATGTTATTTTTCTTCTTGCCGACACCATTTTAATACGCAAAAAATCAAAACAAAGCCACTCATATGTCAAATAGGACAACAAATTTCAAATCAGCTGTTAACTGTAAGGTGACTGACAGCATTTTCATTTCTAACACCAAGAAATAGTTTAGTAAAAATTCGCAAGGTTCTCAGTGGAGGGGTAATATCTTGCTCTCTCGATGACGCTCTCTTTTACGAATTTTTCGAGTTAAGGAACGGCATTGAGTAAAAATTCGTAGCAATTCGTAAGAATTAGTAAAAGTTCGTAAAATTTAAAAGTAAAGGAACATACCCTCTATTTGAGATGATTGACAGGGAACATTTTTGGTCAGCATTTCGCGTCGTTTGACCTTTTGACATTTTGCTCTATTACAATCTTAAGTCATTTGACAAAATGTTTTTTAAATGACTGTCAAATGAAACGTTTTTTTGACAGTATTTTAAAAAAAAAAAAAATGGGAACTCGCAAGACATCTTACAGCTGGCTAGTTTGATCTGTCTCAGTTTTGATTGGTCTAAATTTATGAAATGAGCAGTATTTTCAGTTGACATCTATGGAGGATAGCGGACGAATCTAGACATGAATTTCGTGATTGAGCAAACACGGCTATAGTCGCCATAAGGTAACTGGGATTTGGAATGTACAAAGCCAATTCAAAAGTCAAGTCGTATAAAGTTGACTGGATTTGTCTGGACTAGATCTCCTCTGAATCCAAAACTAGAGTTTACGTTAACGTCAGTCATAAAATCTAAAAGTCATCTCCGACTACCAACCCCCTTATTAATAAACAAATATGCACAATTAAGTTAACTAGTAGACGTCAGATAGTATACACAAATTTTACGTAACTGCTGAGTAACGAGCTGATAACTTCTCACAGTCTTTATCTGTGTTTTTAACTGACTCTTTACGATTTTATTGATTTACCCCGCATTAGGTAAGTCAATAAAACCTTGACTAGATATGTCGGCTACCCCACCATAAGCGTCAGTTAAAAAAACACAGATAAATATACGCCGAACCAAATGACACATCAGGTCAGCTATCTGTCAGATTTTTGTAGTAGAATTGAGTTTTGAACGTCTCCACAATTGGTAATCTACGGTTTGGTTCTGGTTACACTATTCAAAAGGGATTTGCAAATACAATTTTGACATTTAACTAAAAAAATATTTGACAGCTATTGAAAAAATCAATGTTCTCCGAGTATAAGTGTAGGTACTTTTTACAGCCTTATTTATTAGAATTTGCTAAACACGCCTAAACTCCTGTATAGCTATGCAGTGTGTAAGTATTTATACAGCCTTGATACACCCTTCCAAAAATTCTTATTTATAAAACATTTTTCCATGCATACCTACTAGTTAAACAGGGCTTGCGTCAAAAAAGGTACTGAAAAAGAGTAATCTATTACAAAAAAAACTACGCAGCTTGTGAGAAATGCAAAATTCAGGAATAACAAAATGGAAAAGTATAAAGAAAATGTTGGGAGATTTGGGACTCCTGTAAAACAGTAGTCTTATGCACAATAAAACAAATTTTTGAAACAATTTAAAATAACTCATATTTGCACATATTTCTTATTGAGGATACTTGTAGAATCTTTAAAATGAAAAATAAAAATGTCGATGCAATCTATCCAATTTGTTTTTGATTTCATTTAAAATAAAATGTGACAGATTTTTTAAGTCAAAATGACATTTCGATACTATTCTACCTCTATACAAGCTCTAAACAACGTCCAATCCAAGCGTGTTTAGCTTATACAAGCTCAAACACGTCGACAAATTTTTATAAATAAGGTTTTTGCGTAAAGAGGCATAAAGGGTGCATAACTTTATACACTCTTTATAATACGTTTATAAATAAGGCTGTTAGTGTTTTCGAAACTTAAAACAAAACGCTGTAACTATGTTTAGCATATCCCATTGATAAAGTCGTTCTTTCTAATTGTTTTTATCTGTTTCGACCTACTTTTGCTGTTTGCGTTTTTTTTACTGCTTCTTGCATCCTGGCAACATCGAAATCAAGATGTTGGCAGTGGTTGGTTTGCGCCTCAACTAGATAATGTTTGCATTCGGAGAATACTCGGAGTTTATCTGGGCGGCTTTATAGTTGCGATATGAAGTGTTTTACAGTTGTTGTGTTTAAATAACAAATTTTAGTCACGATTAGTGAACTACTGAAATTAAGAGTCGAAACTAAAAACATTTATTGGTAAGGCAAATTGTCATTTGAGCTCTTGACCTACCTAAATGTCACGGAAAACTGGCAACGGGCCGATGAGATGCGATTATTTCACCAATTTCCTAAACTGACCTTTACTTTGATGAAAAGAAACCGATTTGAAAGTCCAAAAGGAATATCTACATATTCGAATCTGCATTGAGCTTCAAAGTTCTTATCGGTGGCATAGTTTCAAAAGTAGAAAATACCACCTGAAAGATTGTTTTTTAATTGAGTTTCATTTAAGCTGCTCTCTCCTGTCCATAAAAATGGGCAATTAATTTCGGTGTGCACACTTAATTTACTTTTAATGCGATTGCAGCAATTGGCAAATTGATTCCAGTGCGATAGGCACTTCTCTTCTATCCAAATCCAGTTAATTAGGCATTCGATCGGAAGTTTTTAAATCCGCCTCTTGCCTTCGTACGTAATTGTAATTTACGATTACCTGCACTTCTTACACTTGTATCCTTGTACCAGCAGGTAAATATGTAAATTTTTATAACTACATAATGTATCTGCATGTAACAGGTTTTTTTCGCAATAGATTCAAGGCGTGTCGCTCTCGCTCGATCTGCAATTATATTTCCCTTTACCCAATCACGGCACCAACAATGTTTAAATGTTTAAATGTCTAAATGGCGTAGAACATTAAAAAAAAAGAGTTTATTAAAAAAAACACCCAACTAGTTATTGAACTTAATGATCATTAAGTCACGTGTCTACGAGCTCTCGCAAAAACGCTCAACTTGATAGATATTTCTATTAAATACTCAAACATCTCTGATTACATTAGACACACAAAAAAAAAAGCTTTATTTTTTTGTTCTACGTTATTTTCCTAATAAATTAAAACGGAAGATCAACATTGGTGACGCAACTTTGCCACATCGTTGTGAGCTTTCGTCATCCCTTTTCGCAGATAGAGAACCGGCCGGCTACCTATACGCTGAGCTGTGTTCTGTTCCGTGTGTATCTTTCGTAATCAAATGGTGAAAAATTCTTGTTCGACATCGACCACGACTAGTGGTATCATACAGAAAAATCATTCTACCTACGAGCGTTCATTTTTGAAAAAAAAAGAAGATGAAATGAACATTAAGGTGGATGAGTTGTGTGCATTATGTACCCACATCATTTAATTGGAAACAACGAAAATATTCATGAACAAAAATCGACGACTGGGTACAGAACGGAGAAACTCGAAAAACGTGTGAATCACCATTCCGAATAAGAATATTTACGACACAACAGCTGGGGATCACCGATCGACGCAGTGGGTGAGAGAGAGTGGACACTGATCGTGTAAACAGGCAGACATAGTAAAGAAGGACTGGAGTTTTTTAATTTTTTTTTTTATGAAGGACAACTGGGATTTCGTTTTATTTTATTCCTTTTGTGTGTTTTTCTGTATGACATTTTTTTTAAAAAGGTTTTTCGTTGTTTTTTGCACGTGTTGCATTGGGTTTTTTGTTCGCAATAGGAGGGAAGGATGACGACTTATCCTATTTCTTTTTATCTAAGTGATAAATTCAAAAGGAAATCTCTTTTGTAGGTAGGGTATTTTTGCAGTTTTCTAAAGTCAAATTAGTCCTTGATTAGAGTCAGACAGGCAACAAAAGATGGGAGTAACAAAAATAAATAAATCACCAATCCTGACCCATTTCTCTCGGATGTTTGTCAGACGTTTGCGAGAGGTGGTGCAGCGGAAAAAACTTAAAATGTAATTTTGGTTTTTCGGGGGATCGAACCTGGGACCCCTCCAACACACTCTACACTAAGCCCCTGCGGCCACTGAATGAATATTTGGCTCACAAAAAAACTGACAGCACTATAGTCTACATTAAAAAATTTAAAAAAATATTTTGGGAGTATTCCTAATTGAAATGAGAACATGAACAATGGCCGGATTTGTTTAAGGAATTCATGAATTTCAGGGACTTCCCTTTAAAGCCGCCATAGACGATCCGATCGACCGGATAGGATCATACCTACCTACAGTACGCCGTGTTAAAAATTTGAAAGACAATTTTGCCAGTAGGCTGATTTTCCTTTTCGATTATGAACGGATTCTCACCCGACAAACCAGGCGATTCGCATTTCGTTCGCTTCAAATTCCCCGGAAGAAGATTTCGCTCGCCGGCGAGTTCATTTAAGAATCACAGAACAGGATGAGGAATATTAAAGTCTAAATGTCGTAGGGGCAAATTTTGGTGGAAGATTCGCCGACGATTCGCCGAAACCCTCGCTGAAGAAGGAAATGAGAACATTTACAGACACTTTGCGCGAATTTGAAAACGATTGGCATATTTGTTGAAAGTTTATGAAAATATTTTGCAAAATCACTTTAAGAGAAAATGCGTCATGAAAATTACGTCTATGTCCTTGAAAATTGAAGCCCCGACGAACAATCACGACTCAGTGAAAATTGATTCGAAATCCGCCACTCACGAGTTGCATTCTTCTACACATATATTTATAAGCAAGTAGAACTCTACACTCTGAGTCAATTTAAATTCAACTTTGCAACTTTGACATTTCGAGACAACATCTCGTCGTGTTTGCGGTCTCACGCCAACATCATTAATCCAAAGCAGCATCTGTTTCGAATTCAGATCCACCGCAGTCAAAAATTCCATACTGTTTAGGTACGCAATAAAAAAATTCACATAACAAAATGTCATAAAGATGACAAAAAAGAAAAGACGAACACAGAAAACAAACACACTCAATTTAGGTTCTGTCAAATTTCTATAATAAACTTTTTTTTTTCATATTTTCATGGCCATTTCGACATAAATTTCTATGTCAATCTAATGAAATACATAAATGAAATATATACCTTCCTATGTGTGCATATCTACATCTAAAAAAAGAAACAACAAGATTAGGTACGGCCGAGCAGTGGCACATTACTTTTTCAATTGGCTTAGCGTCAGCGAACGTTCGAAACGGAATGGTGTACAATGTACATATATACTCGTATAGAATGAATGAAAATTGCCCTTCTGAACTATGACAGTGTTGTTGTTACGCTTTCGGTCTTGTTCATAGGCACTTGCTACGTACTGTACTCGTACTGTTTACAACCGTTTAGAAGAAATGTGAGAAACTGACGTAAGTAGAAACAGAAGACAAGCGAACCAAAAGGGGAACTACAAAAGTCAAGAATTAGAATGACCTACAGCGAAAGGAGCGGCTCACTTGCCTTATTAGATGCGTTGCGTTGTCAACGTATTTAGTTTCGTTTTGCGTCGTTTTGTAATGAAAATGCTGACCTTCATTTGACAGTGTTTTGTGTCTGTCTTCAACTGTCATCTATCAAACGTGCGTCTTAGTGAGATTTTCAAGTTCTGTCAGTTTTCATCCATTGACATTTGTGTTTCTGTTTACCGTCCGCAATGATAAACGGAAACTGGAATATTTGTGGAAACAGTCTGATTTGAGTGTGACATTTGGTTGGAAATTTGAAGTGCTTGACAGAATTCAAATGGAATAGTGTTATTATTTTGCAATCCACTGATCAGAAAGCTCTTAAACACAATTTAAAGAATTAAATATACCTGAATAGCTGGGTGGTCATCAAATTAGTTCTGTTCGGTAACAAAATACAGAAGCAAAATTGTTACAGTCTTAGAAGATCTGTCAAACTTGACAGAAGAGAAATTTACCCGGCAATTTTTTTTTAAAGCTTTTAACTGACAGTTTTGAAAAGGTTAATTTCTTTCGCAAACTTCTGTCAAGAACAATTATTGTTATGACATCTGTCAAATCGGTGTTAGAATAATGCCCATAGCATCTGTCAAATTCAAAGTGAAACTTACCCGTCCATCAACTTTCTGTATTTGACAAATTTATACGAAAGAAAATCGTTAATCTCTGCGGGGAACTACATAATACTCGCACTTTTCTGTCATTTTTGACAAGAAACTACAAATACTTTGTAGGATTTCGATCGATTTCGTTCGTTTGGAGTGCGGACCTATTGTTTTCCTCAAGGACTCCCCTCTCTACCATTCGATTTCAAATGACAGCACATAAAGCGAAAATAAAATTGCATGAAATTGTGAAAGGTAGCAAACAAATCTACAGACACCGTTATGTAAGCAAAAAAACATGTAGGTCAAATTTATTTAAGCACGCGAATAAAAAAGTAAAACAAAAAAAAAAACAACAGTGAAACACAAATTGTAGGTAATAATGGTAACACAACTTTCGACAGTTGATTTACTTTGTACGCGCTTGCTCACTGGTTAACACCATTCAATTTTATCTTTACGTGTTCAGCAGAATTTTTGTTTTGTTTAATTATTTACGAGGTGTGTGCGATTTAAATTGGGCCACTGCGAAGGGCGACTGCCATACAGTACAACAGTAGGCTTATTTCGGTTGACAGATTGTGCCGAGAGAGATTGTTATATCTACTGATTGTCATTGATTTTTATCTTTTTTTAATATCATTACAATGGGGGTAAGGCTGCTTCGTATGGCGGCTCAAAATGGTACCATGTACTGGTCCTGTTTTGAGTTGTGGACTTTCTGAGCGATTATATAGTTCCAAATGGTATATTTATGGATTTTTCTGTAAAGTCACTGCCAAACTGTCAGTGAAATCTGTCAAAGTTATAGGATTTGGATTATTTTTCTGACAGTTGACAGTAGCCATTTGAAAAGCGTTTCAAACTTGCAGTCACTACCGAACTCGCCTTGAAATCTGTCAAAGATCTCAAAATGTAATATTTTGACAGCTGTCATTAGATATTTTTAGAAATTTTATAACTTTTCTGGTTATCTAGCTGCAGTAGGTAATTCAGGGTGCGAAGACAGAAATGAAAGCGAACATTTTAAAATAAATGTAAACATTGACAGTTGTTGCAAATACTGCAGCAAAAACGATGACAATAAAGTAAGAAAGGTTTACAAGAAGAAGGTTATGACAGCTCAATTCAATATGTGGTCGGTTGTCAGTTTGACAGAGTAAATTTAAGTTGAGCTTTTTTTAAAAAAAAACATGTCTTAAGGTGGAAACAAAAATATTTGGATTGGAATTGGAATATTGCATGATCAATAAATTTGACAGGTGTCATCTGTAGAAATGTACACTGGCTTTTCACATTTTGCGATCAAAAAATCAACACATACTCAAAGTAAATGGTACAATATTTCCAACAGATGGCTCTGACAGTTTGATATTGAAGTGGAATGATATTGAACTGGGTTGCACGATTTGTGCCGTGAATTCCATCTTGAATTTGACCATTGGGAAAGCAAAGGCTATTAGCTTTACAGCCCGAAGGTTCCTTGAAGCCAATTATCATCTCAGAGCAAGAATGGAATAGAAAACCATCAGTTACAAACTAAATTATTTTGAAAGCCCGCGCTCTGATTTAATCATCAATCTAAGGCCGAAACAAACATCTTTCAAGTAGAGCCTCAAGATTTGCTTAAACAAATCACTTCTAATGACTGTACGCATGTACGCATACGTACCTTATACGCTTAATAACAGTTAATTGGGCGGCGCATCAACATTTTTCGTCGACCGCCCATTCCACCGCCCTGCTGCTTGTTCCACTTACTTTTTTGTTCCTTTCCATCAAATGAATCTAAGCACTTAAAACTCATAATGTCGACATCGACACGACACACTAAAGCAGCTGTCAAATTAAGCTTTTCACCATAGCATTTCAAAGTAACAGTTAATTTGTTGTTCTGTCGGTGCTTGTCTGTTGTTTTTTTTTTTTTTTTGTTTTTTTCATATGCCCATCAAAATAGAAAGCAACAAAGAGATGTGGAAAATGCATACAAATTTAGCGTCGTCATAGGACTTGCATATGAAATGTTGCGATCGTTATTTTGATTCCCCCAAATTGTTGTTTATCTATATTAGAAGCCGTCGAACGTGAATGCAAATTAATTCGAAACATGGATTCTTTTTCAACTGCACATATTCGTATCTGCTGAGTAGAGATAAAAAATCGAAAATATACACGCTTGGAATGTTGGTTCTCGGTTTCATTTGTGCATAATGTACAAAAACGGTGTAGTAACTGTTTAAAGCCGAATTTGTGTAGTTGTGAAAGCTTGGCTCATATCGTCTTGTTTTCCGGTTTACGAAAGCAAACGCGCACACACAAAATCCAATGACATGAGTTTCTTGTCCGACTTGTTGCGTTAGTATCATCGTTGTTGGTTTTCTTTAGATGTTGTGACTTCCGGATTTTGGGGGTTTTCTTTTTTTTTTATCGCACATTTTTCGAAAGTCGAGATAGTTGGTTCTTGTAAAAAAAATTAACAATTAAATTCGAGAGAGGTATTACCCAGTCCAATAAAAATGTCTAATTGCAGTGGCCTAGTTGAATTGATTGTTGCAGATAAACCGCGAGTAGCTGGAGTTTAGTTTCGATGAAAGTTTGTCAAACTTACAAGAGTTAGGTAGCCGAAGAGTTGAGTCGATGCTTGATGGGGTTGTACTTGGGATTAGCAGCCGATGACTTGAGCTACTTGTGAGAAATTTAAACGGCTTTGAACGAATAAGGTCTCTTAGTGGGTGTGTGTCCACGTTGTTTTCCATCGTGAGATTGATTTTTGTTCAAGTGGTTCAGTTCGAATCAGTCATCTTAAGAAAATTCGTAGAATGAAAAAACCATATCACCAAGTTTAAATCGCGAATATTTTTTTGGTTCCAGACTTGGATTTTTTAAAAAGTGATTGTCTGGCTTTTATTGAACCCCGAAAGACGACCCACTACTCCACCGCGACAGGAATAATCTTACCCTTCAAAACTGCGGGGCCAGTTGGTATATTTCCAGGTCTAGTGCAATCGGGAGTGCAACAAGGCTCAGGAATACGTGGCATACTATTCATACGCAAAATTTGATCTTCCTAGTCCGATGGGAACCCTACCCGACAGGACTTCAAAGTTAAAACGGAAAATTTATATGAAGCATTTGTTAAGTATTTATTTATTTTTATTTTTTTTTATTTTTTTCAATTAAAAGACAATAAATAAATATTAAAATTCAGTAAATATTATTAAACATTATAATTATTGCGGATATTTCCTCTTTAATGTTTCCTTTTGGCAGTCAGGATACAATTTCCTATCTTCCTGCACACAACGTAAGAGAAATTGCTTTCGTTCTTCCTCTGCTGTGATTAGTCCATGAAAGTCTTGTACCAGCTCGACGGCTGCATCATTCACAGCTCTTAATTAAGCTGTAGGTCTAATCTTCAATTCCTTGTTAGCGTTTCATCCCAGAAATATGATAGAAAGCTCAATGAGTTCGCGGTAGTCGTCCCTTACTGTTGTTTTATGCAGTTCAACAGAATAGAAATCACAGCACATTATCTGTACCTTATTTTCGAGGTTCCATTCACTTAATGCCCTAAAAAAAGCTACAGATTGTACTTTTCCGGAAGAATTTTGAAGCTTCGGCACAGAAAGAAGCTGTTCGTTACTGCCAAATGTTATAGCGATAGGAAGTCGTTCTTCTTTGGAACTTCTTACGGTTAGGCCAGGTAGCAATTTCCCATCCCAGTGAACAGTCACAACTTCAGGCACATCATTTTGGAAATCAGCTTTTATAGATGCAGCTCTTTTTTTCCTTACCTGTGTTCGAATACGTTGGATCGATGATTTATTGATTGGAAATTCGTCAACATTAAGCCCAAGCGCTTCTACTGTGGCCTGAAGAATGTAAACGGAGTCTCGAATGGTTAACTGACATCCGTCTAAAGCTGATACTAATTTAGCAGTAACAATTTCTTTTCTTCCGTGTTTTTTGAAAGTTTGAGATTGTACTGCTACCGGTGTTATTGGCAAGTCCTCTTCAAGGTTTTCATCACTGTTGGAATATGTGTCTGCTTCGTTATTAAGATCCTGGTTTAGGAAATATTCGGTTGATTTCGAAGAGCTTGATGGTAGTGTCGATTTAAGCAATCTCTTCTCTTCATCTAGCATCCTTTTTTTAACCCTTTCTTCCTTTTCCATTAGTTCTTATGAAAGGCATCTGCATGAGCTAAATACAAAAAAAATAATCTAAATCGTTTTGAAAATCCTCTTCCCAACGTTTGAATATATCCTGAGCCTTTTTGAAATTTTTTTGTAGATCTTTCCAAAGCTCATAGAGCTTCACAAGTTTTCTTACACAATGAGGAAGTGCCTTTGTGGGTACTCTTGCTATTTCCCAAAATATTATACATTTACGAATCACAAGGTTCGCACTTTCACTCACAGTTAATCTAACTTCGCGAATATTGAAAAATAAAACTTCTAATACTTGACGTTTTGAAGGAAGTTTAGCACCCGTTATTTGATGGCTTATATTTCCCACTAAAAAAAATACCTTTGGCACTTCTTTTTAGTTGACATATTTTATCAAGTTAAAACTAAAATAATACAAAATAAGTGGTATCGATGCGAAAAATGAAAATATAATAAATAACGTGCCCCAAGCAAGTGCTATTTTCCTATATGCATTGCATGGCATACTTTGATTTAAAATCAAATGGTTTTAGACTCGATCAAAAAAAATGATGACGTGTGCGTACGGAAAAAAAAGATTTGAAAAATAAGGGACACCCTAATGCCCAGTGATGCCAACCAAGGCTTTTTCATGCTCATTTCATTAATTTCATTAGCCAAGGCTTGTTTTTTTTTTTCAAAAAGGAATCTTTTCTTTATTTCAAATACTTTTCTAATTTTATTTTTTTTGATTCAACTTCTTAAATTTTGAATGTACGATATTAATTACCAAGACGATCTGATGGACTAAAACTATGTTTGTTTCGTTCAATACCTTGTACCTACTTATGAAACTAAAAAGTCATGAATTTTGTTCCTATTAGAATTTCTTCTGTGATTTATTATTTAAGTTTTTTTTTGGAAGCACATTTGTTTTTTGTTATTTTTTTTATATTTATGTTTAATTTTTGATTTATTGTTCCATTTTACCCAAAAAAAATTATTTTAGGCATTATTTTGTTGAAAAAGGCATCTGTTTTTCTCAAGTTAGGCATTTTTTCGTCAAAATTGGTCGGCAAAGCTGCATATGCCGACATAGCAATAATGGCAAGAGGCAAATTCATGGACGTCGCCGCAGGTATCGTGAGGAGCGCACTCAAAGTGGTTGAGCGGTGGTGTCTGGAACAAGGGCTCTCTATTAATGCGGAGAAAACCGATCTAATCTAAATCTTCACTAGAAAAAGAAAGAATAAATCAATTTTTTTTCGACCCTTAACGCTTTTCGGTTCGGAACTAACAACGACGAAGAGGGTTAGGTAACTGGGAGTCTATCTAGATACTGGACTTACTTGGAACCATGTCGATGAGATGGTCCGGAAGGCAGGTTACTGGATGTAAACGATGATAACTAGACAAAGTATGGTGGCCGAAAACCTTCCTTAACAGGCCGAGATGATTGCTTTGCTTCATGCGTTGTACTACTCGCTTGAGAGTCCCTATAGCACTGGACAATCAGGCGGTGATCAGACGCATGGAACAGACAAACATCAATTCTCGTTCTGTGAAAAAGTGAAACAAAAATGTTTTCACCCTTTCACCGCAATTTCGAGTCTCGTTCTACGAAAATGTTAAAAAAATTTAATATGAATCATTTTTTTTTACCTTCTCATTTGCAACTCAATGTTTTTAGTGCGAGTTTGAAAATTGAGAACCTAAAATCGTACAACATAGTGTGCGATATTAAATTCACCACAATAGTTTCACTTATTGAGCGAGAATCGCTTTTTAGTACCGAGTGAATCGAAACAAGTGTTATCATCGACCTGGCCGATGCTTTGATACCCTCCACTGCATACAAGTCATGCAAAGTTTTAGGCATGTGAGGTAGTACGTAATTACATTGAACAACAGACAGAGAGACACATGGGCCTCATATTGATTTTGTATGGGAGGTACCAGAACTACTTGACCGACATAGCCCATTTTCAATACCAACCTGACGACGATAAAAATAAGTCCTTTCACCAAACTTGATTCGCATAGGTTGATTCCTTTGGACGATATCGTATTTTCAACAGACAGAGAGACACATGAGTCTAATATTGATTTTGTATGGGAGGTACCAGAACTACTTGACCGTCATAGCCCATTTTTAATACCAACCTGACGACGATAAAAATAAGTCCTTTCACCAAACTTGATTCGCATAGGTTGATTCCTTTGGACGATATCGTATTTTCAACAGACAGAGAGACACATGAGTCTAATATTGATTTTGTATGGGAGGTACCAGAACTACTTGACCGACATAGCCCATTTTCAATACCAACCTGACGACGATAAAAATAAGTCCTTTCACCAAATTTGATTCGCATAGGTTGATTCCTTTGGACGATATCGTATTCTCAACAGACAGAGAGACACATGAGTCTAATATTGATTTTGTATGGGAGGTACCAGAACTACTTGACCGACATAGCCCATTTTTAATACCAACCTGACGACGATAAAAATAAGTCCTTTCACCAAACTTGATTCGCATAGGTTGATTCCTTTGGACGATATCGTATTTTCAACAGACAGAGAGACACATGAGTCTAATATTGATTTTGTATGGGAGGTACCAGAACTACTTGACCGACATAGCCCATTTTCAATACCAACCTGACGACGATAAAAATAAGTCCTTTCACCAAACTTGATTCGCATAGGTTGATTCCTTTGGACGATATCGTATTTTCAACAGACAGAGAGACACATGAGTCTAATATTGATTTTGTATGGGAGGTACCAGAACTACTTGACCGTCATAGCCCATTTTTAATACCAACCTGACGACGATAAAAATAAGTCCTTTCACCAAACTTGATTCGCATAGGTTGATTCCTTTGGACGATATCGTATTTTCAACAGACAGAGAGACACATGAGTCTAATATTGATTTTGTATGGGAGGTACCAGAACTACTTGACCGACATAGCCCATTTTAAATACCAACCTGACGACGATAAAAATAAGTCCTTTCACCAAATTTGATTCGCATAGGTTGATTCCTTTGGACGATATCGTATTCTCAACAGACAGAGAGACACATGAGTCTAATATTGATTTTGTATGGGAGGTACCAGAACTACTTGACCGACATAGCCCATTTTTAATACCAACCTGACGACGATAAAAATAAGTCCTTTCACCAAACTTGATTCGCATAGGTTGATTCCTTTGGACGATATCGTATTTTCAACAGACAGAGAGACACATGAGTCTAATATTGATTTTGTATGGGAGGTACCAGAACTACTTGACCGACATAGCCCATTTTCAATACCAACCTGACGACGATAAAAATAAGTCCTTTCACCAAACTTGATTCGCATAGGTTGATTCCTTTGGACGATATCGTATTTTCAACAGACAGAGAGACACATGAGTCTAATATTGATTTTGTATGGGAGGTACCAGAACTACTTGACCGACATAGCCCATTTTTAATACCAACTTGACGACAATGAAAATAAGTCCTTTCACCTACTTTCATTCGTCAATGTCAATTCCTTTTGGCGCTATCGTGCTTTCAACAGACAGACAGACAGACGGACATGGCTAAATCGATTCAGAATGTGTTCTTGATTCAGAATATATATACTTTGTGAGGTCTCCGGTGACTCCTTCTTGGCGTTACAAATGTAATGTCAAAGTGAATATACCTTACTGTGGAGCGTATAAAAATGAGCGCCATGTGTGAGAGCGAATGTGAAAACGATTTATTTGATTCACACTTTCACAGAACGAGAATCGACCCTCGGGTCATGGAAATGTCGGGTATCACTTAAGGAAGATGGGCCTTAAAGAGGATGAGACCTGAGAACGCTGCCTGGAGGAATCTGAGACAGCGGCACATAAACTGTGTCAATATTTTTGGCATTGGCTGGCAGAAGAATGAGGATCTTGGGATATCATTGGGTCGAGACCTATTGGATGAAACAGACGCTAGGAATCGAACGCAGGGAAGAGGGTCTCTCTCTGGGTAAGATTTATAGTGGAAGAGAGACGAAAAGAGACCCGACAATGGTGGTCTGATCAGTGATACCAGAATTTGCGGACTGAATTGCCCACGATTCACTTCAAAAACACCCAAAAATGCCCTTTTTGCCCATACCGACGATAAAAAACAACAAAATACACAATTTTTTCTTGTTCTGAGAGATAAAAAAATGCCCTTCTTCGCCCTTTTAGCTCATTTTGAAAGGCAAAATGCCCACGAAATGGGTAATTACCCACGATCTGGCATCACTGGGTCTGATTCGAATATCTCTCGAAATCTACGTGTAACCACTGAGCTGAGCTGGTATTCGTGGAACAGTCAAAGATAATTCACAGTGAAGGTGCATTCCAGCTTTTAGGGGTCAAATGGGCCCCTCTTCTTGAGCATCAAGAACAGAGGCCCCCACTTTTTTAAAAATGATCGAAATGACCCCTTTTTCAGTTTAAGTGAGATTAGATTCGTTCGTGTACTTTCAGCATAGAAAAATAAAAAACGTCAAATATCAAATATCGAGAGAGAAATCTCTCAATTTCAAGAGAAGTACGTGACCGGTTTTCTTACAAAAAGTTTAAGAAATGTCATTTTGATATTAGGCCTTTTTTACTATGCTCAAATGATCTATATCATGGATTTCCATAGTTTACAACAACAGTTGGATCACGTACTGTTGTTGTAAACCGTGGAAATCAATGATCTATATAGATCATGTGGGTAAAATAAAAAACGCCTATTATCGTTAAATGCAGCATCTACAAAATAAGTTGGAATTGAATTTTTTATAAGCCAAATATCTATTCAATTTACCATTTTGAATGCGCTGATTATGTCCTAGGAGAACATTCAATTACAACTTCTTCCTCCGACATCGTTGAAGACAAAAATAAATACAGTTTTGCTTGTAAAACTTTTGAGCTGTCACCTAGTTGTCAGTTTTCATTTTTCAGTATTCGATTACGAAAAAATTAAAAGAGGGGAAATGGATTTCTCTTTAATTTTTTTAAATTTTCTCAGTACATGGTCGCACTTGCACAGTTTCTTAGCAAATTTTTAATAATTTTACGTTTGCAAAAAAAGTACCCGAACGAAAATATTTTATTCCTAATTGAACGAAAAAGAATGCAACAAATAGTTTTTTTGCAGTAAATACATTTTTTTTTTTGCTATAAATAAATATTTTTGGTGCTGTTTTTTTTTCTATATACGTATTATTTTCCCATATATTTTTTCGGCTTAGGCCTCTTTCAAAAACGTTCAGGGTCAGCACTTCATCCCAGAATCATTTAAAAATTGTTTAACCGCTAACTTATTTCCCGCAAAGAAGTTAAGCTTCATTTGGAAGATCCTTACCGTGTTCTGCTGGTCAAAATCTTTTAAAATAGGCACCTAGCCATGTGGCAGGTTTCTGGGGCTTATTTTTTAAATTTGTTAAATACCCGATTCACTTTTTGGTTCCTCAACTATCTAACTTTCTTCCCCACATCCTCGACAGTGCTGGCATCGGTCATGCTCTCTCGAAAAGGTAAACGCACATTTGGGCATTTTATCTACCCAACCAACCTTAGTCATAATGGACTTGAGCCAGTGGCGTACGCAGGGGGTGCTCTGGGGCGATCTTAGTCAGTCAGACAACTGGAGTTGTTTAATCGAAACCTATTTCTCACAAGATGAATAAATTGAGGGCCTTACCACTTATGTAACATTTTTAGTTTCGACTCGAAACTTTAGTAGTTCGCTGCAGGGATGGAAAAGTCGATACAATGGTATCGATTTCGATACAAATGAGTTTGGTCGAGTACAAAAGTATACAATTTGCTTTAATTCGATACAATTTATCCATCTGTATCTTTCAAATTCTCTTGCAATTTTTAAAGCGTTTCCTAAGAAAACAATTAAAATAATCCAGATGATGATGTTTTTATGTCATTAGAACAAGAAAATTAATATTCAAAATCCCTTCCTTAATTTGCAGTTGTATCAGGAAAATCTAATTTAATATTGAATTTGGTTTTCGAATTTTTTCCTAATGAAAAAAAAACGAATATTCAACAAATTAACAATGCAAAAAAAAATCAGCAATTTATATAGTATTCAATTTCAGGATTTTGAGCTGAAGTAAATTCAATTAAAAACGAGTCTAATGAGCTGATGTTTGAAAATATTTACAAAATTGCTCAAGCCGTTCTCGCTATTCCTCACTCAGCAGCAAATGTCGAAAGGAGTTTTTCTTACCAGACATTAATAAAGTCCAAATGTCGAAACCGACATCAAGTCGACACTTGCTGGGCTTTGATTGAAACAAAAAAAATTATAAGAAACTCAGAAAGTTCAGAGCAATATTTTGAAGATGAATGAGCAAATTGAGAGTATAAAACCAGGGTCGGCATTCTGTAAGGCGAAACGTTAAAACGTTTTCGTGTCCACGAAAAAATTTGCTTGTGTAACATAGGGCAAATTATTCGTGCGCACGAAAACGTTTGATCGTTTCGCCTTACAGAATTTGACCCCTGAAGAGCTCATAGATTAAAAATATGAGCTATTTTTTTGTAGGTTTGTATAGTTTTGCTATGAATTTATGATTTATTTATTTTTGTTTATGATTTTGAAAATAAAATATTTTGAATTCAATTCTGTGTAGGAAAACAAGTTTTCAACACAACTGGCTCCATTTCAGTACGATCTTACAACAGTTTTCAGTCAGTTTTCAGTACAAATCGAAAATGGCATTTTCCAACCCTGGTTCACGGTGGCTATATTTTCCATACAAATTTCGCAATTTCGAGCATAAATTTAAAGTCGAGACTAAGATTTCTTAAAACTTTAAGTATGTCGAGTGTAAGCATCTACGGAAGGTACCTACTTCAATTTATTTAAACCTCAAACCATCGGAATGCCTTCGATCACAGTTTATTTGAAGCTCTTGCCATCCGTTTGAAATTGAATTTTATTACCCTAGGGCACCTATCGCGAACGTACCTCCGCTCTTCACATATGGATACACACACAAGTAGCCAGTTATCGTCAAATCGTCATACTTCAGACTTTACGGAGATACGCCACCCAAACTGGGCAGCCAATGAGGCTTTGAAGGAAAACAACGCAAACAGTAAAAACAAACAAACGATAACAACAAAACTTCATCCGTCATTTTACTACGAAACGTATCTCGAGCCGAAAAACGAGCTCCCTCCCCCATTATAATTTAGCCTTCGACCTCCATCTACGAACACACAAAAAAAAGAAAAACGAAAAAATGTGCGTAGTTCTTTTGGGAAACGCAATAGAAAGAAAAATTGTAAACAATCATTCCATCAGCCAACGCCCGGCTGTTAGCCCTTGTAGCGCACGCAGAAGCTTCCTCCCCTCGTCCATTATCACAGAGCATACCCTACAGCCTACACAACCACACCAAACTCCACCATTGGAATTGTGTGTTGCCCTCCATGTTGGTTGTGTGCGTGTGCCCATTTTGTTCCCTGCCTCTTATTATTCCGACTGCGTAATATTAATTTGATTGAATTCCATGTGACCTAATTTCTGGTCACCCAGAGCAGCACAGAGCACAGTTGTACCGAACACACCTTTCTCTGTCGCACGCACACCGGTTTCATTAACGATCTCGGCACGCACTTTTGCTGGCTTTTATCGCAAGTTTTTTGTGTTTTCTTCGTTCGGTTGGAAGCTCAGCTCAGTTGGTCGGTGTTGGTATTGGTACGGATGGCGCGCGGTGAGTCGGGCGGGGTTGTAAACATCAAAGATTCGATGACACACCGACTGAGTGCGTAAGGCTACGCACTGTTATTTTTGGATACGTAGTCGATGATGATGATAACTCGCCACGACACAAAAGCTGCGATGCGAATATCTGTTCGCTCTTATGTTGCGTCGGGTGGTTTTTGGTTTTGCTTTCTCTCTCTCGGTTTCTCATGGTTATTTGCCTTTTTTGGGGGGCAGATAGCGCAGATTGTGTGTGATTGTGTGTGATTGTGTGCGGCAAACGTACAAAATAAGCGCGTGAGGCGTGAATGATGTTGCGTGGGTGGAAGACATAAATAAACAAAATTTATGTTGAGTTGCTCGCAGTTTCTATGCTCTCGATGATTTGCCGTGTTTTGCGATGAAGTCATCGAAGCAAAATCACAATCCCGTTCCGCACGTAAGGTGCTAAGATGCACTGGAAGAGGCTTTCTCCTAGTGCGTATGTGGCTACTCAAATTTCGCGCAGAAAGCGTGTACACAAAACTAACGTAAGAAAACAAAGAAAAAACTCTGCCAAAAATCCACTTGACACGGAAAAGCTCTGGCAGAAGACGATTTTGGGGCGAGAAAACAACTACGCAGGCAGAAAATGCGTGAAAGTTGTTTTACGATATAGCGTGGGCTTGTCACAATCTACAGTTGCTCGGCAAAGTGTGTAAGAAAATTCATTGAGGACTTTTGATGCTAACTGACGGTTGAGTGGGGTGGTATGCCTCTAACCAAAACACTGTGTCGTAGTAAAATGTTGGCGTCGATGAACGACCACCTATGTATCTGCGAAACGGAGTACCTATATAAGGATGTTTTTTCTGCGGGGCTGGGAGCTTGCGTTGTAGATGTGATTTTACACAGTAAATATTTACTTTTGCGGAAGAGATAACGCAATTCGGTTTTGCTTGAGAAAATTCAAGGAATCTGTTGGCTTCCTTATTGGAACATTTTTTTGTACACCAGCTCATTTGTGCGAGAAGAAAAACTGACGATTAAGTGGAAAAGCAGCTTCAGTCGCAAGTTTGGCCTAATTTTTGGTTGGGTATTTACTTGAATCCCGGGGCCGGGTCAGGAATATTTTGCAGTGCAAAACTAGGTCACCCTAAAAATATATACCGAATATGGCTTATGTATCGCTTCAGTTGGATATGACATACATGACCTTCTACTTGAAGGTGACCCGGTTGAATAAAAATAAAGCTGCCGTAGTCCCGACAGTAGTCTTTGAGTTTTTCAACAGTCTTCGCTGCTTTCTGGAATTCAGTTTGATGTTCGGTTGTCGGATAGGTCGTCGATTGGTTTGTTCTTTGGGGTGACTTTTGACTTCTATCGGTCGCATCAATGACAGCTATTGGAATTAAGTTTAGAGTAATGGCCTGGTTGGAATTTTGTTTAAGGACGCATACCCGCGAAGGACACTAACTTTTCTGTAAATATACCTTTTTATTTGAATGAAATTTTATGAAATTTGATGAAAACTCAAGATGAGGTACTTTTTGGCATTTATAATCGTTATCTTTAACCCTTCTTCAGGTCACTTTAAATGGTATTTGCGTAGTGGCGCCCATGCTTATACCAAATAACGTCACTTGTGCTGAATGACGTATTTTGTGCTAATAGCAATTGTAACAAAATGTTTGTCATTGCGTCTTCCCCCTTTTTTCAACTCTTTCTTGACTTTCTTCTATGGAAAACTGTGATTTTTGGGGGAGTTTCAGAGAACTTGTAGCACTTCGCAGCTGAAAATTGTTGGTTGTTCACCGAAAGTATGGCTGATCGAAACTTAGAGCGATCGTAAAAGGAGCCTATTGCAAATATTCATTTAAGCTGTAGTCCAACCAGATAGCTGACTAAGGCAAACCTCTTGAACTTCTGGTAGCGATAAGTATATCGTTATTTTAAAACCCATTTTCAGCTACGACATTAGCTAGTCGTGGCGGTCAGTTTTGGATATATACCTATTGTTCAGAGGTTCACCTTTGCAACCTACAGCGCTTTAAGAACGGAAAACAATATAAGTTACATCTCGACGTGTTTATGGTAAGTGATGGAGAGTTATAGACTTGGTCCCAACAAAAAAAAGAAGTTAAAGGGTGATTTAATAAAAGCCCAGTAATTTTTTTTAGTACTAAAGAAGCTTACAAACATTTTTTGTTAAATTGTCACGTCATCTTTGCCAAAATATATCTACCGTTAACCGTAAAAATGTTAGCATAATTTTCGCAGAGGTACTGATGACTCGGCCAGCCTAAAAACCGCACAAGACAGTGCGACTCATTGTGGCTGTGTATCTACAGGCTTCTTCTCGAATGACTTACAACCGTTTTACTTGCTATTGGAAGTGGTGCGTTAGAAAATGAGTACCTATGCCTTCGGTCAGCTTAACCCGCCATTTGAGACAAAAATTTAAACCATTTTGAACATAAACTTCAAGTGACTAAGGTATAGGGTGAAGAACTTGAAAACTCCAGTAGTGTAGAGTAATTCGAAACATATGCCCTCTTAGGCGAACTGTAATTTTTAACAACGATTCCAATACTTTAAGGAGTTGTTCAACTCCATCGCTCCACGACTATGTTTATCAAATCATAGACAACAAACACTGGAATTTTTAAAGTAATCGCTGTCAAAGATTTGCGTAACCATTGAATTCCAAAAACAAATACTAAAATCTGTAAGTCCTTTATAAAAAGTGCAAGTATAGACACAGTTGAGTTGCAAAAGAATGCAACCACATCTGTCAGTACTAAGACGCGAAAATTGCAATCACCAACCATTTCTAACTTTGTGAAAGTACAAACACTTTTTACGAATCAAATGATCATAGGAATGCAGTCATTTCCAATCACTTAAAATATTTGCACTCGTTCTCAATCGTTTTCAACCATTTGCGATATTTTCGAATAACTTTAAAGTACGCGCAATCATTTCAATTCTATTTTACTCCTTTGCAGCCATTTAAACAAATTAAGATTTTCTCCCCAATCATTGTTCCTATGCATTTGCAACCATTTGCATTAATTTCCAAATATCTGCAATAATTCTCAGGCATTTTCAGTGCATTTCAACCATTTGCAGTCTTTTCCAGCCATTTTCGTATAATTTTCAACCACGCAATCTGGTTAATTTAGCTTTATATTCCAGCGGACTGTAGTCCAAAAAGAAAACAAAAACAAAACAACTTCAATAATGTTTCTTTTATTATTTCAATCATACGTGCTTCCTTCCGCAGTTGAACAACACGTCCGTATCCTTCCGCTGCCGGTGATGGAATGTATCGATGATAGATCCGAAGTGTAGCGCACGATCGGTTGCTCATACATCGATAAGTGTTTAAAGTCTCGCTTCGACATCTTTTTCGTTGCGCTTTGATAGACGCACACGAGTTATCCATATTCAAAGGAATATTGAACATCCTGCCCACTTTGAAGCCGCAGGCTTAAAAACTGCTGATGACGTATTGGAATGAAATTATTTGTTTCCGTCCTGAGTAATATGCTGCATTGGGGCTTCATCTGAATAGCATTTGCTCGTAGTGATTGGGAAAACCATGAACGCCCCTGCCTATGTCCATGGAAAACCAAATCAATTCAGGTATTAGTTGGTAGGCTGCTCATCATAGCCTTTCGTTGGCTGATGGTTATTTTGTGATAGTGTGTGCCTTTAGTACACTCATTCTTTAGTTTGCATATTGATCCTCATTGGTATAAAGAAAAACGCGTGATTGGATGCGTACGCCTCGAGCTTGTCCTAGATTTTTGAGACGCATCTTCTTAACACCCTCACGTTTCCAAATAACTAGCACTTGGTTGTTTTAAAATGCGGTATATATAGCATAATCGGATGTAAAACTGTGCGTTCCAATTTCTCTGTTGAGAGTTCATGTGATAATATGCTCGTTTCTTGCTCTTCTCACAGAGTCCACCGTGATGTTGAGCTAATGTGGTGTTGAGGTGCTAGATGATTTTGAGTTTATCAAATCTCGTCGTGGAGTTCAAACCTCGACCCATTGCTCAAAAAATTTGCTGCAGTTCGTGCCTTGTTGGTTGTGTTGTTCCATTTTGGTTGGTGTTTCTCCTCTGCTAGGTTGTCTGGCGTTATCCGAACTCCCATTTTCAGTTAAAACAATGTACGCATGATGTTATGCACAATGGGTATTTTAAATTGGAACGGTCCAGTGAATTCAGCATAACTGCATATCCCTGCCCACTTTGACTTGTCAAAGTCAAAATCCTGATTTGAAAGCTCGTCGACTGCTGCAGAAAGCTTTTCATTCGGAGCCTCCGCTTGGTCCGTTTCGGTAGTTGTACCATAGTCTCGGTCTCGGTTAACTGCCGGTGATCTAACGTTCACGCCTGTTCCGCCAATTCTGCTACATTTTCTGCATCCTTATCGGATCAAAATCGGATCGTTCAGGCATTCGATATTCGACTTCAAATGCTATTGCCTGCCATCTGTCTCAATCGGCAAGTCTCGCAAAGAAAAAATAAAGAAAAGAAAAAAAAATATTAGCGAGAGCAAATTGCTTTCTTGCTCAATCTACTGTGCTTAAGAACGGGGCATGACCAGAGTTACTACGTATGTATCGGACAACGCCCTGCTCTTGGTAAATGATTCTTTTTATTTTGTGATAAAATGTATAGTTGAGGAACTGCTCAAACTCAAGAATACGAATGATCGTTTTTGGACTAACATTGCTGCTATGGCATATGTTTGATCCTGCGAACCTACAGCGTATCTACTCAATATTGCAGCTGCACTTCCGAATCGAGGACACTGCTACTTTGGCAGATGCTTCACTCTGTGAACGTACAGCGTATACCTAATTAACAATCCGAATGTACGCTTGGATGGACAGTGCTGCTATAGCGAATGGCTTCATCCTGCGCACGTACACTCGGTCAAACGTTGCCCTGCTCGCTCAAGGACAACACTTGTGATACCTGAGCACAGACATTGCTGTCTGCAGCTCAATCTCTGATTCAACCGTATTGATCCGCGTTATTTGTTTTTGCATCGAAACGATGCTGCTTGTGGCTATCGCTCAATATTGCTCAGATGCCTACCGTATGTCCATCATGATATATTGCATAGCTGATCGTATGCAAGCATCGGTGCACACGAACTGGTTCGTTTCTTTGGCGACGAAAACTCAATGTTGCGAGAATATTCCGAAATTCAACGTAGATTGCAACTTTGCATGCCCGCACACACACAACACCGAGAAAACAAAAAAAAGAAAAAAGAATGAGATGGTATGGCGTGGTATACCACGGAAAATAAAACTTACTCACATACTAAACGATTCTACTAACATCTACGCTTTTGCTGTGATTCGCTTAAAGAGAATGTCAACTATATGCACTGAACTTATGAACTTACCCTCTATTTGATGCTGTTTGCTGATCGTCGACACGCTGTGCGAATGGCAAACTACCGCCGAGCTCCAATCTTTTCCCAAAGGGTTTTCAAGTTTTTTTTTTTTTAGATACACAATGACACAACACAAACACAACACCACAGAAACATATGTTTATAGGGCCAGCTCAAAGTTCGGCTCGAAGGACCTTGATTAATTTAGCTTTATATTCCAGCGGACTGTAGTCCAAAAAGAAAACAAAAACAAAACAACTTCAATAATGTTTCTTTTATTATTTCAATCATACGTGCTTCCTTCCGCAGTTGAACAACACGTCCGTATCCTTCCGCTGCCGGTGATGGAATGTATCGATGATAGATCCGAAGTGTAGCGCACGATCGGTTGCTCATACATCGATAAGTGTTTAAAGTCTCGCTTCGACATCTTTTTCGTTGCGCTTTGATAGACGCACACGAGTTATCCATATTCAAAGGAATATTGAACACAATCATTGAATTCTATTTTACTCCTTTGCAGCCATTTAAACAAATTTAAACTTTTCCCCCAATCATTGTTCCTATTCATTTGCAACCATTTGCATTAATTTCCCAATATCTCCAATAATTCTCAGCCATTTGCAATCATTTGTCTACTTTTGCAATCCATTCCAATCATTTGCAGTCTTTTCCAGCCATTTTCGTATAATTTTCAACCACGCAATCATTGAATTCCATTTGACTCCTTTGCAACCATTTAATCAAATTTAGACTTTCTCCCCAATCATTGTTCCTATTCATTTGCAAACATTTGCATTAATTTCCCAATATATCCAATAATTCTCAGCCATTTGCAATCATTTGTCTTCTTTTGCAATCCATTCCGACCATTTGCAGTCTCTTTTAATCATTTTTCCGATGAGTTTTAATCACTTGCTTCACCAACTTTTTCAAAAAGTTGTAATAATGCTTACTCATTTTTTGTTGGAGCAAAACAATGGTTTTTTTTTATCAATGAAATAACAATTCAATTCCGTTACCTACAGTGTAGTCCCCTAATATTATGGAGGAAATAACTTAAAATGTCGCCCAAACTCTGAAATCCTGTCATTTTCGTCCGTTACGAAAATTTATTTCGAATAAACGTCTATTTTATTTGTAATTTGTTATATACTCTCTTTATCATATAAAATGCAATTTGAGTCTATTTAAATTTGGAAATAGTTTATTTAAAACATTATTAAACAAAAAATGCTAGTTAAAGAATGTGTTGGGCCCATTCGTTGTTTCCACCTTAAATAATTTCATTACCAAGTCGGCCCTGATTTGAAGAAATATTATATAATACTGCAGTCAGCGTTGCCAACCTTTTTCAATAAAATAATGCCTAAAATAATTTTTTACGTAAACTTGAACAATGAATCAGAAATTATATAATTAAATATATATAAAAAAATAAAGAAAAACAATTTTTATTTCCAAAAAAAACTTAAATTATAAATCACAGAAGAAATTCTTAATAGGAACGAAATTCATAAGTAGGTACAAAGTTTTGAACAAAACAAATATAGTTTTAGTTCATCAGTTTGTCTTGGTCCTTAAAATCATACATTAAAAAAATAAAAAGGATGTAGGTTGAATCAAAAAAGAAAAATAAAAAAATTAGAAAAATACATAAAATAAAAAAAATCTGCCTTTTTGAAAAAAAACAACAACCTTAAAGCCTTAGCTAATGAAAAAATGCCTAAAAGGCATGAAAAAGCCTTAGTTGGCATCACTGATTGCAGTTAAAGGCAAAATCAAATTCTTTGTTTGTTTTTTTTTGGGGACAAAGTGTGACGAAAATGACAAAAAAGTTACGCTATTTATTTATTTCGCAATACAAACTTAAAGGATATTTCTTAAAAGATCTGAATTTATTTAACAAAAGATTACAAAGACGAAAAGCATTCAACAAGGGATTTTTTATGCCCAAACTACGTTCATTCATAGGTTTTGAACAAAAAAAAAACATAAAAAACTCGACTTCCTTTTATTTTTATATTGGGACTTGGAAGCTTTTTATTATGTTATTACAATTTAAATCAACCTAATTATTTTTATAAGTTTCGTATGATGGTGAAGGTACAAACTTCACTTTCAAAATGTGACGCTGATGATAATGACATTTCACACTGATCACAATATATAGAAATAATTATTTATTTAATATCTCGCCGTTCACTTTTTCCTTCTTTTTGAAATACTCGTGAGACTAGTGACTTGCAAAAAACATACGGGCCATGCGTCGAATTTTTTCTGAGAAATAATAAATAATAAAAAAATAATGAAAATTTCAAATTAAAAAAACAGTTCCATGACACGAACGACAAAATATGGGGACAGGTTCTTCTTGAATTCAAAAAAAAATACAAGATAATATTATTCTTAAATATTGATTAGTATTACTATTAAAAAAAACATAAATCTTGTTTATTAGCTGTGCCAGTGTTGCTAAGCTATTGATATTTAATCGGGAAATTCAAATTCAAAACAATTTGTAGTGCTGAACGATATTTCAATTTTTTTAAAATCAATCCAAAATAAATCTTTCTTAAGCTATGCTAATTTATTGCCAATAAATACAGGTTCTAAGTAGTGTTTCAGAGCTATTTTTTTTTTTAAATAAATGTGGTTTTATAAAGCAAATAACATTTAATTGCAACATTTTAAAAAACGGCTCAACTATCCGATTTTTATGCATCCGAACACACCACGATTCATTTTTATACATGTATATAATATATATTTTGTACAAAGTTGAAAAATTTTCCTAAACTTTCTTAAAAGAAACATTTTTCTAATTAAATTCTTTTTTTATTTTCAGGTGAGTTTCGAAACGTTTTTCAATGAACTTCTTACGTAAGTAGGTACTATTTCCAAAATCTTATCCTATCTTTTTGCCAGTACATATTTTTAGAGTCAAAAATCGCCTTTAAACCAGTTGACAGAGTTGCGAACTCTGCCCTTCAAATACATGCTTTTAATGGTTATTTATAGCAAAATTACACCCCCGTTGCAATATGCCAATTCAAGTCAACTTTTACCCACGCATCATCAGGCCTCACAGCTCGGACCCAAACAATGTGCTTATTACATCACTAGCTTGTTATATTATGGCATCGCTCATAATGACATTGAAATCGTTGACATTTCCCAGTAACACCCAGGGAGGTGGGCCCACCCCAACAAATCGCTTATGCGCGACTCATTGAAGCGGGAAGGTATAAAAAGGTTTTATTCGAGACGTAATTACAGATGTGAAATACGTCGGTCGAGCACTCCCTGCATGGTCGGTACCTACTTCTTTTTTCATTACTACTGGGATGGGCGTACATTTTTTTATTATTTTTTTTGCTAATAAATTTATCACGAGGAATAAATATTTTTATGTCATTTTTTGAAAACTTGACATAATAACGAGAAATTCGCCTATAAAAACCAGTATGCAGATTTTATTGTTTAAAGCTTTGCCCTTTAAGTGGTGTCGAAGAGAACTTCAGTGTCGACTTGATTATCGTTGAAATGTCAAAACAAAGCAAACTCACATTGGCAGGTATAAAGGTGGGTAGATAAATAATTATTATCACGCCTGAAGATGTATTGCGCCCTTGGCAGTCATCGATACATTACATTAACTGTCAATGTGGAAATGAAAAGGGATCACAGATAAAGGCTGCCTTATCTAGTTATGTCTGTGATAAAAATGATGGCTGTGACTACGAGTACTTTCGGGCTAACTCAAAATTGGTTTTCGAAAGTATCTGTTAAGGTGTAGGAATTTGGATACGATTCAGGTACCTGGGGTTGAACTACACCGCAACCATTATTGAGTTATGTCAATTCTACGAGCTTTGTCAATGAGAGCTGATGAGGCAAGGTATTTGTGTCACTTATGGTGAAAGCCGCATTTATTCGAAAAAATGTTTGTTTTTTCTACGCTAACTTAAAACAAATTTACAAATTTTCAAGTCAACAATGAGGTTGAGTGACAAGCTGTCAAGGAAATGTCCGCCTAATAGAAGAATTTTAGACCAATACACACTTCTGTCAAGAAAATGTCCGCCTAAGGGAATTAAATAGAAGAATTTTAGACCAATACACACTTCCGCGTCCGCTCAAGGGAGTTTCGTCTAGGGAACTTAAAATATAGGAAACCAAAACACCCAAATGCTTATTAAGAGGCATTTTTAAGTCAACAATGGGGTTGAGTGACAAGCTGTCAAGGAAATGTCCGCCTAAGGGAATTAAATAGAAGAATTTTAGACCAATACACACTTCCGCGTCCGCTTAAGGGAGTTTCGTCTAGGGAACTTAAACAATAAGAAACCAAAACACCAAAATGCTTATTAAGAGGAATTTTCAAGTCAACAATGGGGTTGAGTGACAAGCTGTCAAGGAAATGTCCGCCTAAGGGAATTAAATAGAAGAATTTTAGACCAATACACACTTCCGCGTCCGCTCAAGGGAGTTTCGTCTAGGGAACTTAAAATATAAGAAACCGAAACACCCAAATGCTTATTAAGAGGCATTTTTAAGTCAACAGTGGGGTTGAGTGACAAGCTGTCAAGAAAATGTCCGCCTAAGGGAATTAAATAGAAGAATTTTAGACCAATACACACTTCCGCGTCCGCTCAAGGGAGTTTCGTCTAGGGAACTTAAAATATAAGAAACCGAAACACCCAAATGCTTATTAAGAGGCATTTTTAAGTCAACAGTGGGGTTGAGTGACAAGCTGTCAAGAAAATGTCCGCCTAAGGGAATTAAATAGAAGAATTTTAGACCAATACACACTTCCGCGTCCGCTCAAGGGAGTTTCGTCTAGGGAACTTAAAATATAAGAAACCGAAACACCCAAATGCTTATTAAGAGGCATTTTTAAGTCAACAATGAGGTTGAGTGACAAGCTGTCAAGGAAATGTCCGCCTGACCTGGCAAACAACCGAGAGTATAACTGCCACAAAAGAGCTTCTCAATTCAAGCCGTCTGGACTCGGCATACAACTTCATTCGTCCCAAAAGTGAAAAACTCACAAAAATGGTCGTGAGAAGCCAGGCCTAGTGTCCTTTAAAGGACCTCTTGTGTCAATAATTTTAATTGTTTTTATTTTTCTGACGTTCTTGGAGATATTTTTTTTTGGACCCACCAACTGCTGCAAGGACGAACTATTTCAACCGCCTTCATCTGAAAACATCCCCCAATGTTCACACCTCTTAATCCGTCATATTTATCAGTGTTAGGCTTATCGAAAAAAGAAACACCCGAAACGGGTCTTCCAAAATACCATAGAAACATTGAGACCAAACCGCCTCATTTCATCATCCAACTAGAAGCAGATTAGAGTTCAAAAGTTGAACAACCCGATGGGCGTTTAATTCTGGATAAAATATATTTTTAGATTCTTCAATTCCTCGAACACATCGGCTCTTTAAGTGGCTCTCTCTGTAGAGTATAGTTCTATACAAAAAAAACACAAACACTAACAGTCTCCATATACACAACACACTTGCCGCACTTCCAGTTCCAGAGCGGCAAACGCAGCACGCACCAATTTCAAATTGTAGTTGTAGGCAGAAATTCAAAAATATTTCCATCAGACGATGAGGTGATTTGACTGGCATTAATTCCTCGCGCCCCAGTGCTGAGTGCGTCTCTCTAAATTGGGTTAAATCCGATTCAATTGCACTTGCACACATCAACTTCCGCAGCTAATGAGCGAGATAATTGACAGCCAGCGATATATCTTGCGATTGAGATTTACAACCGCGCAACAGGTGTTGCCGCCATAAGAACGAGAACGAATTAGAACGAGAATGAGAAACACCGGCATCTCGCCTCACTGGAAGGCAGACGGGTCTCGTTTTAGTTTCTAGCATCGAGGAGATTTATCCTCCCGTTGATTTGTGGCCAAAGGGAGATAGCAGAGATGAACATGTTCTTTTAAGGGTCAAAAGCCTCGAATTTAGATTCCACACGCACACCACCACAAAGTCCAGTTGTTTTCCAAAAGAGAAAATCCAGCAACTAAAAACACCGAAGAAGAAACAAAAAGAGGCGAAACACGGCCTATTTTCTGTGCCTTGCGTACACATGGTAATTTATTAATTCGAATTCTGCCCCCGGACTGGAATAGGCCTCCGATAGAGAGAAAGAGATGACAGAGTCAACTGCGACAACAGCAAATCTCAAGCTAAATGACCATCAAACTCTGCAAGAGTACCACCAACAAAAAAGGGAAACCCAACAAAAACATAACTGAAGTCCTCAACGGACTTAGGTTTAATTATCCAGCAACCAAAAAAAAAAATAAAAAAAAAATAAAAACACAAGCCAAACGATTATGAAAGACAAAGTAGTCGAGTCGGTCCTAAGAATTTTTTTTTTTGGTTAATACCGTATTGGTACTCCTTCGTCTCACGTTTCAATTGGAATTTACAAAAATAAAAGAAAAAGAAAAACAGTCTGCGAGACGAAAATGAAAAGAAACGACTCAGACTCACACACGTAAGAACTTTTCATAGGTGTACACAAATTCAAAACAATCAGTTTGATGGGACTGGGATCTTGTGGTGGCTACGCCGCACCAAGTATATGTATCGGTGTCTGTTTTATTTTTTCGGCGATCTCTCAAAACGGGGACACATTCTTTAGATAAATCACAGGTGTGGCGGTAGATTGGTTTGCGTTGTGTGTGCGTTGTTGTGAGAGATAAAATTGCGTGCAAAAGGTCAGGTCCCTGGATAGATATAGAAGAGATCCTCTTGAGAATCGGATCATAACTCATGACCAAAGGAATGTCCCACTTGACAGATCTAATTGATGGTGATTATAAACGTTTTCAAAGGCGAAGACGGTTGACGTTTAGTGCTATCAAATTGAACGCTCATCGAACCAGTTTGTTGGATTTTAGTAGATTTTGTTTTTAATCTGTTTGGCCTACAATACAAGTCAAGACAATTTTTGTCAGGTCTGATTAGTGATTCAAATTTGGGAGTCATATCAATTTTAATATGACCTTTTTTTTTTGTTTCTGCTGTCAAAGTGACGCAATGGTGACATATACATTTATTTTAACATTTCACATTGAATTGACAGTTATAAATATTATTTACATCGAAGATAACTGTCATATGAACAGGAGGTGCAGGGAAATAACTCCACGTGTAATAAATTCACATGAAAGCGGGAGGAAACTTCACATAAAAATTGTCAAATTGTATCCCACTCGGTGTGAAGTTTTTTCGTTGCGCCGAATTTGACAGATTGACACGAAAGCGTGTGACTTATAAAGGGTTTTCCAATAAGAGGTGTTATTGGTGATGGTAGCTGTCACTTTTGAAGCTTTTATTCTTTGACATTTGACAAGTAGAAACTACGCCATTACTAAAAATGGAACGATACACGCTTCAACAACGCAAGAGGTGATCACAATTGGCCACCGAGATGTTGTGATTTAACACCTTGCGACTTCTTCCTTTGGGGCCACGTGAAAGATAAGGTCTACGCCAACAGCCCAGCGTCGATTCAAGACCTCAAAGATAAAATTCGTTGCTTTGCGATTTGGTTATGGAAAATTTTTTTTAATAGATACCTTACCTATTGTTTTTTTTTCATTCAAATTTGTTGTCAATATTTGATCTAGTTTTTCTTGTTTCTTTTTAATTTTAATTTTATTTTTATTTAAAAATTAAAAGTAAATCATTTTTTATGTTTTATAAATTTCAAATTGTTTTTTTTTTATATCTGCATTTTTTTCCTCGTCTTTACATTATTTGTTAGTTGGAAAAAAAAAACAGAATAAGCAGAACTTTATTGCTTTAAATTTGGAAATCAGAATTTTGTAAGGCAGAATTATAAAAAGCAGAATTTTTAAAGCAGAATTTCCACCAGATCCCAATTAAATTCTGTATGGAAATTGACTGTCTCGGCGATTTGGTTTAGGTTTTTAACCGTAATGGTTCCCTGGGGATGGCGATGGGCCCGTCTTTGTGACGATCTCACAACCCCACTCAACCTTACCTAACCTAACCTAACCTAGAGGAGCTCAGAGCCAATATTGAACAATAAATAGCGGCGGCCGTATCGGTCGAAATGTGCCGCCGAGTCATCGAAAATTGGGTTCAACAAATCGGCCGCTGCATAAGTTCCCGTGGTGGACATTGGACATTTATGAACAAAGTCGAATTCCATTCATTAATGTTTTGATAGTAAATTATGCCATAAAATTCTTTTTGAGGATATCTCAAGTAGTTTGCATTTTATTTAAAAAATAAGTTGTCAAGTCAATTTAAACTTAATTTTTCCTCTCCTAAAATTTATAAATTTTATTTTGAGATTTACCTAAAATGACTACTTATGTACTCTTGTATAGGGTTTTCCAATAAGAGGTGTTATTGTGAATGACCCGCTATTTCGGTAGCTGTCACTTTTGAAGCTTTTATTCTTTGACATTTGACAAGTAGAAACTACGCCATTACTAAAAATGGAACGATACACGCTTCAACAATGCATTGAAATTATTAAAATTCACTGCAAAAATGGTGAAAATCTTGCAGTCACAGTTCGCAAAACTATAAAGCATTTTTTGGTCGTCGAATATTTATTGATTTTTTATGTTCGGAGTCGGATGGTATTGATCTGGAAAACGTTTACTTTCAACAAGACGGCGCTACGGCTACGTGCCACACAATCAACGTAACGATTGATCTTTTACGGGAAAAGTTTTCGGACCGTGTTATCTCTCGAAGAGGTGATCACAATTGGCCACCGAGATCTTGTGATTTAACGCCTTGCAACTTTTTCCTTTGGGGCCACGTGAAAGATAAGGTCTACGCCAACAGCGCAGCGTCGATTCAAGACCTCAAAGATAAAATTCGTGAGGCTATCGAGGACATAGGGCAGCCACTTTGCATATTTGGTTATGGAAAATTTCATGGAAAGGATATGGCCCTGTATGCGTGCTCGTGGTGGCCATTTGGCTGATGTTGTTTTTCATTATTAACGGCATACCTTCCTCTTTATTATGAAATAAACATCCGATCATTTGTCACAAAAAATGGCATTTTTCTTTGAATACCAAAATAGCACCTCTTATTGGAAAACCCTTTATAACGAAAAACAAAAATACTGAGCAAAAGTTGTTCTGTAAAATTAACTTACAGAAATATGGGTTTTTACCAAAGAAGGTTTTTGCCAAATGGTACTAATTTCTGAACGTCAAAAAGTCTTTAAAGCCTAGTACGCACCTGTTTCGGAACGAACTTTTTCGGCGGTCTCCAAATGGCCAGCGAAACGTTTACTCGCACTTTTCACTGGCTCCTTAAATTAGTCATTTGAGATCTTTCCTAGTTAACGCTATTCACTTTAAACTTTAGCGATTTTTAGGCTCCTTAGGAATTTATTATATGCATACTTCATTTGCGAACGTACTAATTTCGTATAACTTCTTTCGCTTTCGATTTGGCTTTTCAGATTTAGATCTGAGATTTCAGATTTCTGCTGCCAAATCGAACATTATATCTGAATTTCATTGGTTCTTATTTGTATTGAGTTGGGCGCAAACATATTTGTTTGTCATTTGAACTGGAAGTCCATTTCAATTGATTGATTGATTCACACATTTAAACGAGCCCATTTCGAAAGAATTTTATATAAGAACTCGTTTCCATAGGGGTTTCTTTTTTTAACATTGAAAAATGGAAACTAGAGAAGTCTCTCAATTATGAATTCGTGTTGTGTTTTTTTTTTTAATTTAATATTGTCGTCTTTACAAACAAAATCAGAATAAGTAATCCCAAGTAAATGCAAAAAATTTGTCTTTTTTGGGCTCCAAGATTTCTCAAATTTGGCTCCATACTTCTTTTAAAAGCTGGTAACACTGCAGTCAAATTTTCGCAAGCAAATAATGTACCGGAGAATAAACGTGTGGGAAAAGAGAGTCGAGAATTGCACCAAGCAATCTACTACAATTACCCACTTTTCCGCCATAATTTCACAGCAGCTGCGTACTGCAAATCAAAAAGGAGAGCGAAATTTTTGGTTCATGATTTCGTTGTGTCATTTTTGTACGGGATTTTTCGTTCCGGAACAGCTGCGTACCAACCTTAACGCTTGTGTACAACCCGCCACTTACCTTTTTGACACAACTTGTAAAAGCTGTTGAAATAAGTTGGTACAAACCCGCAGTTTCTATTTTATCCAAGACAAATGAGTTGCGTACAGATTGTTTTGGGGGGGACCAAATTATTTTTTAAACAATAGGTAACGTATATTGTTTTGATTTGCCTTCTTGGACCTAAATTTTGTCCTGAAATTAATTTGAGTGCGTTGCTTACCTTACTTTTTCCATGAGGTAAGCAATGCACTCAATTCGTTGGTTTGAATCTTAGCTAATAATTTGTGAAGATCAAAAATTAAGTAGATTAAACACCGGGTATGTGAAAAAAAGTCCGTCTTCTTGGATACTAAATGCTAAATTGTTACTACCGCCATCTTGTATCGACAAATAAGAATTTTATCCAAGGCAATGGCGTAAAATAAAAAATTGCTTCCAGAGTGATAGGACTGAGGTCGGTCGGTTTAAAAAAAAAAAAACAGAGTTTAAGAGTAGGTGGCGGAAGATCGAGAGATCTTTGGAATGGCAAGCTTAATTTCAATTTTCACTGTCTTGTTTTTAGGAGTCTTCGGGAAGATCGAGGCTGAGGCACGCTATAAACAAGACATTGAAAATTCACTCAGACCTTTTGCTAAATATTTTGTACGCACCTTTCTTACATAAAACAATCTAAACATTGTGAATTTTCGATGTTGTTAACGTTCGTGCTAAAAAAAAACAGTATAAACAAAGAAGAATTGGTGACGATAATAACTTCAAGCAATTGTTTCGTTTCACGCGTAAAAATGTGGACATTTTGGCTAATCATTTTTTTAAATGATAATTTTGAGAAGCGTAGTGGTGCTCTTTCAAATATGCAGAAAATTTAAATCTTTCCTAAGGTATTTAGGAGTCCGAATGGCTTTCAGGTAAACATTTTAAAATTCATGGCTTAACAAGTGACCAATTTATGTATTTAGGTTGGTGTTGGAGAAGATCTTGGTGTTCATCAGTCAACCGTTTCGTTAACTAATTGGTATGTGTGTCTAAAAATGAGGAAGAAATCAAACATCACCAATCGATTTGGCAAATAAAATTTATGTTTTCTGGTGCAATTGGAGCTATAGATTGCTTTTGATAATTTTCCCACAAAAATTTAAAAATAAATTCAAAATAAACAAACCACCGGACAGTTGTCACTTGTCACGTTTGACAGAAATTGGAATCCAAGGACATGTACAGCGAAGTAAATGCTAGTTCGAATTTTCGAACTTTCTTTAGCAAACTAGGTTTTTATTCATACCGATTCAAAGCATTTCCTAAGGGCTTTTACTTTGCTAAAACCGTTTACTCAAAGCAAATGCTAGGTTTTATTCATACGACCCAATGCATAGAAGGTTCATGTCTCTGCTTCAATACCTGATGCTATTGTGCCGCCATTCAGAATTGAATACGTCGATGAAATGTTCACATTTCTATTTTACTTTCACTGGGAATGATCCAATTATTCGGAAAATCTGTAGATGCTCTTGTTTTGGATCTACCTTTAGCGCCATCTAGGCGAGAATACAAGTACTATTTTATCCAAGACATCAACCGAACAGTACAGATACCTTAATCGACTGATAAAACCGTATAGAAAATTATTGTGAAATGGAATTCATATTAAAAAAACTGCCTCCAATGAAATCCACCCATCCATTGTTGAGTTAACTCTTAAAATTCCACTCCAAATGAAAAGTTCCTTTAACAATAATCCCCAGATGACTATCCCGAAAAAAAACGAGAGGAAAATCCCTTTCAACCGGTCAACTCATCACTCAAACTTGCCCCTGGTTTCAATCAGATCACAAAACCAACCCCACATCAAAGCGGATATTACAAAATCCAATTTTCCCCCAGTCAAATGCAACAAGCACCATCGAATCACGCAGAGCGTATACAGATACAGACCTAAACTGAAAATCGTGTCACTGCCATCCGACAAATTGTATCCCAAAACGTGCTAACTACGCCAGAACAACGGCCTCTGTTGCCCAACACAAAGCCTACTCACAACACTCTCTCTCTTACTCTTCTTCTCTCTGTCGTCTGTTTGTGTTGTTCTTGTTGGTCACAGCATTTTTGTTTTGTTCTTCAATTTTAATAGCTTTTATCGAAAAGCCAATATGCACACCTCTCTCTGGGTATCTGGTCGAATATATCGAATGCGGAACGTGACCCAATTGGCTAAACTTAGAATCATGAAAAATTCGAAACAAAGCGACACAGCCCATTGAGGCAGCAGCAAGTTGCGGCGTGCACGAAATATGCACACATCCAGATACTAGATGCCAACCTGTTGCATTGCCAATTTTATGCCTATCAACATATTACCGCGTCTATCTGCACAAAGCACAACCACCCATCTATACGGAGGCAAATGCAGAGCTGTCTCAAATCGACCCTGCCATTATGCACTAATTGCATGCAACAAGGTTGAGCTCCACTTTGTGCATATGCAGCCGCTGCCAAGGCGGCATACAAGTCGGTTTTTTTTTTGTTTGTGCGTAGTTTTCTGTTTGATGAAGATTCTCCCCCGATGCGAGACAAAAATCTATTTTAAATTTCACACGTTACAGATCCGAGATACGCGGCATCAGTCGGTAGTCGGTGCACGGTGGATTTGAAAATAAAGTGTCGTCATCTAGCTGCGAGTATAATGCCGGCCGGCTAAAAATTGCGTACAAGTGACAAATTGCAGTGCGCAACAAATGTGTAGACCTGCGGCAATGTTGGTCGTGTATCTGTGGTACAAAAAGGAGCCAAAACAAGTATCTGCACCACAGAAAATTAATTCAGCGGATTAAAGGTGACCTAGTTTAGAAACTCACACTGATGGTGGTTACAACACATCCATTTGGCCCACATTCACAAATATATAGCAGTAGATACATACGTGTGCTCGCATACGGGGTGCAAACAAAGAAATGGAACTTGGTTCAGATTGGGGGCTGCTCTAAAGTCCGAGTTCAGTGGACGGTCATCGGCTACACTCTCGTATGTGGGAAGCTACACTCACTCTTGGCACGGCTCCATATTGTGTTACATTTAAGCAAATATTCTCGTCGCAATAATATGCAATGCAGATGCGAACGTTTGCTGTGGCCTAACCTATTTGCTACTCGAGTGTGCGGGCATATCTATGATTGCGTTTTCGACAATTTGGAGCAAGAATAATGATTTGTTGGCTTGGTTGGGAGGCTGTTTCTCTTCTTCTTGTCAGTTTTTTTTTTTTCCTCTGATTATTAACTAGACCTCTATCGGAATTGCTCTATTTGTTGTGAGGAATGCTATCATTTGATGTGAGAGTGTGCGTTCGGTGTGTGGGAATGGTAGAGCGGAGCCTCGCTCTGGTCATGCGGCGAGTAATCGATTTTTGTCGTGCAGCAGTACCGATAAATTGTAATTGGTTAATTGAGTTCAAGTCGAGCGGGAAGACTTGTTTAACTAGTCGAATTGTAGATGAACTTCATAGGTTGGCAGTTGGCTATTTACTTGGTTGCCCATCTCACCGATAGACGATCAATTGATTTTTAGAAGACCGAACCGGTGGTTACCAGAGCTGTTTTTAGAGTTGGGGTTCTTATAGTTCATAGATGCGGTAGTCGCCCTTCATATGAATCGGATTCGCCAAAGAGCCTCACAATCCGGGATAAAGAACTTTGTCTTACAAAATTAAACTGTGACCCTACAATTTGTAAGTTGTCACTTAAATTGCACGAAGCATCCTTTTTTAGGCACCTCAAAAGTTGTCACTTAAATTGTACAAAGCATCGGTTTGGGCACCTCAAACTTTCTGTTTCAAAGGTAGGTTAGGTCTGTGAAAATATTTTTCGCCTTGAGTCGGTAAGAGGCTTATTTCTATTATTTTCGAACAAATTTAAACTCATTTTAGACTTCCCATAAAAATTCACTTTGATTCGAATTGTATTGACTTCCACACTTCTCACAATAGGTGGCGCCAAGGTCGGAACAAATTAGCACCTACTTCATTCGAGAGCCTATGTCATATGAATTTATACGACGCTCTAGCTCAGCGTTTCCCAAATGGTGTGGGTGAAACCTTGGGGTGCCGTGAAAGGGTCAAAGGGGTTCCGTAAAAAAAAACATAATCGTGTCGTCGCGTCGCACCGAAATAAATCATCAATGGTTATCCTTCCATTTATAACTGCTGTAACCGATGGTAGGCTGGGTTTTCGGCTTACACTTACACAAAAAACAAATGCAGAAACAGACTGGACAGAGCTCCAGACCTTCCCATTCAGTTGTCGGACATTAAACCTAATTTTAGGGATTTTTTAAGTAAATAAAATAAAAAGTTACGGCGTATTTTTTCTTCTACAATAAAAGTTTTATAAATCTTAAAATATTTATTTATTCTTTCTTTTCTTGTCAAACATAAAAATGTGCAAACCGCACTTTAAGGAACGATTTTTTCTGTTAATATCAAAATGGGGGTCCGCCAACCAATTTTGACGAAAAACTGAAAAGATGCCTTTTTCAATAAAATAATGCCGAAAATATTTTTTTACATAAACTGGAACAATAAATCACAAATTAAACATAAATACACAAAAATTAATGAAAAACAATTTTTATTTCCAAAAAAAATACTTAAGTAATAAATCACAGAAGAAAACAAAATTCATTACATTTTAGTTTGATAAGTAGGTTTAAGGTATTGAACAATACTAATATAGTTTTAGTCCATCAGATAGTCTTGGCAATTAAAATCATACACTAAAAAAATAAAAATTCAAAAAAATAAATTAGAAAAATATTTGAAATGAAAAAAAAAGATGCCTTTTCGAAAAAAAACAAGCTTTAAAGCCTTGGCTAATGAAATAACGCCTAAAAGGCATGAAAAAGCCTTGGTTGGCATCACTGCTTAGGGTTCCGTGGCCGAAAAAAATTGGAAACCTCTGCTCTAGCTAAATATGGCAGCACTCTCAGCCTAGATACCTCGCCAGTGTTTCTGGAGGGAAATATTATAAGGTAGTACTGCAGCCAAAAATGCGGAGTATTTTGAAAAAAATAGTAGTACAGACATTTTTTAATCTTAAAAAAAATAAATGTGAGCACAAACACTTTTTTTAACTTTATTTAAGAAAAAAAAAATTCGGTTGAAAAAAAAACAAAGCATAAATTAATAAATTATTAATTCTAATAGTTAACAAAAGTATATAAGTAAATATGTTCTCAATTATAAGAAATCTATCTTACGGCAGATAGCTTTTTAAATTTTTATATCTTTCGAGACGAATAAAATGGCTTTTTGTCGATTTCCTTAAGGAAAGCAAAATCACTCAATCATCCTTGACGGAAGATTTGCGTGCGATTTTTGCTTTTATTTTAAGATGTGGTAGGTCTGTCAACTTCATCAGCTTCAGAAATACCTAAAAATATAGCTTTTCGGTAACAGAAAATCGGCCGAAGTTGGAGGTCTCAGTACGATTTGTCTATGCACCAAACGACAATCTTAGATAACAATAAAATAATTACCGAACTTACCGATGAAAATTGCATGAAGAAAACGAAAAACCACAATAAACTAGAGAGAGGTTAATTCTGTTTTTTACGACAGTTTGGAACATAAAAGTGCTGCCAAATTTGCATAAAATTTAAAGTGAATTAAAATGAAATATATTAACGTTGAAATAACACTTTTCTGCAAGTGTAAAATACTTTAGTTATTTAAAAAAAACAGGAGTACGAATGTGAAAGGAGGGAGTACGGAGGTGTTGAAAGTAGTACAATACTCCTATGGGAGTACTTTCGGCAATACTGTACCTCGCACAGAAATGCCGGCTAAACCGTTTAAAAAAGGTTGCCAGCCACTGGATCTGTCCAAAGGCACGTTTAAAGCTCTGTGACTAATTTTAACGTACTATCGCATACTCAAAGGGCTTTTGCACACTCCGCCTTAAATGTGTGTGCTGTACATAATATGAATGGATAACCTTGGCAGATACGGTCTTCCGGGTTGCGTAGGTTTGTTGTTTGTTACTTTAAAACAGCTAAAGAATGCTGGTGCTTTTTTTTGGTAGGCGATTTTTGTTAGATAAACAACATTATATCACGTGCTAGAATGAACAATAATTTTTGTATTTTTTCGTTGGCAAAGATAAGTTGGTTTTATTGCTTTGCACGTACATGTGAACCGTAAATGTCTTCCGGGTTCAACACAGGCTAGAGATACAAAGTACATTTCAACTCAGATGGCATTGCTTTTGTACTAGATTGCTGTCACTTTTTGTAATACGTAATAAACCAGCTGTCAAAGTTATTTTAACTGATTTGTCAGATTGCCTTCAGAACTTTTGACAGTGGGTACTCGTTCACGCGTCATGTATTCCTCGTGGCACTCCCAAAAGAAAAAAAGAAAATAATACTCGTATCTCTAACGGCTTATGCCAACAAGAGTTAAGCAGAAACGAGACATACCAATGAATCAGTAATTCCATTCGTGTAAGAAGATATTGAAATTTATTCAACGTATGAGAAGTCCATCCATCTGGGAGTTATATCAGTGTCAAATCAAAACACTTGTTATTGCAAAGTGTCATTGGCTCTTGTGATGGTCGCTGGTGACATCGATCATCGATGACGCCTCGGTCCGAGCAGCTGTTTGTTGGAGACTGGAAGATTATTTTTCGACACTGAACAAACTGCTTTTAAATAATGTCACAAAAATTAGGTAAATAAATTTGGACAAAGATTTGCTCAAGCAAAAAAAAAAATGACAGTTTTTGTTTTCGAAGTTTGGTACGCCAAGTGTGCGCGGCTTTGTTTGAGAGCAGATTAACACGGAAATGATATTGCGAACAATAGAATGTTGTGTGCTTCTGACTGATAAGAATGGGGTGATGTTATTGTTTGAGGAATTTTTGAAAATTTTTCTTTGTGTGCATCGTATATTTGTTGTGGAAGCTTTGTTCCACTATTTGAGTTTGGTTAGTTTGTCTTCGATAGTTTTAGATGGGAGAACGATTGATGGGAAGTACAATAGCAACCAATAAACACACAAGCGCTGTGATTGATTTAATAGCTGTTTGGGACAGTGTAACATTTTTTTTGTTGTGACAAAGACATTAGTCAGGCTGATGTCTCATTGACAAGGTAGAGAAACATTCTGTCCCGAGTTTCTGGCGGAGCTAGCAAATTTTTGTGTGAGGAAGCGTTTCATGTCTTTTTCTTGTAGGTACATGGCTTCGGCCTTGATAGTTTATTTCATCAGGCAGATAGCTTTTTCACAAGAATAGAAACATAATGCGCCGTACAAATAACACATTTTAGTCTCGACTTGAACGGAAGCTCAGGGATGGGATTCTGTGAGATGAAAACGTTCAATCGTGAACGTTTTGCTTCATATAACTTCGAAAACGAAAGGAAATTTCATTTGCGCGAAAGCAAAAAAGCGAAAGCTATTTCATTAACGTTTTCGTTTTCCTTGCTTCATGTTATTCCAAAAACGAAAGACATTTTCGTTTCATGCGAAATGAATACGGCGAATGCTATTTGTTTGACGTTTCCCATTAACTTTGGTTGTTGTGACTAATTTTTATTTCATTTTTTAACGATGATTTGTTTTCGCCCGGTGTTTAAAATCTGCCCATGTCTAAAAAAGTTTTATACGTGCGTACAACAAACAATATATGAAACCTTTTTCCATTTTTTCCATCCAGTAATTTATTTTATGGGCGGGACATTTTCATTTAATATTTTACACAACTGTTTGTGTGAAAGGAAGTCGTCTCTTCCTTGCATTGTCTTGTGTATTTCTTGCTAGGAAGGATACTTCTCCAACCACTCGATCATAATATTTTGTTGAGTTTGTTTTGTTGTTGACGTCGTATAAGAATGTAATTAATTCAAATTCTACCTACATTATTATTCGAATGTTCACCTTTTGTTGCGACCAAAATATCAGCAATCGAACGATTTACATTGAAAGCGGTCATCTGTTAGCCGTCAAAACAACTTTTTTTCTCAAACTTTCTTAAACCCATGCAAACGAGAAGAAGAAAACGAAAGCATGACGCAAATTTTCGCTTTCGCGTGATTTCTTTCGTTTTTTGAAATGCGAAATGCGGTCATCTGTTAGTCGTCAAAACAACATATTTTCTCAAACTTTAAACTTGTTTGTCACTCCGTTTCTTAAACCCTTGCGAACGAGAAGAAGAAAACGAAAGCAGTTATATGAAGCAAATTTTCGCTTTCGCGAGATTTTTTTCGTTTTTTGAAATGCGAAAGTGGTTTTTGTTTGGTTTTTTTTTTATAGAATCCCACCGTAGAATTTCGAAATTTTTATGGAAAATATAGCCACTGTGAGCTATTCAAATTTAGAGTCGAAACTAAAAATGTTTATTGGTATGGACTAATTTGTTGATATTGTTGGACACTTTTGTTGATTGATTTTTTTTGTTGTTGGGAAGATTGTGCAGAGATGCAATGCTAAGTCAACTTTGTTTGTCCAATTTCTTCTTAATTCATTTTATAAATGCGTAAGATTTATTTTAAGCGGTCTTTAGAGCTATTTGACCGTTTTTTACATTTTCTTTTTTTGCATTTTTCACCCACTTTTGGGCACTTTTGTTAGGGGAGTCGGAAAAAATGCGGAAATACAATGGACGTGCAGTATAACGAATGATATAATATAATATATTATATAAAATTTATAATATATCGATAAAATTTTTATAAATTTTTTTGTTTTTTAAAATACGTTTTTAAAAAATGTGTTTATTTAAACGTTTTTATTTAATGTTAAATTGAATAGATGATGGCCCTACCATTTAAATACTTCCATGGTTTTTAATCCAATTTATATCTACGGTTGTTATATCGTATAGCAAATCGTGGGCACCATTCGTAATACTATAGAGATACTAATATAAATCTAAAAAGCTTTCGTTATATCGCCAATTTGCTATATCGGATATTCCTTATAGTGGGCATCGACTGTGTATATATAAAATTAGCGCACATCCAAAATAATCCAAAAAATCCTGAAAACCCAAAATCAAGAAAAATCCAATTCCCGAAAATCCAAAATTTTCTGCAATGAAGCGCTTCACTTCTTTGTTACCGAGCATGCTTTGTTATTATTGTACAAACCGTTTTTCGCATTTAACAGCTAATTGTGTCAGCAAAGCACGCGTACCCATTTTTCCTTTAGAAAAAAAGCCGCGAACTTGCGGCTGGTAAGTTGAATTTTATTGGAAAAACTCCTTATTCTGTCAGGCAAATATTTTACACACGGTATACTGTTGTTGAAAATTGACAAATTTCATGTACCACATCCTTTCACTTCTTTGTTGCTAAATTTTCATTCAAGTCCCAAAAGCGCTCAAGCCAACAAAAACTAAGATCGAATGTTATAACAGACCAGGCTTGCCAGATTTTTATAAGCCTATATCGCAACTTTTAGTTATTTTTTCGCAAAAAACCGCAAAATTACAAAAAAGTTATCGCAAAAATCGCAAAATGCTTAAAAATAAAGAAATAACACATCAAACTTGATTTTCACTTGATTTTTAATATTTTTGGTTAGGTAACAGAAAACAATAACAAAGAAAAAGGAACAAATTAGTATTAGTATTGCAAATTTTATTGAATTAGTATTTTATTTTGTTTTAATGATTAATAAAACAAAATATCGCAAAAAAATAAGAGATATCGCAAATTCTAATTTTACACCGCAAAATAGAAAAAAATACCGCGCGTTTTGCGATATATCGCACAATCTGTAAGAGACTCGAAATCATTAACACGATGTCAACCAAACCGAACCGAATTGCCGTCCTTAGTCGAGTAAAAAAGTCGTATTAAACATTTTAAGACCGAGGATTGACCAGTTGAAAACGCTGGAGAAACACAAACCGAGTAACCTCTAGAAGACTGGAGTCGGGTGATTCAACAGAAGTTCGAGTCTTATTTGGAATTTTTTAAATACCCCAGAACTGCTACGTTTCCACCGAACAAAAATCCCGAGATTATATACGAGTGGTTTAAAATTAATCTTAAAGTGTTTCCACCGAAAAAGAAGAAGATTAAGTTAAGTTCACTCTGGCTCTCTCCCTTTGAGAGACAGAATGACGGTTCACCAGAGCCATTTTTCCATTTTCGACGTCTTCGATTTTGCTCCTGTCAAATGCAACTATGTTTGTTTTACATTTTGGACAACCCGAGCTGTGCGGAGTATGTTCACAAAATCGAACTCTACGTGCAAGCCTGGGGGCAGATTCTGGAAGGCGAAAACGTTAAAACTCGGTTGAAAATAACCGATTTACCAAGTTGCTCGGTTGTAAATAACAAACTAGCTCTGTAGAATTTAACCAAATAACTTTGTTTGGTTGATATTATTGTAGAAACTTGGTTGATCACATCCGATAAAGGTTTTTTTTTTTAATGGAATGCATTCAACCTTTTTATCTCAGTGAATTTTAACAACGAATAACTACTCGTTAATTTTAATCCATTTTTTTCTTTACCGAGCAAAAAGTGCACTCGGTTAGGGTACATTTTTGAACGTGTACTCGTGACCATAAAATTGTTGGGGTATATTTGATTGACTGAGTAATTCAATTAAAAAATCTGTCGAAAGGTCTATCCTACTCGACTGTTTAATATACTTTGAACGAGCGATTTTACAACAGCGTGTAATACGCTAATAAGTAGCACAATATTGCTTTATTTTACGGGCTTTAATTACCTATAGATATGCCTCGAAATTACTAGATAAATAAAGGAGTTAACGACGACTTCGTAAAATTCGTTAAATTCTGATATATCGAGTCCCATCCCTATAAGAAAAAATAGAAAACCGGCAAGGACAGCTGAAAGTGGTCTCCATTGTGTGGTGGTTTGCTAGTGACCTTACAATTACTGGGTAAACTTCCATTAAACATTTCCCAGCAAAAATAACTTTGGAAGGTTGGCCTGAAAAATCAGAGTCTATGAAGATGCGACACCCTTTAAAAGGTCTATTTTTGCAGTAGTTCATGCCAAGCTTAAAACTTGCACAAGATTTTTCGCATTGCTTTTTACACCAACCTGACAGACAAATAATAGCAACAATTCCGAAATCTACCTTGATATGGAACATTCTGTTCATACAACAGGGATGAGTGTATAAATCAACGGCGGCTCCAAGTCTAAGGCTCACCTAGGTACCTTGAGAAACAGACTAAAGGTTTGAAGAAGATGGAGTGCTTAAGACTCTACCTGAATGGGCGTCAAGAACGTCGATCACCAGATGGATCAGCCTTTGGCCGTATTTTATTGCAGTAGAAAAACTCTAAAGCGAGAGGTCCTAGGTTCGAATCCCGAAAAAAAAAAAAACAAATTCAAAATGAAGGTTCTTTCCCAGCTTCTCTATTAACCGTTTGGACTTGGCATAAAATTGTAGGTTCCTTCCATTCGTCCTAAAAATGAAAAACTCTCACAAGACGAATGGTTGTGAGAAGCTGGGCCTAGGGTTCCAGGGTTGTGCCAACTATTTATTTATTTTAGAAAACCTCGTGTAAGCCTGCCAGGAATTAGATGAGAAATCGGAGATTTTTGTGCCTAAAACTTCATTGCCCCAGCCGAACTTTCAACATATCTCCAAATATAAATAAATTGTTGGACCGGTTCACATAAAAGCCACCGAACCTTACGAAGTTTTCAGACACAACAAAGGGCTTTATGGATCCAGTATAAAACATTTCTTTCATCGAAATCGGGCAGCTATTTCAGAAGATATGACTGTAAATTTTTTCCGAAAGACGACACATTTCGTTGTTCTTCGCCCACACCACGTTGATCTTGATAAAATTCAGTTGCGGTCTTTACTTGCGTTCTCCATCAGCTACAGTTGCTTTCCCACAACCGCCCACTAAAAGCGCAAATGATAGCAATCAGCCTTGTGGCACTCCGCTCTGAGTATGCAACTGACCTCAATTAGAACGACTTTTATGAGAATTGCTTTTCATTAATCTATTCATATTATTGGCTAAATAAATCACTCAACTGCGGAAAACACACCGCACCAATTCATAAGGCAGATGCGGCACTTCACAGTTTACACTATACTGGCCCAGCTGGCACGCATCTATTTGTTTATAATTGCCCCGCTCACTCTGTCATTAGACATGCAAATGTCAGCCATTATCATGTCCTAGAATTAATTTAGAAAATTACAGCGCAAAACAAAGGCGTCTCATGCGATTACAATAATAACGAACAAACACAAAAAATCCAAGACCGAGCCGTCGAAGCCTCCGAACTATCTATTATCTACACAGCCGTCGAAACAAAGCTCTAATCCATAATACAAACAACATTCGCACACAAAAGACCTCACAAAGCAGATCGCACTCCCAAAACTGTCACAGTATCTATGACAGTTAGTTGGAATTGGATGCATCCTCCTACGCGCGTATCTGAACACGCGTACGACTGTGCACTTGAAACAGATCTTTGTAGTAAACTCTGCTAAAATTATATGAATCCGACTGTAATTATCAGTAGATGCAGATAGATACTCAGGCTCAGGCTCATTGCTCATGTGGAATTGCATCAGCCACGTCCGTATACAAATCAACAGATTGCGGACTCACAGTAGCGTATATCTGTAAAGGAGAAACGAAATGAGTATCTGGCAATAGCGCTCTGCTGGTGGTTGTGGCAGAGTGGCGGTTGTAACTATACAACCAGCAACCGAGTTGGAAATTAGGTTAATGGGTCATGATTCAGTTCGAGTTCTCAATTTTTAGCTGTTTGTTGCGCCGCGGCATGCTCGTATTCGGTTCTATTTTCTGCTCGTTTGCCTTTTGCTGTGTACACTACAAAACTACTGTGTGTTATTGTTGTGGCTTAAGTTTTTCAATTTATTTAGTCTTTTTTTTTCCACTGAATTTGCTCTCTTCACTATGCTCTGTACTTTTGATTTCTGACACTAATTAGGTTGCAGCCAGAGTTGATTGCGATGCGACCTTTTTTGCTTTTGCTTGGATAGTGTGGTGCGCTATGTTACTACAGGGGGATACATGTGATTCGTCGAAGCGTAACTTTATATATAAAAGAAAACAACAGAGAAATAAATGCTACTTCTCCTTTCACTTTGCACAAGGCGAAGCCAACCACCAACAAAAGACTGCTGGAACAAAAAAAAAAAAAAAAATAGTATCTAGCACCAAACTATGCGGAAAAGAAAGGTGTGTGACGATTTGAATTTGTTTTCCCCCCCCTCCATTGGCTGGCAGTGTTTCTGATTCGCCTTGCATGCTATTCCACTTTTGTGTATTAGATTTCGATAGATAGAGCCACTGATAGGGGTTAATTTGGATTCCAGCACGAGGGGTGGAGTGGATGCGGCGGACGACAACGACAACGACAACGACGACGACGAAGCGAAAGGTTTTCCATTTGAATTTTTGCATGACATGATGGCGTAGAGTCTATTAAGTCGCGCGCTCTGTGGCATTAAGTTATCAACTTGAGAGCGGAGGGGGACTGCCAGGCAAATTATATTCGGCTCTTTAGATCTATGATTTGTGGAAAACACAAACCGGGGAGATAATGATTTGCAGCCAAATCAGGTATTTCCAGGTGTTTGTGTATGTATGTGGTTTGTGTGAATTTCTTGCATATTTTCGTCAGTTTAAGTCTGTCAGGTTGCATTTATCCAACAGCCGGCGGAGGGGATAGACTTTGATTTATTGATATTATACAAAAGCATGGTGGATTGTCTTGGGCAATTTTCTCGAATAATCCGGGATTGTATACGACGGTAAACGCGCGCAGTCTTTTGTCGAGATTAACCTGTCGCATTTCACGGGGTTACGTAAATTTGATGGAAACGTGCGGCCATCGGAAAAGAAAGTGAAAAGATTGGATCCGATCGAAAGGGGATGTACACAAAAACAATTGAGGTTTTGAGGGGGAAAAATCCGTCGCTCTTATGCTTTCTGCTGTCAGAATGATCGCAGGAATATAACGATCGATACTGATCGTGAATTTTAACGCCTTTTAAAAAAAGTTCTAAAGAGCTGTTGTAAAAATTCCAAGAGCTGTTCATTTGTTATTTAGGGTATTAGGGAACCTTTATTACCCTCTGCGACCAACTTTTCGATTGTTTCCATTGATGTTGCGAAGAATAATACAAATATGCAGAAACTCCTTTCCTGATCCCCGGTGATCGTTTAATGATTAATACCACTGGCACAGTCGATACATACCAACAAGTTCTGGCCAGTGAAATGTCTCAACCCAAAATGGATTGTAGATCAATCTTAATGATCGGGGAAATAGCTTTTGTTCCAAAATCGATGATCACTTGCTGACTAGATCGGTAAGTATGTAGTATTTCGAAGAAATCACCTAAAAAGTTGGTTCTCGGACTACTTTCCGAACGGAAAATTTCCAAAAAAAATCACCTAAAAAAGTTGGTTCCCTGCTCCAATGGGTGATCGTTTTTAAGTTCCGCTTTAGTTGTTTCCCTACGAGTGGTTAAAAAAATTGCACAAGCAGTGCTACACTGCTTCTGTGAGATCTACATAAGCACAGGCGATTGTCGGAGCTTCTTGACTTTACATTTATGTGCAAATGATATACACAGCTAAAAATATTGTTTCCTGTAAACTCTACCTCGTCAAAGGTGATCGTCACTTGATCGTAGCTCTTTATTCTATCCGCACTTATTCGTAATTATTTGTCAACGAAATGTCTTGGTCTGAAAAGGGCTGCAGATCTATATACGTTTTCGGGAAGGAGCATTTTAAAGGAGTGTCACTAATCGGGGTCTAATATTTGGCTGTTAGAGTGCTGTCAATATTTATGATATTCAGTGTGGATATACTACATCTACGCAATCAGAATAACTTTTTCTGCGAGGATTATGAGGTCTGCCTTATAAAAGGTGATCGTCGTTGGACCATAGCTTTTTATGCGATCTGTAGTTATTCGCAACTTTTTTTAAGCAAAGTGGTTCAGTTGGAAAAGGGTTGCAGATCTGTCTTTATTTTATAAAAGAAGCAGAAGTAAAATCGGTCGGAAAACATGACCAGTGAGTTGTCAAGGCGATCTTTATATCGAATTCTTGAGAATATGTATTTTAACGTTAGCTCTTAAATATCTGGGGGTGGCGATGGGCACGCTATGGTGTCTGATCTTTTGTGACGATCTCACCTTACCTAACCTATATCTTTAACAGCGCCTGGAGATGCTTGCTCAGCGTAAATATGTTATCTAGCTTCCGCTTTGCTTTGATCATACCATATACGACTATGGAGTCTTATTTGTCACTGATCGTGCAGATCTAAAATTGAATAACACGGATCGTTTAATTAAGCCTGAGTGGGCTTTTAGCTTCGATAAATCGCCAACGATCTTATTCGTCCTAAAGACGAACGCCCTAAACCAAGAGCTCCGCAGGGACTTGATCGGTGATCTTTTTGTATTTCTATATGACTTTACTTATGCGTTGAAGGCTTGTCCTTATTTAGATTAATGTTTCGAAAATAAACGCATCAGCGTACTCGCATCGATGCTAACGATCCTCATTGATTTGTTTCCAACCTTGAAATGATTCTGGTATAATGAACATCATTTCATGGAGCGCGCCGAAAATGTGACCATATCTTCGGAAATGATGGAACTCTCCTGCTTATTGCACAGATCGGTGATCTTGTTTTATTGCTGATCACCTAACGATGACCTTCAATGTCGGGTGCAACTTATTTGCTTTGATAAACCCTTGTGGATGAGTTGTCTGTCACATTCCTTGTACTCAACGTTTCGAACCATTTTTAGAGATTCTCGATCGGTGATCTTTTCCTATTACTGCGCAATTTTAGTAAGCTTTTTTGGAAATAAATTGCGAAATACACATCTTCGATCACTTTTATAAATCCACGATCACAACAGACTTAAATTAAATACTGAAACAGCTCTGACGATCGTTGATCATTAACCAGTAGCGGATCTCGTTGCGCTTAGTGTCATTCGCGATAAAGGGAATCCGGGTTTCTGAATAGGCGATCATCCGACTTCTGTGACTAGTGATCGTGCAAAAATGGGATGTACTCGAAAGCGTTAAGGATAAGGACATTGGGTCATTCGCTTTTGAATCTCGAACTAACTACCACATTTCGGTAAACAATTTCCACATTCAAAGGCCAGAAACAATCCTTTTGGCAAAGCTTGAGCATTTATCTCTGGCTTTTCACCGGCATTGGTGTCACCTCTTACGTCAAGCTTTTTACAACAGTCCGCCATATAAATAAGTTACAACCTACTAAAGGGTGATTTTTTAGCTGGTTTGGTTTTGGCAACACTGGTTTTGACAGCTAACGTGTGTTTAGTACCTTGTGTCACTGTCAAACAGCTTCAGTTTGGTTTGCAATTTAACCATGGATCGTCTTACAAATGAACAACGCTTGCAAATTATTGAATTTTACTATCAAAATTCGTGCTCGGTTCGAAATGTTCATCGCGCGCTGCTTCCATTTTATGTACTAGTATCTATAAATTTTAATGCCCGATTAGACAGAACCAGTTCCACAACCACACACATTCAAATTTTGGGGAAAAACATTCTATAATTTCGTTCAGGGTTACCCATCACACACTACTGCTAAATGGTGGATGGGGGAACAGGCTCATAAGCGGACCCCCTGTCTCTGTTTATTTAGAAGGGCGTTAAGAAGGGCAATCGTTTTTTTATATTTTTTTTGCTAGCACTGTGATTTAATTTATTTCACCGCTCCAACACTCTTGTGCGATAAGTATATACACCAAATTGAGCAACAGATAACGACTACGCCAAGTATTAGGCAATCGCTTTCCATTGTTTGTATTTATTGCGTTTTCCCTCAGGTTTTTCTTTGGTTAAATTTTGTTTTCTCTATTTGATTGAATTTTAATGGATATTTTATTAATTCAAAATGGTGGCTGAGTAGATTTGTGTAATAGAAGCAGACGAAACAAAAAAAAAGAAGAAAAAAACAAGCAAAATCAGCGACAGTAGGTTGAGTATTCCCCTTAAATTTGAATCAATTGAGTTAATGGGCGGCTACAGCGGGTTTACGGCCTCAGGGCCAAAGCTTTTCGTTGTAACCAACTACATTATATGAGGGGGATTCAATTATTACTAAAAATTGTTTGTGAAGTCATCTTTTGTTACTTCAGACTCAAGTTTCATATCCAAAAATTGATTTTTAATAGTTTTGGGGCGAAGCCATAAACTGGGTTTGTGTTAAGATTGATTGATTTGAGTAGATTTTGTTAAATACTTGGGCGCTATAAAAATTTCGAGTTAAGCCGGCCGGTGACATGGCAACAGCATTTACAATTTCTACTGTACCATCAGCCTGTTCGATACAAATTAACAAAAGTTCTCATAAAAAATGAATCTAAAGATACATTTCCTTGAGAGCACTTCCTCCCTCGGTCTCCCTCTCAATTAACTCAGCATAGCTTTCAAACAAAAAGACCGAGCATTTAAATTTAGATTCACACATCTGTCCGATCTTACTCTGTCTGTCTGTGTGTAGTATAGGCCCTTGGTCGAAATAGCTCTTAATTTGTTTCTTTATAACTTGTAGCAGCATACAATGTTTGGATTACAGCATTTGGCATCTTTTTTTTTTGTATACAATGTATGCGCGTGACTATTTTTATCGCCATGAACAGTTTGGGTATCGTTTTAGTGATTATAAAAATAAAATAAAAAATCTGATGTCGTCAATCGGGTGGCTCACGGACCCCGATTTGAAAATGTGTTGTATGCGCATCGTTCGCCCACGGTAGATGTCAGTTGTGATTGGGTTTACATTGACGAGAAAACCTGTTGCATGACGTGGCCCCTCTTAATGTTACAAGCTCCAGACATGACAATGTAGCGTCCAATGATGACTGTTTGAAGCAAACCACAAAAAAGAACATGGCAGTTGACAGAGGTTTTAGTTCCTGTTGTCTTTGGGTCGAATTATGCACACGTAGCATTGGTTTTTTTTGACAGATAAGTCACTTCAGTTTGGACCCATTTATACCGTGTCTGGGGAAGGGGGAACCCAGTTCAAAAATGAGCTATGACGATTGAAGCGGCTCAAAAGCACACATTTTTTTAAGAAAAATTTATTTTAAAGTGACGCGTATCTTTTTTTCAATCACCGGAACTGTGAACTTTTTAAAAGAACTGAAGTAAATTTTTCGCGGTGGCGTGGAAGACAATTGTTCCGACCTAAACTTGTACACCTCTTATAGTATGCATTCGAAATGAGTAGATCGTGAACTACACTGAACTACATGAACTTACTAGTTCAATGAGTGAACTTAAACAAATGGAAGTGTAAATAATACTTACTTGTGCTTTTTAGCTTAAATCCTTTCATTTTACAAGTTAGTTCATGTAGTTCCGTGAAGTTCACCTACTAAGCAAACGGAGACAAATTGGGGCTCAAAAAAAAGCATTTGCTTTTATTTTTAAGTACAAATCCTACCATTGAACTGGTTAGTTCATTTTAGTTCAGTGAAGTTCACCTTCTGAACAAACTTTCACCAACAGCTTCGTCTGCATGTCGTCAAATAAGATCCAGCTTAAAAAATAATTCCTATTGTATCAGCGGTCTGCCTTTTGCTACGGAAATATGTCTAAAGGCAAAAATCTTAATTTTTTTGAATGTAGTATAATTGTGTTTATATATTTATATATATTTTATTATTTTTTATATATTTATATTTATATTTATATTTATATTTTATATTTTTAATAAATAAAACAAAAAAAAACACTTTTCTTGGTTTGAGTAGAGATACAAAAAAAGTTCTCGCAAGTTCCCGGGGCAAATTGACCACGATAGTGACCCTTACTATTTGTTAAACCATACGCAAAGTTGTAGCTGCAACTATTTGCAATGTTCGGAGAAATTGTAATTTGGTTTAAAAAAGTCGTGTTCCCAGTGCTGACATTTTGGCCTTAAAAGCAAATTTCCTTATGGAATATTTCAATTATTTTTTTCTTATATCAATTAGAAATATTTTTGTTAAAACAAGGATTTGGTAATACAAATTATGGAAACACTTCTGGCAAATTTTTCGAAAATTCAGAAGTAACATCAGCTATAACCCGAGACAAGGAACTTATAAAAAGACTGCAATTTATTTTAAATGCAGTATCATCTAAGGAAGATTCATTTTTGTAGATAAATTCAACGAGTATACCAAAACCACTTCGGATCTTCTAAAAGCCAAATACAGGTACAACCTTCTGACTCCAACACTTCACAAAATTCTGGACCATGTTGGGGAACTAATATTAATCAAATTTTGCCAACAGGGGAGCTCTCAGAAGAAGCACAGCAATCAATGATTAAAGACTACAAGCGATTTCGATACTGAAATACATGCAAGGTTTCACGAAAACGACAAAATGAAGATTTATTCAAGCTATATCCTAAGATGCACTTGTTTCATCTTTAAGACACGTCAGATCACAAAAAGAGCTCATAAAATGATTGCCCAGAAATTAAATTAAATGTATTAAATGTTGAAAATGACGACGATGATGGCAGTTAATTTTTTTCTTTTCTGAAAATTAATTAATTGTAAAAAAATATGAATTGTATACATAGAATACTATTTTATTTTCTTTTATATATTTTGTATTCTATTTGATTTTATTTTATAATTTTTTTCGTCCGTTTACTTTTTTCCTACACTGTCTCATATAAAATATATCACTCAAACAGGTTATAGTATATACTGACGCGCCACAAAAAATACTGTTTAAATTCTTGCTAAAAACATTAAAAATTGGTTCGTTAATTTTATGCCTCCAATGTTGTAAAAAATATTGTTTTCGGTCACCCTGTGAGCAGTGAAATACCCACAGACACTTTTCTAAATGATTCGTAAAATTTTACCTGTTTTTAAAGTTTTTCTTTAATTTTATTCTATTTTAATTAATTTTTCAAAGAAAATCTTACTTCAGCCTATGATTTAGAAACACCCTGTGAAGCAATTTTCTTAAAAATCACTATTTTTATAGGGTTGCAAGTTTTCTTTGAGAATATATCTTCATGCGTTAAAAAGTTATGAATTTTGCAACCAAAAAAAGGAATTTTGGACCACAGTGCGTCGTTGCTTTTTAAGTGTCCATAACCGCTTAAAAAAATCGTTTATATCTCTCCGCACAGTTTTTGCAAACCCCTCCTCTTTATCATGAACTTCGTCACTAGCTTGTCACTTCATAAACACGTTCCTCGACTTCATAGGCCTTCTCAAACTCTATAGCTACTCGCAATATTCCTACCGATCCACCACGCAACCTCTCCACTTTAAACACTCTCGTCACATTTTGTTTACACTTTCGATTTACTAATTTACATTCACTAGTTCTTAAAGGGAGAAACTCTATACGATAATAATTGAACAATTATTGGTGTAGTAAAAAGAAATCCATTAATTTTTTATGAAATTTAAGGGTTTATTTAGCATGTATAGACTGATCCGATCTAAGTCAAATATGCGCCATTTTGTTCGATAACTTTCTGCCATTTTGAAGGTAACAGTGCTTACATGATGGTCGGCTTAAACGATTTCCATATTTTTATCATCATTTTTGACAATTGGCCTTCCGCAGCGTGGTTCATCTTTAACCTCAAAATTACTGAAACGGAATCGACGAAACCAAAACTGCGCATGGTTGGCTGTTCCAGTTACATAAACACTATTCACATTTTCAGCCACCTGACTTGCATTTCCACCTTTATCGGAGAAAAACTGTAAAATGTAGCGTATTTTCTCTTTGCAAGGGTTCATTTTTGACACGAGCGCAAACGAAACTAAATCAATCAAATGCAAAACTGTCAAAGAAGCTGTTTTAGTGGAAACTGTCATCTTTACAACGACATCTGTTGTAAATAAATGAAACAAAAACTAAGCCAGATATAGAGTACTAAAGCCATCTATTGAGGAAATAATGGTTACTAACCTATTATTTAGCGATTTAGATGTTGAAATGTATTTTTTATAATTTTTTTTTATAATTTACAATCATTTCCCCTGCACATTCTAATGAGAAATTATTTTATTTCTTCTCATTACAGGTCAGTATGTGAATGCAGCGAAATGTCACTACCCATAAACAGATCAGCAAAGGCCAAACAAATCATACTCAGCTCATGGAATAGAACAGCAAATATGTTCAATTGATTACGTAAAGTTGCAAAACAGAAAACTTCCATGCATCGCTTAACAATTTAATCCCCCTTTTACTAAACAATGTCCGCGATTTAATGGCAATAGCAGAATATTTTCTGTGCAGTCTTTCTGTCTAACAAATCAGCAGTCTATTGCTAATAACAAAGCAAAACAAAAACCATGTACAAACAAGCGCTCATTGAAAACGAAAAGTATAGCTGGGTACTCTCTTGCATTTGATTTCAATACCGTGTCTTAAATCGCGCACAGCCACCAAAGTCCATAAGCAACCCCACAGGCAGTAAAAAACAAAAAAAAAAAATTGTGCAATATGCAATCAATCTGAAACTAATCAGACCAGCTGGCGGCACATAGGTTTAGCTTTTAAATTTTATTCAACTCAGATAGTTTTTTTGTTCAGATATACACAGAGCACATGGCTTAAAATTGCATTCGACTTGGAGCTTTGCAGTGAAAGGATAGGCTGGCATTTTAAGTGGGATTCAATGTAATCTATTGCCTTGGATGTGGTTTAGACTTTTGTCGGCATTTATAAATCGAAACCGTTCTAGAAGTTGCTGGAAGATGGAGTTGGGATGTTGTTCTTTTTTTTAAATTCTTACAAAAATGTGAAGGAAAGAAAAATGAGGATTAAGCCGTGTTTCTAAGACTTACGATTAAGAAGTCCACACGAAGACGTTCTGCGTCACCTGACAGAGCAGGTCAATTATATTTTCAGATGCAAGACAGACTTTTGTGAAAGGTAGGTCAGTGAAAGAACAAAGTTGAATATTTCTGAGGGTTGAACCGGGAACCTACCGCTCAATTTATAAAGCGACTTGATATTGACATTGGCCCTTAAAATTCACCTCAGTTGTATGGTTACAATTTTTCTTAACGCCAATTACAATTGTTGCCTAAACTTAACGAATATGACGCATTAGTCTCGCATTGATTCTGATGCGTCAACACTAAATATGCATTACAATGTCAAAACTCACCATAGAAGCGGTTACAATTTTGCTTAATTCCAATCACAATTATTGACTAAACTTAACGAAACTGACACCCCAGTAGTGGTTAAAATTTGGTTTAATGCCAATCAGATTTATTGACGAAACTTAACGAAACTGGCACCTTATTCTCGCCTCGAGTTTGATGCCAATGTCAATACGCAACGTAATAGCTTATGCCTTAGGGAAAACCTTAGTAAAAAGAAATATATAAAGAAGAAACTGTACGAAAGTCAAGGAATAGACTTAACGAAAGCGTTCCAATTTTAAACCTTTTATAATTTCGTAATCGTTTTTCCTATCAAAGTTGCTCACAACAAGCTATTTAACTGGACAAAGGTTAGATTTTTACATTGAACATTATTCGATCGTTTCTTCCAAGTGAATATGTTTCTTTCTGAATGATTTATGGAAAATATTTATGCAAATATTAATTTAGATACAGAAAAGGGTAAACATTTGAAAGCAACTCTGCAATTTTTGAAAATTGCCATAACATTTCTGTAAGTTAAATATCGCAAACTTCCTAGACCTTTGATAGTGAAATTGAACGTCTAAACTTAGCTCTGAAACTTAACGAAAGCAAGAAAGTCATATCTGTTGTGTAGATCGGTTAAAATGTAAATCTATTTCGTAAGCTCTTTTACTAGTTAGCGATAGATTATGTTGCTGTCCTCGAGTTTTCTTATTACTAAATATTAATGGTAGACGGCCTTAAGCCAAACCATATATACTAAGAATGCAAAATTGTTAACAATCACTTTTTTTATGAAAAAATATAGTCAATTAAACTAAGCTACCTAGCTGAATGGACTCAACGAATGGTGTTTACTTATTTCCGAAGTTTCTTTACAGCTTCGATAGTTTTATCGATATGACTAGAAGTTTTCTTGGGTCGAGTCTTTTCTAAGACTGAAAAGCAAAGACCTCTCCAAGGATGTGGAAGGTGGAACTACGTGCACTTAACTTAACGACTGTGTTTCAAATTGGCCATAGGAAGAAAAAAATGAGTTGGGAGTGAGTGAATTGTTTTTTGTTTTAATAAATCCAGTAAAAAAAAAACTTAACGAAGGACCCAATTTTGTAATGTTTACAGACAATAATTATTCAGTGATTCCAAAAAATTGTTGTGCAATGGTTGGCTTTCCTGAACGACATAGCCATACAGCTGAAAACAGTTGAACTAAGCTTAACGAAAGTCTGTATCGTACTAAATGATGAATAAAAATTAAAAAAAAAAATTAATAGTACTACCTACCCTAAGCAAACCAAACAGTTAAAAAAAAAAACTTAACGAAGATTCGATTTTGTGAATTCCTTGTCGTTTCGATGTTTACCCAACCTAGATCCCAAGAGAGTCAAACAAAACCCTTTTTGATGAAAATAATTCATTGAACGAAAGTGTCAGTTTTGACAAACTGTGATAACCTCTCGGTCCAAAATCAAAACAACTCAATACACACTGAACGAAATGAATTAGCCAAACGCCTATCTGCCGGAACTGCACATTCTGCAGCATTAGCATGAAAGTAATGCCTACATCCTTGTCAGGGGATTGCCTCGGCCCTCCAAATCGTCCAAAACGATTCCACAGATAGTCGCACTGAAATGGTTTCTCGTTAGCAAATCGTCTTTCACTGTCCATGTTGAAGTGCATAAAACCTGTCGGTGGTGTAAGCTCGAGGCTTGGACATTTTGTATCTCACTTTACTAACATTTATGTTTGAGTGGCGTAAATCTCCAAGTAATTCCGTGTACAGTTTAGCCTTGCTCCAAAGCTGACCTTCACTGAAATTGAAAACGTATACCCACCGCGTCGAACGCAACGATACGATGGTTGCCAATATGCCACTACCTTGGTTGCAACTTTGTTTGTAAGTGAAATAGTTGCGAATACAATTTGATGTGGGCTTGCTCGCGTACAATACCAATTTCCGATGACATTACATGCCGACGTGAAGGGGTGACACTCAACGACTGTCGAGTGAAATCTGATCGAACGTTTTGCATTCGAATAAATCGTTTACCGATGAGCTGTGTGTGCGGATACCTATTTTGTACACCCACCGCGTGCGTAGGAGTTGTTGGCAGTCATACTGTACGAGTATACGCCTCAGCGACACGTTTTGACATTATTTGCATTTAATTTGACAACAAGTTGGTTTTGCGGCAGACCTTATCTCTTTCATCGCTTCATGATTTCATATAAACGAGCTGCAGATACTTTGTTGTAGTGAATGGAAAGTGAATTTGTTACGGCAGCCTTGGGACCGGCTTCAAGAGCTGCCCACTCACTCCACCTCAGCTTCCAACAGAAAGGTACACAAAACAAAGTATCCCCGCCTTAAGTCAACCGCAACGACAAAAAACAACCTAATTAATTAAAAAAAAAGCCGAGGCAAGAACAAAAATCAAAAAAAGAAAAAGAAAGGAAAAACCAACCAACTTTGCATAAGAAAGCGGCCAGTAGGGTATCTCAAAAATATGTACAAGTACAAGTAATCCTTCTTCCTTATGCCTGTGGCCGAAAAACATATCGAATATCGAATGACGATCAAAAGAAACTAAAACAAAACGTTGCAACCGCATGCACACAGAGCGAGTGTATACGACAGCTAATGTTCACAAGGGATAACCATGTTCAAACGAGGGACACTGTCGTCTTTCGGATTATGTTACACAAAGCAACGCAGCACAACAAATGAATACATCATGTAAGCTGTGCTTATGACCATACAAAAAAATAATGCTGACACTGATATACACAAACAAAGTCGAAGCCGCTCCTATCCACTTGCGCATTTGTTTTAAAGCGAAAAGTATCGCGCCAATGCATCTCCCCTGTGGCAGACCTAAGAAACCTCAACGAATGTAAACCAATCGCCCGCATAACCAGAACGCATTAAATCTAAATTTAGTTCCAGCGCGTAATTGAATTTAATTTCGGATGGTTTTATTACCAAAAAGTGCTTTCAAAAATTACCACCACATAATTGGTGGCAGTCGCCCACTGGTGGTAGCCGCCCTGCCACCGTTCGTGCTTCATAATGTGGGCCAATTTGTGTATTCATTAAATCTGGTGGTCATACTAAGTAATTACATTCCATCATCTGAGTTGGGGTTTATGATATAGAGGTGTTATGATTTATGAATGGGTTGGGCAGTGTATAGTCGGGCTTGCCTTAGGTGATGTGCCTGTGGTTTTGAACGAAGTTACTTGCAAATGTGAAGTTTTATGAGGAGTCTTATACAATTCTATGGCCAGGGCTTTGGAGCAAACAAAAGTGGTCCTAACTGGCTGTCCTGCGGAACTGCAATCCAATTTGAGAAATGAACTAGCAAAGACAACCATTAAAAAATGAATTGATGCAAACAAAAGTGGTCCTAACTGGCTGTCTTGCAGAATTCCAATCCAATTTTAAATAAAAACTAGCAGAGACAACCATTAAAAAATGAATTGGAGCAAACAAAAGCGGTCCTAACTGGCTGTCCTGCGGAACTGCAATCCAATTTCAGACATAAACTAGCAAAGACAACCAGTAAAAAATTAATTGAAGCAAACAAAAGTGGTCCTAACTGGCTGTCTTGCAGAATTCCAATCCAATTTTAGATAAAAACTAGCAGAGACAACCATTAAAAAATGAATTGAAGCAAACAAAAGTGGTCCTAACTGGCTGTCAAAGCAAAGACAACCAGTAAAAAATGAATTGGAGCACACAAAAGTTGTCCTAACTGGCTGTCCTGCGGAACTCCAATCCAATTTGAGAAATAAACTACCAAAGACAACCATTAAAAAATGAATTGAAGCAAACAAAAGTGGTCCTAACTGGCTGTCCTGTGGAATTGCAATCCAATTTCAGACATAAACTACCAAAGACAACCATTAAAAAATGAATTGGAGCAAACAAAAGCGGTCCTAACTGGCTGTCCTGCGGAACTGGAATCCAATTTGAGAAATGAACTAGCAAAGACAACCATTAAAAAATGAATTGAAGCAAACAAAAGTTGTCCTAACTGGCTGTCAAAGCAAAGACAACCAGTAAAAAATTAATTGGAGCAAACAAAAGCGGTCCTAACTGGCTGTCCTGCGGAACTCCAATCCAATTTGAGAAATAAACTACCAAAGACAACCATTAAAAAATGAATTGAAGCAAACAAAAGTGGTCCTAACTGGCTGTCCTGTGGAATTGCAATCCAATTTCAGACATAAACTACCAAAGACAACCATTAAAAAATGAATTGGAGCAAACAAAAGCGGTCCTAACTGGCTGTCCTGCGGAACTGGAATCCAATTTGAGAAATGAACTAGCAAAGACAACCATTAAAAAATGAATTGAAGCAAACAAAAGTTGTCCTAACTGGCTGTCAAAGCAAAGACAACCAGTAAAAAATGAATTGGAGCAAACAAAAGCGGTCCTAACTGGCTGTCCTGCGGAACTGCAATCCAATTTCAGACATAAACTAGCAAAGACAACCAGTAAAAAATGAATTGGAGCAAACAAAAGCGGTCCTAACTGGCTGTCCTGCGGAACTGCAATCCAATTTTAGATACAAGGTGGCGCAAAAGTAATCCTCCTATCAGAAAATGCTATAAATTTTGCGATTGGCCCCTAATGTCAGTTCTGTTTTGACATTTGTGTAGTAAACACATGCGAAATAGACGTTAATAAACAATGTTAGGCTACACTGCTTCAGAACGCGAAATATTGGTGACTATTTATTTGAGCAATAATCGGTCGGTGACTTTGGCACAACGTGAATGAGTGATGAGGCCCATTTCCATCTTAGCGGGTACGTAAATAAGCAAAATTTACGCTTCTGGGGCACTGAAAATCCGCGTGTAACCCACGAAGAGCCATTACACTCGCTCAAAGTCACTGTATGGTGTGCTGTTTTCGCTGGAGGAGTCATCGGACCTTTTTTCTTCGAAGACCAAACCAAACCAAACCAAACGGTTACTGTGAATGGTGAGCGCTACAGAGCAATGATCAACGAGTTCTTTTTGCCGCAACTTGATGAATTGGGATTGGAAAACATGTGATTCCAACAGGACGGTGCAACGGCACACACTGCACGTGCCACAACCGATATGCTGAAGGATGCATTTCCCGGGCGCCTAATCTCCCGTTTTGGCGATTTGCTCTGGCCAGCAAGATCGCCTGATTTGACCGCTCCAGACTTCTTTTTGTGGGGCTTTTTGAAGTCGCGGGTTTATGTCAACAAGCCTTAGACTCTTGCAGCTCTTAAAGACAATATCCGTCAAGAATGTGAGGACCTATCGCCGGAAGTTTTGGCCAAAGTGATGGAAAATGCCATAAAAAGGGCTCAAATGACAATCAACTGTGGCGGCGGCCATTTACATGACATCATATTCTCGACTTGATGTAAAAAAAATTAAAAGACCAAATAAAAATAATCCGCAAGAAGAATCAAAGTTTTTCATTTTTTTTTTTAAATTACAGCCAAAAAAACATCGGACGGTTATTTTTGCGCCACCTTGTATAAACAACCAAAGACAACCAGTAAAAAATGAATTGGAGCACACAAAAGTTGTCCTAACTGGCTCTCCTGCAGAACTGCAATCCAATTTCAGACATAAACTAGCAAAGACAACCAGTAAAAAATGAATTGGAGCAAACAAAAGTTGTCCTAACTGGCTGTCAAAGCAAAGACAACCAGTAAAAAATGAATTGGAGCAAACAAAAGCGGTCCTAACTGGCTGTCCTGCGGAACTGCAATCCAATTTCAGACATAAACTAGCAAAGACAACCAGTAAAAAATGAATTGGAGCACACAAAAGTTGTCCTAACTGGCTCTCCTGCGGAACTCCAATCAACCCGTAAAAAATGAATCGAAGCAAACAAAAGTGGTCCTAACTGGCTGTCCTGCGGAACTCCAATCCAATTTTGGATAAAACTAGCAGAGATATACGATCGCGTCTGAAAACGTGTCAAAAACCCTTTGAAAAATGCGTTCAGAAACACGTCTCCATAAAATATGTTGATGAATGTTGAAAGTGACGCTAAAAATAGATGGCGCTGTAAAAATGCAAACGTGTCGTAACAAACCACTGAATATCCATCGCACATCTCCCAATTAAAAAACATCCACGCAGTGATTCATAATTTATTCACACATTATCTCCTTCACTTCCAATCCAATTGTAATTCCAAGTCACACTCTTTTTTCTTAATAAATCAATTAGGCCCGTCCCGACACGTAAATCATCAAAAACACCAACCGCTCTTCTGTGCCCCCATGGCTACAAATTATGAGATACGAAAACAAAATTCGAGCGATTTCCACTTTGAAGATATCGAAATGAACAGTGTTGTCTCGCTGTCAACCACAATCAAAAACAAAAAACCCCGCCTGACAGTCAGCCATCAATCAAAAACGATCGAGCAGCGCGCATTCAAAATTCAAGTGATTCCTGCGATCGTGCGAACATTTCACATACCAAACGCAACATGAATATTAATCGTAAAGCCTCGTCCACAATGTTGCGCCTGCTGCAAGCGCAATTATAAATTAAATACTCGTATTTACCGCCTATAGCTGCTCACGAGCTCATTAGGTATGCCGCGCGGATGAGTCAATAATGAACCAGCGAAAGGATCTGACGAAGAGAAAATACTTTTCCTAATTGATATCCCGTTTGTCAGGGTTTGCATTGCCAATGACCCAAAAATCAATGGATCAGGTCTTTGTGTCCTATATAGAGGCGGAGTGTTTTATGGGACTGGCCCTAAGATGTTTTGGAATTTCACATTTTTTTCTCGTTCGCTGTTCATGTTTTTCAGAACAAGGCCATGACAACAGTGTAAACAAGAATACGCAAACTGTGAAAAAGCGCTTCCGCATAGCTTGCTGTTGAATCAGGTTGCTTGGCTTTTTGTGTTGATTCGCTGAAGATATTTAATTCGGAACAGTGTGGATGAAAAGTGACAGATCGAATATAAATTATTTTTTCAGTTGAAGTGCTATATTGATATTTCTTTAAGCCTGCGCTGTGTAAGAAAAAAATCTTTACAACCTACGAAATTCACGAGTTTTTCACTGTCTTTTAGTTCGCAGTCGGTCCTTTTAGGACTATAGTTTCCATCTCTAGCTTTCAGCCATTCAATTGTATCAAATTTATTTTTAGGAACCAAAGAAAACGCGAAAGGCACCAACGATTTAAGGGCAAACCGAACCTCTGACTTCGGAAGCTTTGTGTTTTTCCGGGGTTACAACGTAAGAACCCCCAGGTCGTAGTCCAGCACAGTTGCAGTGAGCCACATCACCCCCTCTTAACATGATGGTTATTGAGAAACATGCCTCAAAAACCTTAATTTCTGTTGGATAAATACTTCACCATAAGTCCAGTGATCAGAAGTTTGTCAAACGCACACCCTACGATTGTATCGCACACGAAGTGTGCGCTAATGTACTTTTGCGTGCGTTCTGCATTATAAGCTCGCTTTATAGAAAATCATGTTTTTTTTCACAGACTCAAAGAAAGAACTAAAATAAAGCCATACCCCTTGCGCACAACAGTGTGCGCTTACGTATTCTGTAGTCACAGACCGATTAAAGATCATAACCTGTCAATTTTATCCCCTCGCACACTCCGAAATCACACCTTGGCAGACGATTTACAATATTCCCCTGCCTACATGCATTTAGCCCAGCCTGTAAATTCCACCGAAAAAAAAGAATATCCCGCAAACAGATGGCTCCAGGCAGTAGAGTGGAATAATTTTATTTCATCACTTTTCGCTGTTCCTTTTATGATACGTGCTGGTACGATACGATCGCGGCGCGTATTTTGTGAGGTAGGTTCGGCGAATTTTTTTGTATCTACCATCATTGCGCACGTTGTTCTTTGGCAACAAAAATAAATGGGCCACCGAAACTCTGCGTTCAACTCCAAAGCCCAGTAGCTGTAAAAAATGATTTATGCACGCACCGTGATCTTAGCTTGGTGAGATATCTCTTCGATCTTTTGTTCGCATAACAAAGCGGACCGGAATCCACAGTCGGAGGTATTTTTTAGTGTTTTTTGTTTATTATTTCTTAACTCACACACAATCTCAATCACAACCGTTGGTCGGATCAATTAGTAGTGCATTTTATGCTCTCTGCTAACTCTCTTGACATTTTATTGTCAGTTAATTGGCCTGTTTACACCCAGAAAGTGCAGTGCTAAAAATCGACGTCAACATATACGAGAGCCACTCCAACAAAAGCCCATACAAGTTCGTTGAATGATGCGCTGCACGCTGGCACAGTTTTGTATGTAGGTGTGTGCTTTTTTTCGTTGCTATGTGCGATTTATTTTGTCGCGTCATTTGATTTTAAATGCAGTCATTTGCGCAATATCGTTGCCGTTGTTTGGCTTGTTGCATACACACCTCTGCTCGGAGATGTGACAAAAGTGAACTAGGAGAGTAGGTCTAGGTAACGACACCGGCTTTTGTGTGTGCCTATGATTGGGTATTTGATTACGAGAGCGAAATTATCTGTCGAACAGCAATGACACATGTTCATGTGGGCAACGTCAACGAGGGACAGAGATGACGAGATTGTTTGTTTTTTTATTGTTTTGCAGGGGTTTTGACGTTGCGCGCACGTCTATTTGCATTTGGCTTTGTAAATCGTCTCTGTAGGCTTATCTGTGAGAGTTTTGCTGCGCATTTTGGCGAATGGGAATCTATTGCTGACATGGACATTTTGAAGGATAAATTCCTGTCTGTGTGCTTAGTCGAATAAGGTTCGGCTTAGTGATGCTAATTGCGGCCGAAACGATATGGCACATGGCCGTTGTAAATATTTAATGCATTTGAAAGCAAATGGGAGGGAGGATAGAACACACGTTCAAATGTGCGCAAAGCATGAGTGACATGCTCAAAGGAGTGTTATTAGTTCCAAGTTTTATTTCTATCATCTAAGAATAGTACTCTCGGTTCATGAATATAAAGGGAGTGTTTTTGGCTTACACAGTTGTCAAAAATCAATGATGAAAGTCGCAGTTTCCAGTAAACTATTTGTTCTATGTGCGCAATCGCATTTATAAGAAGAAATCGCTGGAATAAGTCACTCGTCGAAGTCTATACACTAATACTCGGTCCACCGAAGAGGGGCTATGTGAAATTTACGCGCACATACGTGTGCGTTTACTGAATCAAAGCACTGCTTTGAAAAATCATCCGCAGCGCAATTTATAGAGGTAAATGACATGTTATTGTTTGCGGATCCTACCCGCCTGATGGCAAGTATCCTTTTCGTTATACAATATTCAACCATAGACGATTACACAAATGGTTTTAAGGTTATCCTTCGAGCGGCTGTGGGGCAGTGGCTCAAGCTCAATAGTTGGTATGCTAGACTACCAGTTTTTATCAGCGCCGCTCCTCGCAAACGTCTGACACACATCGAAGATAATAATTACACATGAATTACACAAAAATATGTATAATTTGTACATTCGCACGCGAAGTCACACCTTAAAATGTTTGCGCACAGTCTAAGTGTGTATATAAAGCGACGTATATTATTTATAAGAGCAGAAAACACGTCAAGGAGATTGTTCCAGCAATTAAATCAGTGGTAAAAAATAAAATATGTGCATTCCACAATTAGCGCACACTCGTGTGCCCAGTTAAATAATTCACTGAAGTGTTTAGGTACCTAAAATAAGTTTCGCCACAATGTTCCATCATGTTCTAGGAATTCTTGTGGTAGCGCACACTTATGTGCGTTACCGATTTTTGTCGGTTATCTCAATACCAAGGCATTTTGTTAACAGTATTACTTTTTTCTGTCCGTTTTGTGCCCACTTTTCACCGTTATTCGATACGAAAGTTCAATAAGTTACCAGTTGCTTCGGATTTCGGTTCGTTCTTAATCTAACCATCAATCAGCCGACAAAGCTGTCCTTGGGCCGCCGTCCAAAACATGTTCTGGCATCTGTTGACTTTTTTCGGTGTCTACTAGTGGTAGATGGACCTTGGGTTTTATAATTCCTCTTTAAGGTCGGTACCTTTGCATTGTTTTTGTTCACCACAGCAGCTCGGACAGGCAAATACTCCAACTACTACCTGACCCCACTTTAATAACCACTCTTTAAACCAAACATGGATCACGCATCTATAAAAAAAATCCTCACAAGTCATCGCCATACATCCCTCAGGCAAACACCTGTGCTGCCATCTACACTGCTCAACTACATACCATTTCACAACTCACCTCTAGAAGGCGCATAATAGCATATAATAGCTCTCCCGCTCCTCGAGTGCATCTTTCGATTGGCCTCCAGCAAAGTGAAAGGTACCACCACAACTGCGACCTCAGGCATATTGCCAATAAATCTCCACTCACAACAATGGTCTCAACTTTGCCTATTATTACCGTCTCTCAGCGGCTGCGCAATAACCTTGTCAACACCAAAACTTTTCCCATCAATAATATTGACAGACGAGTGTCGGCATAAAAATAACACAACCGTTAGGCAAATGTCAAAATGACGCGTCATCTCATTGAAAACGACGCAGTCCCGTTTATTTACGCAACTTGCTCTGTGGCGGTCTTCGGTTTCGGTTTCTTCGGTTTCGGTTTTAATCTTCGCACCACGTTCGGTCTCAATTGGTATATATATGAAGCTGTGTAATGGCTTTCGAAAAAGTAGCGCAAATGCGCCGCGCCGCGTCGCGAAGAGAAACTTTTTCATCGCTTTTATTTTCACGCAGAGACTTGTTGTAAAAAAAAATAAAAAATTCCTGAAGTTCACAATAGACACAAAGACGAAGAAGAATGCGAGAAAAACTGGCAAAAAAGCGAAAGCATTAAAAATAGAAGAGCCATCATGAGTACAACACAAAAGCATGTGTGGAGAAAAAAAGGAACTAGGCTCACCCACCACTATACCGGTGACAGCCGCGCAACCGCAATGCGAGCTTAAACCTAAGCCAGCGGCTCAATTCATCGCATACAACTCGTTTGTGTAATTGCATCTCAATGGGAATGGAAACTGAAAGTGAAGCAACGTAATCCCCTTTACCAACTACTGACAGCGGAAAAAATGACATTTTCGTGACTGTTTATGTTTTTTTTATCGGTGCAATTATTACCTGGCGAGAGCGGTTTCCGCTTTAACTGCAACAAATACGCAAATTAATGTTGACACATCACACGGCATGGCGGATTGGAGGGGGCTTCGCTCTTAAATATGTGTATTTGGAAACGGGAAACCGCCATCTATTGGTTTTAGCCGCATTCATAATGTATTTATGACGGTCTTTCTATATAGGTGGGTACGTATCTTTTGATCGGGGGTCGGTCTAATTTGTATCTACAGGTATTCAAATGGGCATATATAGAGTCGGGTTGGGTTGCTTGTGGTTAAACTTGTTGCAAGAGCTTGTTTGAAAAAATACTAGTACTTATACTGGTTGTTGTGACGTTAAAAGTAGTAATCAAAACGAGGACACAACCTGTCATTTTGTGCTGTCGCAGGTGTTTCGCTTCTGTACTTGGGTGTTTGAGAGGATAGTTGGATATGCACCTATACATTCCCCATGCCGGCCGTGTTGTAATCAATTTGATGTGGTGTCAAGTACGCGCGTTATGAAGAGAAAGGATTTATGAGAGTTATTTAATATTTGCCGATCAATTTGAGGTAAAATTGGGTCAAAGTGTGAGTAGGTAATTGGATGTGGGATTTTACCATTTGCCGGTGGTAATTGGGAGTTCAAATAGTTTGCTGAAGTCGTGGCGGGAGGAGTGGTGACTTGGGTTTGATTGATCGTAGTCCAGTATTATTAGGATCGTAGTTTACCATTCGGTAATCTGTCGATCCACTTACTGTCCAAGTGTCCATCAACCCATCAGTTTTTCCATCCACCGGTCGATCCGTCCATCCGTCCATCCGTCCATCCGTCCATCCGTCCATCCGTCCATCCGTCCATCCGTCCATCCGTCCATCCGTCCATCCGTCCATATTCGTCCATCCGTCCATCCATCCATCCGTCCATATTCGTCCATCCGTCCATCCTTTCAGTCGTTAATCCATCCATACGTCCTTTGGCCAATAAGAAAAGATAAAACTTGACCCAGAAACAAGAGTAATTCGCATGTTACTTCACCCAGCAAAAGCTTCCGATCATAGGTCAGAGAGTATCAGTTAAAACCTCAGCATGACGACTGGCGAATCTTCAAAATTTCCTTCCGCTATTCATGAGCACGACTTTGGAACTCTCTTCTTGGAGACAAATTTACAGAAAAGTACTGATAACTTTTAATAATTTAAGTGCAGAAGTAGCCATCTGCAAGCGTCTACATAGGATCGCTGTAAATTTAGTTGAGTACTCCAGCACACTGACCCTGGTGGTCAGTTGGACTAGCTAGCCATTAATTTAAATAAAAAAAATCGACTCTGAGTAAGCATTTAAATCTGTAAAGACGTTCTATTTAGATGAATCGTAAAGTTGTACATAAAATAGATCCCCAATTTTGAAATTTTAAGTGATCCTATCGATCTTTAATCGACATTCAATGGTCCAATCGAAACCTTCAAAATTTCCGTAACAATTCAGTAGAATGCTGTAAACATTTTCGAAACAAGGACCAGGTACTCGTAGCTTGAAGCATATCACGATCACCGACATGATCACCATGATCGCATTTGGTTGATCATTTCATCCAAAAGAGACTGATGTTTAATGGGTTTTGGCCGACATTTTCTAGTCAATATGATCGCAGATTTGGTTCGATCGTCTAGCTGAATTTTTGGCATGATCACGTTTATTGAAATACTGAAAAATTCAAATCCCTGATCTGGTGGCGATGATCCCCCCATTTGCAAATATTTTCCTTAAATTTGGTTGATCATTAAATCACCAGTACCAGTTAACTCATCGAACTTATTACTATATGCAAGATCAGTTGAAGCGATCGTTTCAAATGTATTGGCGACATTTTGACTAAATACTACTTTGAACGAAGTTAGTTTTTGAACGGTTTTCGAAAACGGATCTGAACATAAAATATTTAGGAAGTTACCAATAGAAATTACGTGGGATCGTTGGAATCCTATGTCGCCTGATCGCGTACATGATCACCGCGAACTAGTTCGTTGATCATTTCTATCCGGATACACACTTCCAATATTAAACTCCTCTTCCTGCAAACAATTTTGTATAAAAATGGAGTTCATAGCTATAAGCACGATCAGTTCAAGTGATCGTATCAAATGTTTTGGAGACATTTTTACCAAATACTGTTTTGATCGCACGATTTTTAAAAACGGATCCGATCGTAAGATCACTTTGATCGATCAATTGACTTTTAGACGGATCGTTTGAATCATATGCCTCCCAATCGCGTACATGATCCCCGCGAACGAGTCTGGTTAATCATTTCTGTCCAGAAGGATATTTCGAGGGCTCCGTCCAGTTTGGTTAAAAATGGAGTTCATAGCTATACGCACGATCAGTTCAAGCGATCGTATCAAGTGTTTTGGAGACATTTTCACCAAATACTGTTTTGATCGCACGACTTTTAAAAACAAATTGATCGATCAATTGACTTTTAGACGGATCGTTTGAATCATATGTCGCCCGATCTCGTACACGATCACCGCGAACGAGTCTGGTTGATCGTTTCTCTCCAGAAAGATATTTCGGGAGTTAAACTCGGTGAAAAATGTAAACCGATCAAATCATATGCCGCCTGATCGCGTACATGATCACCGCGAACTAGTTCGTTGATCATTTCTGTCCGGATACACACTTCCAATATTAAACTCCTCTTCCTGCAAACAATTTTGTATAAAAATGGAGTTCATAGCTATACGCACGATCAGTTCAAGTGTTTTGGAGACATTTTCACCAAATACTGTTTTGATTGCACCATTTTTAAACAGGCCTCGAAAGCGGATCCGATCGTAAAAACGTTTTGATCGATCTATCAATTGACTTTTAGAGGGATCGTTGGAATCATATGTCGCCCGATCTTGTACACGATCACCGCGAACGAGTCTGGTTGATCGTTTCTCTCCAGAAAGATATTTCGGGAGTTAAACTCGGTGAAAAATGTAAACCGATCAAATCATATGCCGCCTGATCGCGTACATGATCACCGCGAACTAGTTCGTTGATCATTTCTGTCCGGATACACACTTCCAATATTAAACTCCTCTTCCTGCAAACAATTTTGTATAAAAATGGAGTTCATAGCTATACGCACGATCAGTTCAAGTGTTTTGGAGACATTTTCACCAAATACTGTTTTGATTGCACCATTTTTAAACAGGCCTCGAAAGCGGATCCGATCGTAAAAACGTTTTGATCGATCTATCAATTGACTTTTAGAGGGATCGTTGGAATCATATGTCGCCCGATCTTGTACACGATCACCGCGAACGAGTCTGGTTGATCGTTTCTCTCCAGAAAGATATTTCGGGAGTTAAACTCGGTGAAAAATGTAAACCGATCAAATCATATGCCGCCTGATCGCGTACATGATCACCGCGAACTAGTTCGTTGATCATTTCTGTCCGGATACACACTTCCAATATTAAACTCCTCTTCCTGCAAACAATTTTGTATAAAAATGGAGTTCATAGCTATACGCACGATCAGTTCAAGCGATCGTATCAAGTGTTTTGGAGACATTTTCACCAAATACTGTTTTGATCGCACGACTTTTAAAAACAAATTGATCGATCAATTGACTTTTAGACGGATCGTTGGAATCATATGTCGCCCGATCTTGTACACGATCACCGCGAACGAGTCTGGTTGATCGTTTCTCTCCAGAAAGATATTTCGGGAGTTAAACTCGGTGAAAAATGTAAGCCGATCAAAGATTTCTCCGTGAAGATCATCACAGATCAGCATCTTCAGCGCAAGACTTTTGTCGATTTTTTGAATATCCTTGTAATTCGCAACCAAATGCAGTTCAATGCAGTTCGCACCCAACATACAGCCAATAATAATGGGCATCTCAACGATTTTATATCTTCCATGGCTTTTTTCTTACTTGCCAATTACGAAATTGTTTTATTTTCTTGTCTCTCCGCATTCAAGTGAGAGCAAATAAAAAAAATTAAACACAATCCAAGGAAACCGATATACAACAGCAGCTTGCACGCAACAATTTTCTAGCGAAATGTGAAAAATGCTGTTTTCCTTAATTATTACGTTTCAACAACTGCACTGCAAATGCGCGGCTGTGTGAATTTTTTTAATTGTATATACCCCTTGTTGTTTTCCTCTCTCTTTCAAATGTTTACTGTTCAGTTAAGTTGCCTACTTTCTCGAAGTAAAGTATCTCGACACGGAACACAATAAAGGTTATCTTAAATTTTAATGTCGCGCCAGACCGAAAACAACCCGGAAAAGCAGCACAACGAAACGTCAGCACTATTGCTACCGTTTAAAAGTTACCTTTTCTCAGTGGCATTCAGATGGCTAATTGTATCTTCAGCTAACTGTTCAGTTCAGTTATGGTTGTTAATTTAAATTTGTCTCTTTGAAGTCGAACATGCCAACTCACTGTGCGCAGACGCAAGAGGTTAATTGGCGGAATGATTAAAAATAAATTTACAATGTCTTGGACTATTTTTTTTCGTTATAACGGCAACGGACCAGATTTGTGTATTTCGCAGTCTAATAGTCTGCGAAATTAGTTGAAATGTTAAAAGAACCATTAAATATGATTGCGCCAATAAACGAGAAATAATTACCGCCATCGAAATTGAATTGGCCAACATTTTGATGTAAATACCAACACTTGAGCCATAAAAAGTGGCACACGGCGCAAGTGGGCTCACCTGTGCCTGCGATGAACACATCTCGAGCGTTTCTGCACGTAGGCAAAGATCACCGAGGACACTGAGGCAAAAGAGAGAACAATCTTTTTCGGAACCAGTCAATTTTCAAGCAGATCATTATGGTCAACATCATCGGCCTCCGTCGTCGTCGTCGTCGTCGTCGTCATGACAACAGAAATCAGCACAGAAACACAACACAATCGAAGCAGGAACCTCACTGAGCTGTGTGTTCGCATGTGCGCTTTGGTCAGGTTTGGTTTTTTTTTTTTCTTTTTTCTTGTGTCTGTTAGGCTGGTTTATATCGGTGCACCTGAATTGGGTGATGCATGCAAGCGAAGATATTGCACAATATCTACATCGCAAGTCGCTCATGGACGTCCAGTACGCGAGTGACGGAAGTGATGGACAGGGTACGGTCGGAGGTTGGTGTACTCAAGGAATGAGCGGCATGGTGAATTTCTACCCTTTTTGGAGAGTTAATTGCGATTTGAATTTGAAACGAGTCCATCGGACGTCAGTGGCTCGGTTTGGATTTGAAGGCAATTTTAGAAATTGTTGATCATGTGGAAAGTAGGTCAGAGGAACAAGGAGATCGTAATGAAATCGTGTTCAATGGATTATAGTGTGGATACGTATCTATTTCAGTAACCTGTGCCATAAGTCGGAGTGATTGCAGTGCTTGTGCGTAAGACAACGCGTACAAAAAAGTGGGCGCAGCGGACTGTTTACTGCCATTGGGTGGTCAATTGATTGAAAACGGATTACATCCCCCAAATCAAAAATGGCTGGAATGTGAATTGGAAAGAATTGTGTCTTGCGCACATAATTTTTTTTTTCTCTGTATTGCATGCATAGTGTGCGCTTTCATGTGCTAATGTGCGTTTACAGAATTGAGATTATTGTGAAGTTCCATTGTCGTAGAAAAACCTTCAGCTCTAATGTGGTCATGCGCACATTGCCATGAAACAAAATCTGTAGGATTTTTAGTCTGATTTAATCGTGTGCGCTGGTAAAAATGTGATTTAAGGGGCAACAGGGAAAGGAAATTGTTCCGAAGAAGTCTCAAAATTTCTTTCGAAATTGATGATCAGTTGTATTTTGATGTGCGCAAAATTTTGGAAGTGTGAAGAAAGGACTGTGACTTAGTTGGATATTTTGTGTAATACCCAAAGTGTGTTTTGACACACAAAAATGTTTTTTTTTTTTATAACAAAAGATGAGCTCATCCTGTATTTAGCTTAAGTAATCGGTTATTCTCGCCTCGGCACAGTGGCTTTGTTTGGTATATTGCACTATTAAACGAGGGGTCTCAGCTTAGAATACCGAAAAATTCCAACTTGAGATTTTTTCCACTTAGCCACCTCTTTCGAACGTCTGAACGTCTCCGATGGTGTAACCATCATAAAAGAGCTGCTGAACTAGCATTTTAAACTCGGCATAAAATTGTAGATCCCTTCCATTCGACCGAAAAATTAAAAAGTCACACAAAACGAACGGTTGTGAGAAGCTGTTCCTGTCTTTACGGGCTTTACCTGGTGCTCTGATTAGTGTACTGTGTGAACTGTGTGAAATATGCACGGTATCATATTACAACATAACAAGTTGCAGGGAAGCGCACATCCATGTGCGCAACCGTATTGGATAGTGAAAATCAATATAATAAGTCCTTAATTACATTTAAAGCGGTTAGGAACTTGGTGGGACTACATTTTGTTTGCGCACATAAGTGTGCGTTTTGCTAAATTCATGTTTTTCACGCGGACTTAATGTTTTCGTATTGGAAGAGTGTGAATATGTTCTGAGCATAACTGAAGCAATGGAGTATTCAGCTTGAATTCATTTTAAATAAAATCTTTTCTCCGAAACTAAGCATGTTGAAAAATTCCATAAATGCTAATAACCTTTGGCAAAAAAAACTGTCATGATCTTTCCTAGCCCTTAACAACCTCAAAAACTGTTCTGTATAGTGTTACTAAAAATGATTTCCACTTTTCTCATTTCAGGTGAGTTACAACAAATTGCTACCGGCATTTACCTGCCAATTTTCGTAAGTAATTATCCACACAGGGATCTACACATTCAAAGGGCCATATACAACTTATACTTTACCCTGTCAGTGATCCATAACACTTCCGGTTCTATTATAGCCATTCCACACAAATTACCATATCACTAGGCAGTGAATGCGAAAACTCGAGAGGATGATGAGAGGCGAAAAAAAATCACGCACAAAAGTGCAAATAATAATAATCAATTCACCCTCAGTCTTCGTCATCAGCGCAGCGTCATCGTTATCAAGAACCACAGCAACACGATCACTTGAGCTAACCTCATTTAATCAAAAACGTATCTGTCAGCTTATACAATGCGAATTCGAAGTATCTGTTAACATGGACAGTGAATGCACTCAAGTAGCACCCCCACTGAAACAGAAAGCACGGGTAGATTATGATTGACTGCGACGCAAATGTTGCATATGCATGCGGAGATGTGTTGTTTGTTTTTTTCATACACATGTTGCATTTGAATTGCAAATTTTTTCATCATTACGAATTTGTTTTTATTTTTACTTTATTTTTTTCTCGAGGCATGAAAGAGTATTGCAAAAAAGCAAACACGAATTCCATTCATTAAACACGGTCAGAGAGGTATTTCTATATTTTTTTTAATAGTTTATTGTGGGAGAAGGCGTTTAATTAGGCAGAGACCAGTGGAAGTTTTTCCTGGACATTATGACAGTAGATGGAGACCTTCCACCTAGAATAACCTGATATTAGATATACTTTGATAAATTGTTTGTAATAAATTAAAAGCAACTCGGCAGGTTTTAATTGAGCCGACTGACGCGCAGGGTAGCTAATTAGGAATAGCGAACAAAATGAGACTGTGGGTGTGGTTGCGCTCATAGATAAGTTTTGGCGGTTTAAACCAGGAACTTGTTGAAATAAAAAATGGTATAAGAGCAGCATTTCATCTGTCTATGTTTGGTGTGCTTACTGTTTTTGCGGTTATTTGTGAACAATAGATTGCAAATTCCAAGCGATGGGTTGGTGCAAAACTATGGACCATAACAAAATAGCTATCCGTGCTTCAAACCAATCAGTCTTTCAACTGTAGACTGTATTCGGGTGAAGCTATTTAAAGTTTGTCAAATTTCACTTTCTATTCTATATTTTCGATGTTCTCTCTTTAAATCTTTCGAAGGTCTTAAAAGAGCTGAGTGCGTATTTCAAGCCAAACTCAGGTTAAAACTGGCCCATCCATAGTGATGGCCCATTGTGGAGAAAACGGTTGTCCCTAAACAAGTTTATAAAAAATGTTAACAACCCTTTTTTAGAGCAGGGCTTTTAAGGGTTTTTTTTACTGATGTGGTACCGCATAATATCAGACCCCTTAGTAATTCCCTTTTGTATAGTTTGACAAAAGACTGATTTTTGTACTGAAAAGTTTATTACCCGTGTCCATTTTGTGTTGGAATCTTGTATGAATTTTTTCCCTGCTACAGCGTGCAAGACCTGATACTCCGAGAGGTATCAGGCAGTTCGGAAACAGCTTTATTTTTCCCTGGAGTGCCTTAGTATCCAGGGACCCAACAGAACAATACGATAAAATCTTCAAGACAGCGGTTCATAAGCTTCCATAGTTTTGTTGTTGCCGTTATTGCCTCTATATCTGCCGATAAAGAAGGTCAAACCTTCTCCACCTATCAAAGACTGACATCGAGGTGCTGAATTCACAGCCAAAACCTCGGCCTGAAAGTTACTATAGGGTATGGAAGATATAGCGAGAGGTAGGGACGAATTTTTATTTGGCCGAGGGTGAGACAAGCTACCCTACTCTACTAACAGTTTAAACCAAATTTCACAGAAAGTTCCTTATTATTTATAAAAAAATACATTTTTCGCCCTTTTTAAGAAGGTTCAGTCTAACTTTGTTTTTCACTTAACCTTGTTAACATGGAGAGGTTTTAATGTCCCGCAAAAGTGCCTAATCATTTGGATATATGAGTTTAAAAGACTTCGGGGCAGCCTTTGCCGAGTCATAAACGCTCTCAAAGAAAGATTCAGACAGTGAATTTTTTTAATAGACTTCGGGACAGCCTTTGCGGATTCATGAAGGTTCAGGAAATATTTCATAAAATATTTTTAAGCGAATTCATACAGACTGTCGAAAGAAATTTCCAAGCAGCGACATTTTTATCTATCGTTTAGACGCCGCAGTCCATTAATTTTTATTCTGACAGTTTGTTTGGTATGCGCAAACGAATTTTGTAATCGATCCGGCTAACAGCCAATGACAGCAAAAAGGTGCCTTTAAAAGATGGATGAAAATTTAACCCAACTTTTTGGCGTTGTCTAATAGGAGTGCATTTGTATAACAGTTCCGAAGATTCTAAAACAATTTCGAAAATATTTGATCATAGTCTTCTTGGTCGCAGAGTGGATTGAGTAAGAAAGTGTAGTAACTTGTCTGGTATCTGACTTGTCACACGTATGGTACGGTGATATTTGGTGTTATGAATAACACGTAGCAATAGCTCCTAATGTCAAACGAAATTTCGAAATCGAAGCATTTGCCACGTTTCGTATGAATAAAAACTGATTTGAGCGAACACTAACTTTTGACATGTTCGAAAAGCCTTTTACTTAGATCGGTATGAGTAGAACGTGACAATTGCTACGAAAATCCGAGCCTGCTATTTAGCTGACTCCGACACTTTGCTTAATATTTTGTACATTTTGAATTTTCGATGTTTTATTTTTATAAATAGCTAAATTAAATTCTGTTTGCACAGGGAAACCAACAAAATATCTTAATTTGAAATTTTGAAATTTGGACATATCTCGAAAACGGTCCATACGATTGTAACAAAAATTCATTTCTAAGGTAATATGGTCATTTCTAACTTAATGGAAAACTCAGTTTTTCTCTGTATTATCGTAAAATGGAGTTTTGAAGAAAGTCATTTTTGAAAAATATAGTTTTCCCTAGTTTACCTCAAAACGTATTTTGACCGAAATACAAACTTAGAGTAAAATTGATGTTTTCAAAATTGATGCGTCCTTAATTTTCAATTCGAATCACTGGAAACGCTCACTTTAAAAACTGCTCATATCTTTAAAACCCCATTTTCGATTTCGATAAAACCCTAAAAACCAAGTAATGCTTACATCCCGAACAATAACTTGTGCTCAGTTTTCAGCTAAATAGTTAAGCAATACCATTTTTCAAACTAAACATTGCAATATTTGGTATTTTGTCTGCGAAATTTTACAAAAACCGCTCTAACGATTTTGACCCAAATACATATTCAAGATAAAATCAGTATTCGAAATAAGATACGTACTTAGTTTTTCTCAAAAAATTCGAAAAAAGTATTTTTTCTTTAATTACTCATACTTCCCAATCTATTTTCACATATCTATGCTAAATTTTTGTTATAATCTCCCCCATTTCCGATGAAAACGCAATAACAGCTACGCAAAACTTCATTTTAGCAATTATTACCCTGTCTTCAACCTTGTTGAATATGCACCTTAAAATAATTGCAGCCACTTCCTTTCACAATTAGAAACTCCCACTTCATTTGCACCCATTTCTTTTATCTAGCATCGGTTCTCAGATCTTTACCTACCTACTTAATAAAATAAGAAGACAACCAACCAAATTTTGATAACCGAGAAAGTTACGTTCGACCCAGTCGTGCACTTTATTTTTTATTCTAATATTATTACTCTCAAATTCAGTTACATTTTTCACAATAAAAAAGAGACACACATCAGCTGCTCGGAATGAGAGCGTCGGCAAGGAAGTGACGTTTAAAATTCGTAAGTGCTGCCAATAATCAATGATTTTTTAGCGATCCCTTTACGCAGAGCAAAGAAGAGTTGATAATCAAAAACGACAGTCAACTATCACCTTAGCCGATTTTAGCCCAGATCATAAAAGACATAAATTATTGTAAACTTTTTTTTATAAATAAAGTCTATTCCAATCTCGCCCTTGTTAAATGGAAAGATTCATTTTAACATCGGAGACAGTAGAACATAAAGGAAAAACGTAAAACGAACCAGCCCGTTTAAAAATCAAGCATATTCCCCCGGCCGTTTTAAATTTGTTTGATTTGGAATGTCAGCATACGAGTATCGTTGACCTTCATAGATATTTACAAGCCCAATACTTCTGTTTCTATTCTTCAAATGAAAATGTCTGTAGAAATTTTCTTGTAACACAGAGTACACCACTCATTGGCAAAGTTGGGCGCCGAAAACTTTCACTTTCGACCAAACAATTTAAATGCCATTCACCGTAACCCCAAAGTTGTGGCTGTTTCCTTTTGAATTTATAAATTTCAAATGAAATAAACAATCGTCCATATATAAATATGTAAGTTATGAATTGTGATGTGATTTAATGATCTCCCCGTCGAAGATATTCGCCTTGAATATCAACGACACAAACAAGATTTCATATGCAGTGTTGGCCTGTTCCAAAACCCAACGAAAAAAAAATTTATAACCGCTGATTGCCCAACACGAAGTTACATATGTCCACTTGGCGGCGAATAAAGTAACTTTTCAACTTTTACTAAGTGCAATGGAATGTAAATGATAGGTCGTCACATAAACTGATTGTGGTAATTGTTTTTAAATTCAATACAAGTGCAAAAACCCACAAAAAAAACGAAAAAAAAAAACAGACTTCAACTCAACTCAAGAGCAACCTTCTCTTTAAAGCAACTGCGAGTGTGGTCAAAACGTTTTTAACAATCATAAACCAGAAATCGCTGTCCAAGGTGAAGTACGCCTGGCAAACAAATTGCGGAGAACAATAAGAAACATCGCACAAAACATAAAAATGAAACTTATGAATACGAAAATATCCGCTAGAGGTTACCGAGCACATTTAGACACTTTGTCAATTGGTTTCAGTGCATCGCATAAGTGGCTTTGGAAGACTAAAAATAAATCTGCTAATTAGCGTCGAGCCATGGTGTTAATTTCTAATGTTGACTCTAAATCCAGTTCAGTAGGTTCGCTCTATCACTAATTATAGACAGGAACCAGTTTCGGATGTAAGGCACGGGAATAAATTCATATATCATGCTTAAACTAGTTTTCATAAATTTTTGTAAGCTCACGCCGCGTGTGTGTGTGCGATATGACAATTTGTGATGCTCAATTTGAATGAAGATAATTTTTCGAATCGCATTTGAGATATTAAATGCTGATATTGGATTTTAAATGGAAATTCAAATTTGTTTGTGTGTTTTTGGAGGGAAAATACTACACGGCTCTGAGATGCATATTTATGGCGACAGTGGTTTGCATATAGTCTCAAGCTGTAACCATGAGAAGACATATAAACAAAAAATGTATAGAAACAAAAAATGTATAGTCGTGGAAATTCTACACCGAAATGAAAGTGTGCGCAGCAACCTCTGCGGCTTTTAGGAAACTTTCGGTAGGTAGAGATAATTCCGCATTCAGATTTCTATTGTGCTGTGTTGACAGAAACAGCTTAAAAACGAGGCTTACTAGATATTTGTCGACTTACAAGTGAAACAGTAGAATCTGTTAGAACCTGATCGCCTTGCAAAGACCGCTTAAAGCTCTGAAACTTCGATTTACACTCAATTAAAATAGACTTTATATATATAAAAATGCATGTTAAGGCCTAGCGCGCAGCTGTTTCGGAACGAAAAATCCCATACAGAAGTAGCTAACACAACCTCAAGTTTGGCTTAGAGAGTTTTGAGTACTCTGTTTGGTTTTGGTCCAGCAAACTCTGGACTAGTGGCGGTAGAAGTCAGGGTAGAAAGTGCTGCAAGTTCCTTTTATCATGTGTCGAATTATCGCATCCGTGAGCGAGCAAGACGTCACTAAATTGTGTGTTGATCTTACATACAAAACAACAAAAAATTACGTCACGAAGTACTCGAAAACGGATGCGATAGGTCAACCCCCTAGGCTTCTGCGAATTTTGACAAATAAATTTTTGTCTCACTTTTGAATATAAAGGCGACAAATCAATTGACGAATTCAAATTTGATTAAATAAAGCTCGATTTCAGTAAAAATTTAAAACTATAAAATTGCAAGCTTGCGACTTATCCTATAAGTGACAGAATTGACAAATCAGTTTGACATTTTAGCTAGAAAAACGTCAATTATCAATTCTGTAACTTCCTTCCTCCTTCAGACAAGTCACATGCTTACAACTTCATAATCGTAAATGGGTAATGGTCAGCAAAACATTGCAATGGGAATTTTGAAAGCGATATTTCCAACACAAATTTTAAAGGATTATTCATATATGTACATGTAGCTTTCGATATAACTCACAATTTTTGCTTAAAGAAAATAAGAAATGCACCTTACGTTCTGACAATCAACGCTTTAGTATTAATTAGCAATATAAACGACATTTTTACCGCCAAAAAACCGGCCCTTTTTTGTGACACTTCATTTTGATATTGAAGAAATTTTGACATTTAACTTTGAATGCCGATAAACAATGATGCGAAACAATTAACTCTTAAAAACGTATCCGAGGTTATACACAAAAGTACTAGCACTACAATCTTAGAATTATACAATAAAACTTTACGATTTTGCAATTAAAATTGATAAAATATCGACAGAGGAATCAGCAGAAAATATTAAGAGCTAAATTGAATATTCTCCAAAGTTTTTTAGTAAAGATATGCTGAAAAAAAAAAACATAATATATTCTCTTGGATCCAAGACTCCATTTGGCCTGCGCCATCTGGTGGCAAATGCATATTTTAAGTACATTTTAATGTTATATCCTACGGATATAAGTGATTTTGTCCCATCCCCTCGTTACGCAATCAGAAACTCCGAAAATAACCGCATCAATTGACGAGTGGAAAAGTTTTCCTGCGACACCTGGTGGGTAAAAAAAGGAAATGTAGAGACCTAGAGAATTTTGACGTCTGTTTGTTTTGCAAAGGACTTGGATAAGGAATACGTGTGTTTCGTGAAAGAAAATTAATTATTTATCTATTAAAAAGTTAAACAACTAATTGAAAACAAACTTAATCTGCAATTCTAAGTACTACTTGTCCGAAATTTGTATAGTGTGAGTCAATTCATCTGGTAAAACTAGCACAAAAATCGGTTCAAAGAAGTGTTGAATGTAATGTAAACAGATAATAAATTTGCTTTTGTTTACATATTTTGGTTGCTTTTTATCTTATAAAAAGTGTGTTAACTATGATTTTTACGATTTGCTTGCTTTGATGATGGAGGATCCAGCCAGCTTAGAAGTTTCTAAGGATGTCACAATATCGCTCTGTGAAGTAATTGACTATTTCAGTGGTGTTAAAAGGTCTATCCGCGAAGGCTCAGAAATAGTGAAAGGAGTTATATTACTCAACTCTGAACATATACGCGTAATTATTCCTAGTCAACTGCAAAGCAAAATACTCGGAATGCTGCATGAAGGTCAGTGGGGAATCGTACGAACAAAACAACTTGCTCGCCGCTATTGTTGGTGGCCACACATTGATAAAAGCATCGAATCAAATGTAAAAAAATGCACGATTTGCCAATCAGCTGCAGTCGATCCACCCAAAAGAATTTGTAAACTGGCCCCAACCAGAAAAGCCATGGTAACGAGTCCATATCGGCTTTGCCGGTCCATTTTTAAATCAAATGTGGTTGATTTCAAGATTTCCATTTGTCATTTCATTGAAACATACAACTTCCAATAACACAATAAAAGCACTGTCGACAATTTTTGCGCTAGAAGGAATACCGGAAGTAATTGTTAGTGACAATGGGTCTCAATTTTCATCGAAAGAATTCGAAGACTTTTGTCGTTTCAACGGAATAAACCACATACAGACAGCACCATTCCATCCGTCATCAAATGGAGAAGCTGAGCGATTTGTTCGCACATTCAAAACGAACTTGAGGAAGATATACGAAGAGGAGAAGTGTATTGACAGCGCCGTAACAAAATACCTGATGACGTACAGGACAACGCCAAATCCAATAACTGAAAAAACTCCTGCAGAAATTCTCCATGGAAGAGAACAACGAACCATTTTATCACAAACGATGCCGAAAAGCAAAATCAACAACAGCAGATCAGCAAGGACAAAATTTGCTGTTAACCAAGCCGTCTACGTGCGTAATTTTGCCAGAGGGCTGTGAATTGTCTTCTGCATTTTCTATACAAAAATAAAAACTTATTATTCACTTTTATATCACTCACTTTTAAGATATTATTTTTCTGTTATAAAATGAGTTTTTTTCTTATATTAAATGTATATTTTGAATTTAGTACACAATTTCTCACAATAACTTCTCGATTTTTCATAGAAATACATACAAGCTGACAAAACCTATAGCAACCTACCGATGCGAAAATTTACCGCCAGGGGCTAGCCTCCATTCGTCAATAACCGAAAACCAACAATGGTCGCGTTCAGAACACTCAATAGCAAAGGGTCGCGTTCCCAAACCTACAGCTCAAAAATCTCACATTTACAACTCAATACCAGCGAACAGTCATGCGAATTACTCACAGTAAATTTTTGCCTATACGTCAAGTAGTTAATTATATAAACAACCTTCGCGTAATTATACCAACCTAACCCAATTCTCGTCATTCGAAAAGCCGTTACCTTATGTCTGGGACAGTGTAATTAGCATCTCATTTATTTTATTACCGCAATCGTATACTCGTTCTGAAATAATTGCAGATACTTTCCCCTAATTTGACGGCCGGCCGGTCCGACAGCATTATCTTAAAATCTCCATCAATCTTATTTAGCCGCAGAAATATACAGCTCGGTCCCGAAAAAGACTTTCAACTTCGGCTCAGAGACGAGTATAGTGTGGAGAAAAATGCGAACATGAAATATAGCTCAGTCATTTTCACTTAATTAAACACTAATAGGTGGAAGAGGGCGGTCTGCGCACCGGCCTCGGGAGGGGAATCCATATCCATATCCATATCCATAACCAGCCAACAACGTTCGACGCACACGGCTCGAGAACGCATTTCACTAACTGTTCATGACTTCCGCATCCAATAAATTTCGTATGCGTTTCATGTACACGCGTGTGGCCGACTGTGACTAGATTCCCCCTATAACTGGAGAGGCAGCTCACAGAGCCCAACTCGCGATCGGCTCTATATGGCCAATGTGTAGTGTTCGGATTCGGCGTTGGACTCGATCAAGACCAATGGTACTCAAGGGGCTATCTGTACGTACGACGTGACTGCGTATACCGTTAAAACCAAGCACAACACAAGGAAGCAAAAAAATGGCAAAGAGAGCTACGCACAGCTGTTTTCGCAGTTTAACAATCTCACCTCTCACACTCCTCAGCCAGAGCGATGTTGAAGGCTGCGGTACGCTTTCTTTTTCTTTTGCTGCTGAAAAATGTCTCACGACACGATGAATAAAAATGATTCGTTGTGGCGCGGCGGCGGTGGTGTTGCCACTGCATGGTGCAAGTGAGTAACTGGATTGTAACAACCTAAATAAATTGGTTTTATTTAATTTTATTTATTGCACCTTGGACTACTTAATTAATCAAGCGATCGAGTGTGTGCGGCGCCGCACATACAAGTACGAGTATAACTGCACAAAGCACACACCACACACAAGACACCAGTAGGAATTGTAACTTTTGGGATTGATACAGTTTTTGGCAACGCTAACTGTGCGGTTGAATGTTTTTTTTTGAACGATGGATGTGCTCAAGTTAATCTTGATGTATGAGGTGTAAAATATGCCTCTTAATTGTTGGTGGTGCTTTTTCGTTGCACACACTCGCACACAAACGTACACCTGTTGTAGGACTGTAGCGAGTCCAGTCATGCGAGTAAGAATGCGTAACTGATTAATGAATTGCAGCGCAATTAATTTTAATTGTTGGCAGCACTTATGTGTCAGTGAAAGTGAAGTGAATTTTCGTTTTCAACGTAGAGATTTATGATTTTCGACAACAGTTTTACAATCGAGTGCGGAACGCGTGTTGGCTTTCGATTTGAATTGGTTGGGGTTTACATAGACCGTTGGGATTTTTGGCTGTTGATTTGCTTGCCTTAGAAACGGGAGCAAAATTTGTCTAGGAAAGTCTAAAACCCATTAGAAAATGGAGTCTGAATGAATCAGAAGCCCAATTCATAAATTCTGTCCGAATTTAACCATCAATGCGAAGTAGCAAAGTCTTCAACCCATCAGCAAATCAGATGCCAAATTCTTAATAGAAGAGCGGTAGATAGCAAAGACTCCTTAAAACTAGCACATACCGGAACCATTTACCTCTCAAGTGTAGAGCCCGTATGACACTAAATTCATTTTTTCATTTTGCATGCTTTTTGAAAGAAACTAGAGAAAAATTAGAACGAAAATTCCCGATAGGAGTGAGTGCACTAATTTTTCTACACCAACCTTATCAATGTAGACACGTCAAAAAAAATACTTTACAATCAGCTTTTTTTGACATTTCAACATTATTTGCAAAAATAAAAAAATAAATTCATTTGGAAATTTGTGGTTGCCTTACAGACAATTGCTAAGCCTTTCGTTAAGCTCTTTTTGACTCTTTTACACCGAGCTGACTTTTCTACAAGATTTAAAATTTAATTTGAAAAAAAATGAGAAACAAATTTAAACTTGGCAACGTGCTGAAATCTGAAAACCGTGTGTATGGAGAAAGAATTAACGACAAAATGGAAAATGGAATTGTTGCATTCAGTTGGTGATTATCAAGGCGAACGGGACGAAATAAATAAAATTGAAGTTTAATAAATTATCGGAAAGCATTTTATTAACACAAGTTGTATGTTATTGTTTTGGAAAACCAACAGCTATTCACCTTAAAAGCTTCGAATACTCTGGTCGATATTTGATGCTTAAACAAAATGACTCAAAAGTCTAATAAAGAATTTCTGATGTAGTTCGAAATAGCTGTTTGTTGGAAAGACGTATTTTTTTTTTTGTAAAAATCTGTTATTTTCTCAAAGAAACACGAATCAAACTTTAGCTCGTCAAATTTGTCGCAGTTCTTTAAGCGAGGAGTGTCTTTTGCAACTCTCGTTCGCCCTTTCAAAAGTTATTTTAAAGAGGACATCGCACTAGTCCCGCCATTTGTAGTAGAAGTAGGTGTACGTGGTAACTAGGTTCGTAGATCTACAGATTTAAAAGCGTAACGAAAAACGAAACGCTATATTTCGCTTTCACTGAAATGCTTGTCAAAGAATCTAAATCTAAGGTTAAGGCGTAAAAATGTATGAAGCATGAATACAAACTTATTACATTCACTACTGGGGGCGTGAGGGTAGCTTTAAATCGCGTTTCACTTTTCGTCACCCTAATATTTGGCAGAGTATGTAAATACCTTAAACAAAACTTCCCAATTTAGCCGTTTGTAAATAACATTAAATTGAAGGTCTCTTTCATTCGTCACAAGACTCACAATTCACATAAAGGAAGGTTTCCTACGCCTAGAGCGCGCTTTCCAAAAATTAATTTTAATCTTTATGACATACTATATCATCACTTAGCGGATACAACAACCACATACACCGAACCAAGCCTATAAAATTGAAGTTTCAAGCAGCAAATGGCCTTAAACCTTTACAAATCACCAGTCGGCACTCCCCCAAAGTCAAGGTTCCTCTCCAATTAACCACTAAAAAAAATTTCCCATTGTTTTTTTCTTGTTACTGTATTTATTTTTTAATCAAAACCACACGATCAGTAAATTTCATGTTACACCGATTGTAACAATAGACATGTTAACTGCTCCATGCAAACAATGCCAACTATACAACAATGTAGTCTGACTCTAAACAACACACGCATCAATCTCACATAACAAGTATAGGCATAGTATCTCGAACGCACATTGACATTGGACAAAGTGAGCACACAATGTTTTGTGACGCAATACGAGTCGCTTTAGCCTCCGGCATGTTTTTAGAGAGTTGGCACTTATCCCGTGATAAGTGTTGTTTACGGAAGTGATGCAACGGGCAGTGGTGGCCTTCTCAAATTATAATATTTTTTTTTTAAGTTTGCCTTTTGATTTAGTAGCTTGTGATGGAGTCGTGTTTCGAATGAGTGACGCTGTTGGATACACTCGGAAAAATATCCATAAATGAGTACATTACTCAGTTGAGGGGCTAATTTGTACCGATCATGAGGTGATCTGCGAATACTTGTAATGTTGGAGGTATCCGATAGTTGGTTTTATTATTGTTAGCAAATCTTGTTTAGTACACAATCATTTAACTTAATGAAGTAATTTATGGTCGGTTGTAAGCGTTGATTTGGCGCGAGTAATTAAAAGGTCGTTACACTGGTAATAAAAATGAGCTGCGTTACGACTACTGAATTGTATGGTGAGCAGCGAGTAGTTTGTCGGCCGAAATTGACAACAAATCAATTTATTTACCGATTACAGTGGCTTGGAGATAAACATTGCTAGCCTGTAGTAGTGAGTTAAATTTTGCTTATTTTTTGTGCGATTAAAGTCGGTAGCAATATGAATCGTGACATAGACAAGACACCCATGCAGCTCATCTGCGGTACACGTTATTAGCCAGACAACTCATCCATAGGCATTTCATGAAATTGTAAAATTTTTCGGAATAAATTGGATATTCTTGGTATTCTACTTGCGTCAAAAGCTTTTAGCGCGAGCGAAGCGAGCCAGTTCCCTCATAAGCAGCTGTGGATGAAATGTCTCACAGATGAGCTGGTTCAATTGCTTTGTAGATCAGTTATATCTGCATATGTTACATATGTCTTTTTAATCCACCCACTAGCACCACATTGATTTGCTTGCTTAATAACCCTCGAACTTCATAAAAATCGACTGTGGATGAAATGTCCATGGCTGGGAAGGTCTGACAGATAACTTTTCCATTTCAATGATTTAGAACTGAAAATCGGATCCCCAATAAAAAAATAACGCAATTGAAATTTTTTGTTCAATTGGTTCGGAACTTAGCTGCAATTGCAGAAAAATCAGCTGTGGATGAAATGTCCATGGCTGGAAAGTTCTGACAGATAAGGTTTTCCATGTCAATGACTTAGAACTGGGCACTAGGAGGAAGTAATGTTGTTGAAATCCGGTGGCTCCAATGAGTGAAATGCGATCCCCGATAAATAAATAACACAATTGAAATTATTTGTTCAATTGGTTCTGAACTTACCTACAATTGCCATCGGTCTACTCCATAAAAAGCCCATTTATGAGTTCATAAACTGCCTCTTATGAACGAAATTTTACTTTTACGCCCTTACTCTGCTTGATTGTAAATATTTGTAAACGATCTTGTTGGCACACGGTACCTCTTCAGTTTCTGCTCGGATTTTTCTCCCAACTAAACAGAACAGTTTTTCGACTGTTTGGTGTGTTTTATGAACACCATCGATTGGGCTTCCTAGAATCGGTGGTCTGTATCCAACTTTTAGCTATACGTCCAAAGTGAAATGTAAAAGTTGATCGTGATTCGTTTTGAGCAAATCGCTAGAGCACTTTTGTCAAAGTGATCATGCAGACCAACTTAATAAAATTTTATTTCTGAAATATTATATCCGATGTAATATTAAAATGACTACCGATCTAAAGCAGCAGGCTACGACTCCCACTAGCGATCTGTTTTTTGTATTTGTTCTTCCATCAACTAAAGAAATTCTGATCGTGTTTTGACGTTCAATGATTTTTTGAGATCACTTTTAATATGATCAGTAGAAAAATTAAAATCAGATGATATTCTTCTTCATTACAAGTGATCTCGAAAATACATTTGGTTGTGTATTTCTTTCGGATAATGTTGAAGGTAGCATTTAATGCATATTTTCGGCCAGAATTCATCAAGACGTGATTTTGGTCGGTAGGCGAAATGGCTAAGTGGTTTATTCTTTTCGACTACTTAACGAGGGGTCCCGGGTTCGATCGCCGGAAAAGCCCAAATTCAATCATAAGATTTTTTTTTCCACTGTGCCATCTCTCGCGAACGTGTGGCAAATATCCGAAAGTATAACTGTAATGAAAGAGTTTCAATTAGCCGTTTGTACTCGGCATAAAATTGCAAATCCCTTCCATTTCGCCCCAAAAATTAAAAAAAAAAAAACGAATGGTTGCAAGAAGGCCTAGGTCCCCTTTGGATCTGTTGAGCCAACTATTCCTTTTTTAGGTTTTCTGTCGATTAAAAAATGTGTGTCCAATAATACGATGTATACTTGAGAAGTAAAATTAGTGTGACAGTCTGCCTATCAAATAAAACTAAACTCAGAAGTTTTTCGAATGCGGTGGATTTTTGAGAGACAATTCCAAAAAAAAATTTGCTAAAGACAGCAGCCCGACTATGTGTGCAACAGATTTCATCACATTTTCTAACCAATTGGTTCTTTTCTCTGCTAAAGTGGAGATCAGTCTTAATTGGTTCTTACAGTACAGATGTTATGTCTTTTTTTCGCCTTACTTCCACATAATGGGTAGAAAGCACTTAAAGCGTTCGCACTTACAGCAAAGCGTAAAAATTTCAAAATCCATCTATCGGTTGGTGTAAGAAGCTAAAAAATTAGTATGCTCTGGCAGAAAGTATACAACGTTTCCTTATAAGTTACTATAGTTTATACTTTTTAGAATATAAAACATCGAGATTGTGCTCGTAGTTGTAATTTCAACTCACTCCTATCTACACACAAACTTTTGCAGATACTTAGTTCGCCAGAGCAAAACAGACTTTCTAGCTACTGTCGTTGTCCGGTAGGTGGATATTGAATTTCTATGGAATTTGAACCAAATGGCGACTGCTGTTTGGTGCCGTATCCAAACCTCCACATAGGACCGAGGCCTAGATGCTTGCAACCATTTGTGTTGCTAAGTTTAGTGTCAAAGTAAAACGACTTACAATTCGTATAATGTGATCGTATATCGACTATTCAATCTGTCGCAAAAGTGATTTCCTTTGGAAACTCTGATATCCTGGAATTTTAATACTGCACCTTTAAAAAGAAAAAGAAAAAAAACAAATAAATATAAAACCTACCTCATGATGTCCAAACTCAGCCAATATTCAGTCCTCTTTGACTAATTGAAACTCTTATTTTAGTAATAATGAAATTAGTAGTTATTAAATAATAAGAAAATTGTAACTAATTATGTTTATGTAAGAAATTGAAAACAAATCAATGGATAAAGCAAAAATTGAGTATAAGTAAAAAATTAAATAGTACTAATTTAAATATTTTGTAAGGGATTATTTATCTGTTTTACTTTAAATTTACTGATAAAAAAAAGTATTCAAGTCTAAAATATAAGGAATATTAAAATGACTTACGGTGCGGATTTTTTTTTATATTTTTATTGCATGAAGGACTTATGATTTTCTTGAAGTTTGTGCGCACAATCCTTTTCACGAACTTGGAGCTCTTCTTTTTTTTTTATCTGTAAGAAATTAGAAGTTTTTATAGTTAGTATATGAGTGCTTAAATATTTTTGAAAAAAATATGAATTATTAGTAATAATGTAAAATTTCTTAAAGTTAATCAAAATTAAATTAATAAATTAAAACACCAAGTCCTTGGTGCTATAAAACATTTTTAAGCTGCGAATAAAAGAACTTGGTCTGTTAACGATTTAAAAGTGATGCGTTAAGGTAAATCTTGTTGTAGTAAATCTGGTGAATGTGGCGAGAGTAACGTAGAGATGAGTGATCCAAAAGCTTCCTAATAGAGACCTATATTGAATCTAAATGCAGTTAGTTTTCAGCTCACATCCTGGCTATTTATTAAGCTTATTTATTTTCCAGATATTTATTTAATTTTTGTACAGTCGATGGCCAAATTATTTGCACAATTTGTTTTTCATACTATATCTCTGCAACAAAGTGGTACTACTTTAAAGAAAATAATTTTTTAAAAATTGGTTTATTTATTATTAACTCTAAACATGTTCTAGAAACGGTAAACTCAAAACAAATAAAGTGCACAACTGGGTCGCACGAACATTTTCTCGTTTAGTGCGGGTCTGACTGAAGTTCAAAGTCATTTAAGCAAATCTTTTTTTCGGGATGTAAGCATTACTTGGTTTTTAGGATTTTATCGAAATCGAAAATGGGGTTTTCGAGCTATGAGCAGTTTTTAAAAAGAAGCGTTTCCAGTGATTCGAATTGAAAATTAAGGACGCAATAATTTTGAAAACATCAATTTTACTCTAAGTTTGCATTTTGGTCAAAATCATGCCGTTTTGAAGTAAACTAGGGAAAACTATACTTTTCACAAATGACTTTTTTCAAAAATCCATTTTACGATAATACAGAGAAAAACTGAGTTTTCCATTAAGTTAGAAATGACCATATTGCCTTAGAAATTAATTTTTATTACAATCGTATGGACCGTTTCCGAGATATGTCCAAATTTCAAAAGTACCGTTACTCGATTTTTTAGCGGAAAACTGAGTATGCAGTTTTGTTTACCTCACCTACTTAAGCTTACATATCAATTTTTGTTGAAATCGTAAGAGGCATTTTCGAACAAATCAAACTGGTATGAAAATTTTGTATGGGAAGTACCATTAATATTGCAAAAAAAAAACGACCCCGAACCGTAAGCCCCCAAGCTTTAAATCCGAAGATTGAAAGAAATCCATTCAGCCGCTTAGACTGTAGGCCTCGGGACACACAGACAGACAGACAGACAGACAGACGGACAGAATTTTGCGACCCACTTTTTTGAGTTCGCCTATCATCGTAATGTCAGAATTTGTTAACATTCCGAGCTCGAAATTTTGTTCGAATACAATATCAATAGTGGTAAAACCACGAAAATGGCAAAATTATTGTTAAGGTGACAAAATTATTTGCATCTTTTCCAATTGAAAGAAAAAAATTGTAAAGGTCCAAATAAAGATTTTCATTACTCAAAATCATTTATTTTTTATTTAGTAAAAAAGTAACTCAAAAACAAAATTGCATGATTAATTTTGCGCCACTCTGTAGTAAGCTAGTAAAATACTTTTTTTTGTATACTTCTTACAGAAACATAAATTAAAAAATGTTGGACCTTAAAAGTCTTCAACTAACTAACTAGACATAACTGCCTCAAAACCATCTGTCACTGGACACTCTATTGTCATTGTAATTTGATCAAAAGGTCTTTCCATCACGTTCGATATAATAATAATCTCACATCCGCGACAATATGAAATTGCTCCACTCCCTGTTTTTCATTTTTTTACACCACAACCGCATCCAGTCATTCTGCACATTGGCCAATGCAACAACATATTGTATTTACCCTGGCCAAAGAGTATAAACAGTATGTCGCCAGCGACTGATAAAATCCATAAGTAGGCCACATGTCCCATATACGGAATAGGAAACCCAACCGAAAACATTGCAACAAAGTTGCACTCTTACGGGTATTGTTGTCATGATACTATTTTATTGTGTAGGACCGGAACAAAGGAACAGGCAAAGGACCAAACACATAAAACGAGGCCAGAAACAAAGAAATTTCTGCGAATATATGGCGTGGTCTCCACCGATTGATCTCTTAAAAGAGTGTCACGACAAAAGAACAGTCATATCGATGACAATTATTGGCCAACACACGTTACGTTATGTGCATACGTATCGAGTATGGTTGCAATTTTCGAAAATGGAACACGCTGCTGTCAACCTGGTGAATCATTATCAACGAGTGATCTATTGGTAACTCTATGGCGATGAGTCACAGCACCTAGTTAACTGTGGGTAATTAGGACTGGAGTTATTGGCAACGACTTCGGCAATCGAGATAGCCTTCGATTTAAGATAACAATGATGACGAAGTCTGAATGGTGGGCTAAGGCTTTTATGATCATTGTTGGCAAAGCTGTTGTTTTTTGGTGCCGATTTTATCGAGACTCCAGATAGCGCGGGCAATTCACGATCATTGGCCTTGATTGGTAAATTTTGCTGTTCCCACTGAGAAGAGTATTAGTGGGCTAAGTGGTAGGCAGCGTTACCGATGGCTAAAATGATAAAGGCGCCGAAAAAACGGGCCAAGAGCTTAAAAAAAAACGGGCCTAATATTTACAAATGAACAAAAATAACAAAGCAAAACACAGATCACAATTGAAAAGATCACAAAAAAACACAGATCACAATTAGAAGAATAGTGCATAATCAAAGACAGAAAGGGAATAACGAGGGGAACGGAACACTCCGCATTGAAATGAAATAAAACCATAGTTATGGACACAACGAATATTTCCTTAAATGTGTTCACTTTGTATGGGCAATTTGACAGTTTTGAGTGCTTTTAATGGAAATAGTGGCACAAAAGTCGCCAATGTTCTAAAAAGTGTCGAAAACAAAGAAATTTTGAAAAGTCGTCGCCGGGGGCCAAATGGTGACTAATGTCGCCCATCGGTAACGCTGGTAGTAGGAGACCTGATCAGGCCTGGAATTTAGTTCCTGCTGTGCCTTTTGTTGATCTCATTCAAGGTTGGCATTCTTTGAAAAGCGATAGCAGTTCTCTGGTATTTGTTTGCCATGGTGACCTTGGCAGAAGGCAATTTAAATGCTTCATAAGAGAACGGTTCAGTAACCTGTCAGCGTCAATATTTGATGAAAAAAATGCCAGTTGATCGAGCAAATATTTGGAAAAAGCCAAAATGAAAGAAGAGCGGATTGTGGAATGTGGGGAAGAAGTCACTGTAATGAGGGAATAGTTTGACTGTATCCACAGAGGAACCAATGCATTTCAAATGCTCCACCTCGGCCAATAAATGTCAAACTTCAATCCGCACAACATAATAAACGCCCAAAATTTGCCGGAATATCATTGACAATCGTCTCGATCTACATAGTTCGACTTGGGGTTGCCACGATGTTCATATGTCAGCCTTGTTCCCACTTAGTCTTTTGTTTACCCTAAATTTAATTTTTGTCGGTTTTTTTCGAAAGCGGTCTGTAAAGCTCCACCTTTTAAAGAACCACAGTATGAATGGCGAATACAACTCACCTCACCAACGATCTTCAATTCATGCAAAAAAATAAAAAAAAGTACCGAGAAACTAGCACTACACTCAGAAAAAAAAGATTCTTAAGCGAAGAATTTTGAGTTTCTTAAAAAATTTCAAGTTAAAAGTTCTTGGTTCAAATATTATTTTTTGTTAACAAGAACTCGTTTTCATGTTTTCAAGAATCAGGTTTTCAGCGTAAGAATAATATACTCTCCATAAGTATTTAATTACATCATTGCCAACAACTTGATTCTTAAATCAAAGATTTTCATATTTGGGTTCATTTTAACCAACGAAAATTGTTGGCATTACAATTTTTTTTTTCTGAGTGTAGGGTTTGGATATACCTCTTGCGTCAAGTATTTAATTGAGGATAAGCACGAAAAGTTTCGAGTCAACATCACCTAATTGGATAAACTACCTCGAAGACTACTAAAAAGTAAAAACTTCGGTGTAAGGCTATAGCTAGTTTTTCTCTCTTTGATCGGGTCTTTTGACATTCAGATACTGAGCTTAGAGTTTGTAAATGTCTTCAAACTTAGAGTCCAAGTGACAAGAGTTATAGGCTTCTCAACATCTAAAGTCCGCTGATGTTTATTAGTTAAAAAGGTCAATTGAGGAACCGTCCTAGAATAAGCCTGGCCAGAAGGAAAACAGATAAAACTAGTCGTCTTCAGGCGATCAGGGGTCTGTCCAAACTCTTAAATTCGTGAGGCAGTGAGAAAATGGAGAAATGGCTGCAAATTTTTCGATCAGCTATACATCAAGTAATTTCGGCGATAGAGCAAAGAGTATAGACCCTAAACTGGATCCCTGAGGTACCTTACCAATATTAGGTTTTTTTTTATATTACCCAGACGATCTACCTATATATAGATCGTTGATCTCTACCAGATCCAACTGTTGTGGTTGACCATGGAAACACCTATTGTAGCCTAGCGGTCCACGAAATGCCAGTAGATATCGGTACCAAATTTGTCAGTCCCCAACACCACTAGTATTGAAAAAATTAATAGATAGTTGGCGCAACAGATCCGTAGAGACTTTAGGCCTAGCATCTCGAAACCATTAGTTTTGTGTGAGTTTTTAATTTTTTTGGGACGAATTGAAATTGATCTACGATTTTATGCCGACGCCAAACGGCCAATTGAGAAGCTCCTTCATGACAGTTACACTCTCGGATGTTTGTCAGACGATCGCGAGAGGCGGCGCAGTGGAAAAAAAAACTTAAGATGGAGTTTTGTCTTTCTTCAAGAATTTGCAGTTCTGGAAAAAAAGTAAAGGCCCCAAACTGCATCCCTGAGGTACATTACTTGTCATTAATATCGTAGTTTGCAACGGCAATTTCGCTATAAAATTTCTCTATATAAACGGTGACTTAAGATACAGAAGAGCTTCTAAAATATATATAAAATAGACCTAGATCCTCCACGCCTTGAAACATTACAAACCTGTCGCTGTTTCTGTAGTTTTGAGATCCACGAAATGGCCCCAACAGCGGGTACCGCCCAGACCATGTATTCTGCGGACTTATTGAACTCTTCCAACTCAGTGAGAAGAGAACGTCTGATTCTGGATGAAGTCACGACTTTTATTAAAATTCGTATTTCGTGGCTCTCATTTTGAAACCACTACCGTAGGACGATTTTTTGTATACCTTAAACAAACATTTAAGTACAAGTAGAAAAACCCCACAACCAACCACCGAAAAAGAGACTTCTTTGTTGCGTAATATAAGCTCGACTTTGGACCTTCCACTGCACAAGATCGCGCACACCTAACAAACACTTATTCTGGTTACCACAATAAAATCCATTGTCCCCTGCCATCAGCGGTCCCACTGCGACCGCGTCATCAACAAGGACACTTGCCCCTCTTATACAACTATTTATATAGAGTGTGGCGAATAATAAACAAAGCCAACAACGAACAATGTTAATCAGGGAGGGGAACCCAACTCCCTCGCTTCCGGGTTGTCTTTGCCATGTTATCCGACGCGATCGGCTCGCTCACAGTCTGTTTCAAGTGATCCGCCTGTACGAGCACCCTCCCATAGTTTGGTGGCGATTGCGTGCGGGAGTCATCCGCGCTCAAAACTCTGGAATTATGTGTGGTGCTACTCTATGGCTTCCTCTTTGTGAGCGCCTTACGCGTCGGTTTTGTGTTTTATTTATTTTTTTTTTATTTTTTTTTATTCAAATGCGGTCGTCGGCCTTTTCCCCCAATTTTTCTGTTTACTTCTTGTTTGTCCCGCTGCCGAACAACACGGCGTTCATGTTGATTTGATTTCTGCGTCTAGCTGCTGTTCCTGCGCCTTTGGATCATAGAGCAGGGTGTGGTAGTGGTGCCCTGCTCGCATATTTATATAGCGAACAAAGTCGCAGAGGGAACAAGAGCGTCTGGGCACGGCACAGCACGGCTACACGTGTAGCCCGAGTGTTGAGAGCGCATGCTAATTAATTCTAAGGGGTGTTATTGACACTACCACGAGCTGTTTATGTGCTTTGTGGGCTAAATAGTTTTTTTTTTGTTTTTTTTTTGTATTGCTCTCGCTCACTGACTCTGGAATAAATAGAATTTAATTGAATAATTTTAGAAAAGAACGCCAGAGTAATATGAGGATTGATGAGTCACAAATTGCTCCGTCGTCGTCGTCGTCGTCGCCGTCGTCGCTGGTGACTGTAGAACGATCTGTTGCTGTATGCGTTGTTATGTATGATTAATCGGGGCCAATGTGGGGTTGTTCACATCGATATGATACTAGCGATCGGTTGGGATGGAAATTTGTTATTTTTTCGTGACCGGATTAGTGGAGTGTTTGGTTGTGTACGAATTTATTTGATAATGGGGTGTTTCTGGACTTAGATAGGAGCTAGTGCGGTGACTGAGTGGGGTAAGTGCATTAGTAAGGGGCGAAAGGGGTGTTTTTGACTACAGAAGAGGCCATTTGCAAAATATCAATTTCAGTTATGGGGCGAAATGTTTCAATGTCTCCAGGAAGAAAATCCTCAACATTCAGTTTGTGATGCTTTTCCCTTAGTTCGAGAGTCCTGTCAGAACAATCTAAACTTAATTTTTTTTTTAATTCAAATTCGAGTACCCCTTTATACTTCGCACTTTCCATACCTTCACGATGCACAAAAAAACATTCAAGGAACACTCGTTCTATTTAGCAAACTTTATTTAATATCCGGCAAAGCAACAATGTCACGCCATACGTTATAGCATCCATTCAATTGACTTGTTGCAGTTATCTCTGATCTTAGGAGAAATAAAAAAAGGAAAAAAAATTAACGATGGATATTTCGAGCGACGTAAGAAAAAATAAAATGCATACAAAGTCCACGGCACCTCCGCATTGCGATCATTGTAAGAAGGGGACAAAGATTAGTGCAACAATGTTGCTAACCATTCAACGGGTGGGAAGAAAGTCGCGACTTTCCATGATTTCCGTGACAATATCCTCCAGGTAATCAGGTATGTTATGTGGAACGAATTACAAAAAAGAAAGGGGATTTATAAGGAACTCCCTGCAGTACATGTTTGTTATTTCTGCTAATGGGGAACTTGTTTCTTTACTCCAGCTCCTACCTCGATCGTCAATATTTTGTTGCTGAAATGCAAAACTAAATGACGGTTGATTAGTGGTTGTTTGTTGCAGTAGGGTCTCTATTTTTAAATGGGGCTATTCAAAGTGGATTACTATGACGTTTATGCTCGTCAAAGTGACAGTTCAGAAGCACGTAGTTGCACTTGGAGAGGCAATTGTTGCGCTGACAAGATGTCGACCTAAGTTGCGCTTGATTTGCAGCCCACATTGGCTGTGATATATTTGTATATGCAAAATGTTGTCGACGTATTTGAGAAACGGTTTATTTTGGATGGGTACTCAATAGTGTGTATGGTTGCACCGGAATTTGTTCACAATTTCTGCTGTCAAAACTGACAGTAAAAAGCGGCATTATGAACTCACTCGTTTGACATAATTGCTTCGACTAGTTCTACTTCGATTTCATTTTGAATCTGAAATTCGAAAAAAAACAAAGAAAGTTCGAAATGTCAAACAGGTTTCGAATTTTTAAATTTGACATTTGCAATGGTTGGTTTTAGTTTCTGCTGTATTTATAACTCTTGCATCGAATTTCATTGCAATTACGTTTTTCTTTGAAAACAAAGTTCTTTATCTGTCAAATGTTCCAAACGTCAATCTGTCATAGACACATTAAATAAAAGAATACGATTTATGTACTTTGCGCCTTTGCTCTTATTGAAAAAATAGAATAAGTCATGTACTCTACGCAAAGTGATGACACCTTCGAATTTCACTTAACTTCGAATTTCACTTAAATTCGAAGACCACTTAAAAACTCAAAAACTTCCAAACAAAGGACAAGTTTTACTGCCTAAAAGGGAAAAAGAAGAATTCGGAGTAATGACTGTCAAAATTCAACTATGCAAACAACCACTTAAAAGACTTCGAACTGCGAAGATGAATTAGGGGTGTACTTCGAAGAGCTATTATCCGAATCGCAGTGTTTTTGGGAGGTTGTTTTTTCTACCAAGCAACACATATAAATTTGAATTTGAAGTTAAACTACCTGAAAATATGTATGAATATGTGTAATCTTTTCGTTGGCCGTTTGTTGAAAACCATTTTCGAAATTTGTTCTGTCGTTTCTATGATATTTTTTGTAACTCTCGTTTCTATGATGTATTTTATGAGCAAAGGCGGATAATGTTGTTTCGATCACTCTTTATAACACCTGAAAATAAATTCGAAACCTTGACATTCGAAAATTAAGTTCGAAAGAACTTCAATGTCAAATAGACAAAAGGCGACAGAAGCCTTGAAAGGAAATTGAAAACAAATTGCCATACAACAAACAGTAAAATTCGAGAAACATTTTCGAAAAGTGGAAATTTCCTCGTAAACCTCAATCCCTGTGAAAGGAAAACAAAGAAAACAAACAGTAGTCTCAAATAGGCACAGGAAACCCTATTATTACATACAAAGTCCAACTAATGATAGTAATCGCTTGAGTACACGACGTGATAGTTGCATGTGCATTAGGATCGTCACTGAATGAAACTAATTTAAATTGAACATTGAACACAAAGATTATTCGAAAAGGGACACAATGCATGCGACGTGTGATAATGCTTTACAGTGACTACGAACCAAAGTAGCGCTATCTGCGCCTTCTTTTTTCCCGATTAGTCACAGCGTATAGTTTGTATATATGTATATCCGAAACAACTATTTGAATGTGTGCGAGCGTGGTTGGAGCACCACCTTCTAAGCGAATGCAAAATTGAAAACAAAACTCGAGAAATCATCACAACAAAAGCAGCAACAGTGTGCAGTGCTGTGCATGGTGCAAGGTCTTCAGCAATCCACAAAAAGGCATTGACATCAATTCCAAACGTTTTCAGTTGATTTTTCTGTAACTTTTTGTGTGCTTCGTAATTTTGTTGTTTTGCCGGCGTTTTTACTTCCATGTTTGGTTAAACGCAATAAGAATTACAAAATGGGATAAAATAACTGACAAAAAAAAAAAACAAGCGGTGCAAACGTGTGAAAGTAACTGAGTGATGTGAAATTCATTCGCAGTCTATTAGGCATTTTTTTACTTAAAAGCGGAGCTCGAATTGTGGGTCATTACTGTCGATACTAGGTTGTCACCAGATGACATATGCCATTTCCAAAGGTATCTGTTTAACATTTTGAACTGTGCCTAGGTTTCCTTGCATCATTTGAATTTTCCTACTTACGTTTTAAATAAATAAACAGTCAAATTTCGAAATCGAATTATCATTTTTTTCGAACTTAAATACCTCGCGCTAATATTTTAATCTTAAAACGGACAACGTCACTAAATAAACAAAAAATGATTTACTTCATTCGTAATGAATTGCCGAGTTTCGGACTCATTTTCGAACTTTCAAAAACCTACCTGCTCACGTTCTTAAACAACGTCTGTGTTCAAAACTAACTTACTTCAAAGGAAACCGTAACATGTCAAAACTAAGAGATCTTTTTTCGAACTTATCATCGATTATACATATTGAAGTTTGGAAATGTTTGAGCTAATACTTGCAACTGAGTATAGTATTTCCTTAAGCATTTTTTACTGAAAAGGTGTATTTTCAGACAAAACAAAAAGAAATGAAGCTTCGAAACGATTTTCGAACATTTAATTGCGATTAGCTATGGAGATTTTTTTTACTCAGTTACTCAGTTGAGGAGCATCATTACCCATAACTCAGAACTCATTTAAAATAAATTTGTTGAACTAACAAGAAACTTCCCTTTCGAAGATAAATGTCAATATTTTCGAACTTGCTGTTCTAGCTTCAGTGAGTAATTTAAGAGCTTAATTATTTATGACTTTTACTAAAGGGCAATTCATTGGAAAAAATGAGTAGACTTTTCGAAATGCCATTTCGATTTTTCGAAAATGTTGTTGATGGTGTTCATTTTAAACAATTTTTTGAAGAGGGGTATTGAAGAGGCTCAGCTACTTTCTTTTCCTATCCAAGGCGATGACATTTTACAACACAAAGTGTGAGATAACAAAGTTCTATCCCAGTTTTTCGAACATGTTTTCGAACTTTTCGATATGCTAATTAGAGTTGAAAATAATGTAAAAAACGGGATCCAGAACAGCATTTAAATTTTAAATTGCGGTCCACTATTAAAGTGACAGATGATTTCAAATAAATGACAATCGATCAAAGCGTGTCAAAGCGCTTTGCCGAATAAATAGTAGCTGTGGATCAGGGTTGAGCATTTCAATTTGTTGTGTTTCCTTCCCCAATTTCACATGCTTCACAAATTCGCCTATCCAGCTCTTATCTTAGAAAATTCCAACGCATAGTCCATTTATCACCTCTCGGGGCCACTTTATGACATAGCAAAATCACGGTCATCAAAGATTTCCCCTGCAATCGTAGCCTCTTTTCTCAAGCTCTGTGATATTTCACACTTTGCCAACCGACATACCAACTCCTTTAACATTCCGCCGCGCTACTTCTTCCAGCTGGCAACTGTACGCGTGGGTATTTTCTCGCGAACATATCCATCCGCCAACGGCGAGCGCAACAATGCATTTGAGTTTAGCCGCCACTTAGCGTAAGACCGACCACCACAACAGGTGACAACAGTGATATCTCTCACGGAATATCCATACTCGATGTGTGTTCCCAAAGAATAGGATCCACGATGCGGCGCACACGTCGCGCAAACTGCTATTAAATAATTTCATCACGTATCCACCGCAAAGATAACCTGCCCCAGAATGACGTCTCTGTCGTTTTTGTTGGAAGTTTTCCTTGACGTATAAAACCACATGCACACAAACACACGCCAAAGCAGGAAACACAATGGAAATCGAAAAGAGGAAGGCAACAACAGTCAGAAACAAAAAAACAGCAAACACTTCCTCCCAGAGAGAAATCGTCCATAAATCATCTGTCACATCTGACAGGAGGCTAATTAATCAATTAATTAGAAAACAGTTAACGACAAATTGGCCTTTCGTGGTGCATTAATTTCAACACACTCCGGGCCAAAATGTTATCGCAGATACCGAACAACAACCACCACCACCGGTATTCCGAGTGAGAGTGCAGCCCCAATCGTGTTAAACATTTCAAAATCTCGTTCCAAGTTGCGAAATCGCTGCCATTCATGTAAAGTATCCAATGGATACTAATGAAAACGAGCAAACAACTTACACGGGGCGGTACAGTGGTTAAATACCAAACTCTCGCGCGAGGTTGCGCTGAACTTTGCGCACGTTCTGCGCAGCGCTCCACTAAATGAAAATTCAATTTACCTCATCTGTCAGTTTGGCTTTGATTCAGTTTAAAAACAATCCATATGCGGGAGTGGTAATGGCAAACGACCGAACGATCGTGCAGCGTCGTGGAGTACGGGTATTCGAAAACGTATTCATGTGGGCAAATGCACACACGTAACACAAGCACAGTACCCGTCACAATTATTATACCACCAACGCCATTGCATTGGTTTATGGTCTTCGGGTTGAGAGTCGAAGGCCAAACGTAAGCCTTGGCTTACATTTTCGTATTGAAGTTGCAATTTGTGCGCACTTTTGGTTATACAATGCAAATGGAGGTGGCTTTCATTTTCACTTTAGAGAGGCAACTCCGTTGTGGTTTGGCAGGCGGGAAGCCTCGTTTAAGGACGATTTAAAGGAAATTAATAGTACAGTTTGAATATAATTTTTGTAAAAGAATTGGCGAAGTTTGCCAGGTGGTAACAGATGAAGGAAGAGGCTTTACCAGATCATAAAAAAGCAGCAGAAAAAGTACATGATCAGAAAGGATCGTCTCTAATTGATCAAACTAAATTTGGTCAATAGAACAAACGCATGATTAGCAAAACTAATTGATAATAAAATCACTTTCAGTTGATAATTTTTTTTTTGTAACATCATCGGGACAAATTTGATCAACAGAAAACTTGAATGATCAACACTAAAGTTACAGCAAATAAATGAACCAGGCAGCAGTTCCTTTGAAATATTTTAAGTTGATCAAAACTCATTTTTTCCTGGTCATTTATTTTGAGTTTAGTTTTTTGACCTACAATTGTTCCCTTCTAATTTTGATCAAGGCAGAAATGATCAACACAAAAAGCAAAACTTACAGAAGACTAGCAGACGGACGAGGTCTTTTACAAATATTTTAGAATCACTTTCCGTTGATCATTTATTTTGAGCTTAATTTGCTGACGGAAAATAATAAGAGAACCAGGGTCTCCTTAAAATACTTGTAATTGATCAATTTCTGCGTTTATAATTTTTTTTTTCAACATCATACTTTCTGATTTTGACAAACGTCCCATTTCCAATTCCGCACGTTGATCAACTCGAATTTTCACAACAAAAAACGTGAAAGACCAACAGAGTTTTCTGTAATAGAGAGTCACAGTCAGAGTCCTATCGAAATATTGTTATTTGATCAACGACTCTAGTCTATGATAAAAAAAACTAACTGATATTTGACAGACGATCAAAGTCTTATAGATATATTTAAATTTGATCAAATTGATCATTTATTTTTAGCTTAATTTGCTGACGGAAAATAATAAGAGAACCAGGGTCTCTGATTGATCTAATCATTTTCTGTTGATCATTTTTTTCAGGATCACTTTCTGGTTTTGGGAAACGTCCCATTTCCAATTTTGCACGTTGATCAACTCGAATTTTCTCAACAGAAAACGTGAAAAACCAACAACGCTTTTCTGTAATAAACAGAGTTCTGTTCAAATATTGTAATTTGATCAACGACTCTAGTCTATGATAAAAAAAACTAACTGATATTCGACAGACGATCAAAGTCTTATAGATATATTTAAATTTGATCAAATCGCTTCTTATTGATCATTTCTCTTGAGCTGAATTGTTGTTGATCTTGGCAATGTTCGACATAATTTGTATCAAGACAAATTTTATAAAAAGAAATAGCGCATGCTAAGCACAACACACAGAAAGAGGAGAAGGTCCCACTGAAATTTTGGAACTGATCGATTGACCGCTGTTGATGATCTAGTTTCAGTATAACTTTCTGATTTTTTTAAATATCCTATATGCCATTTTGCACATTGATCAATATGAATTTGATCAACACAAGACGTGAATTGTCAATAGAGGTTACAAAAATAGTAATAGACGGTCAGAGTTCTATTGTAAATTGATCAAATCAGTCTGTTGATCATTTATTTTCAGCTAAGTTTACTGATCCTGAATTTTTCTTTAGCCATTTCCATCAGGAGTTAGAAATGATCAACAAACATTCATTTTCTGTTGATCATTTCTTTTCACCATAATTTTTTCGATCTTTGGAACGTCCGATGACATTATCTGAAACAAAAATCCATCTACTACTTCTCGCGAAATCTATGAACCACTTTCATCACGAAAACATATTCCACCAAAATATCCGCAACCATTAGTAACCATCACCACAGAGTAGCAATTTAAATTTCTCACACAATCGTGTTCCACATTTCAACATCGGAAAAATATAATAATTCCAATCCAATTTCAAATTCCCGCCACGACCACTACAAATACAGACTACACTGGCTCGCAAGACTGCAATTTCTTTCCGTAGCCAATACTTGTGCGGCCAAGTCGCCTACCATATGCCCTTACTGCTATGGGACTTCAATTCCGAGACACAGACTCATCTACTCATAGGTAAATGGTATAAAGAAAATAAAAAGAACCAACTTAAGCTAAAAATTATCTCGAAAATCGCTCGCGCACTTCACGGACTCATCCAAGTAAGACAAGGCCGGACCTCATTCCTTTTTATGAATTATTGTTCAGCGCAAAGTCGCTTTTTTTTCTTTTGCCATCTAAGCATACAATTATGTGTACCGTTGGCTAGAGGAAAGATCACTCACAAGCAGCACCAGCTCCACTTTGCGTCGGTTATTTTGCGAGTGGCTGCAACCTCGCCGGGAGTGTGTGAAATTGTTCCTTGTACAAGTGGTATCTGAATCTGATTCTGTTTGTCTTATAACTGTTTACGCGAGGCGTCAGTACACGCGCTGGCGATCGCACATGCTCCCCTTCTTGTGATCAGCATAACACACTCATCATGATCATTGGAGCGTTACCACCTCACCGACAACAAAAAAGTTGCTGCACACCGCAACGAATGAAGAAAACTCTACGCTTTTCCGGAGAAGTTTGCCAATGAGATACACTTAACCTAGGCCGCATTTGTATGCTGCAGCGTTTGGGCGATGGGGAGGGAAGCTATCCACCCAATTCCGGCGGTAGAAGACGCATTGACATGAATATTTATAATGTAGCGCCGAAAAGCACACGAGTTATGCAGCAGATTGGCACAAGTGCCATAGTCCCGTAAAATTACCCTGTTATGCATGCGGTTACGCCGCCACAGTAGGTTCACGTTCATAACCTTCAACATTAATTCACCTAATTTGGTGAATAAGCCCGAATATGGCGGCAGCGGTGGAGCTACGTTCATTATAATCACGGAATAGAACAAAAGACTGCGTGTAAGAGGTAGAGTCCGTTACTGGGTTAAGTTTATCGCGTCATTATTTGCTGAAAAGTCGATGGGTGATGCGACGGCCGGCGTGCAGAGAACAATGGCAATGATCTTGCCACTTTGTGGGGGGCAATTTGCATGAAGTGGCTTTGTGCGGCTCTGATGGCGATCGGTGGTCGCGGTTTGTGGCTGAGTGGGGTATAAATATCTGCGAGCCGTGTGGATTATTTAGCTTTAATTTGACAGGTGCGAAATGGCATTGACGCTCAATAGATTCAAATAGATTCAAGATCTTGCACAACCTTGGAGTACCTCAGGTTGGACTTACCATTCCGATTATTTAGACTCATTAACAATTTTTTTTTTTCAATGATTTGCTCTATAAAAAGCCACTGGGTTCCAAATTCTGACTTGGCAAACCACTGTTTTGATTTTCGTGGCGGTATTAGGTATGGCAGATTCCGCCACTATGTCCACATACGTCACAACATAGGCTGTATACTTGTAGCGCAATTAAATTTTGCCAGTAACAAACAGAAATGCCCATCTCATAGTTAAGCTGCCCTCATTTATGGCCCACTCTATCGATTTTTTATTCTGTTGGGTAGGCGACTCCGCCATTTTTTTATCAAAACCAAACGAACTAAATATCATTTCGTATCTGGCAGTGCTGCATACTTATTTGTGAGTCTAATGTATTTAAACGGCGCAGGGACATAAGTCCAGGGGACATACAATTTTGGACTTATGTCCCACTGAAGTGGGATATAAGACCATAATTTATTTTTCGAAGATGGGACATAATTCCAACCAGAAGAAGATATCAGAAAACAAAGTCCAAAACACACAATTGTTTTTGTAAAGTATCTATGAAATAAAACACAAATTTTTAACACATTAGCGTGTTATTTTACTTAACGTTTCTATTTAAATTTGAAAAGAAACATTAAGTAAAATTTGAGAAAAGAAGAGTTAAGTAAAATAAGATTTTGTTTATGAGAATTAAAGAAAATAAACAGGGGTTGCATGGTAAGGAGTCTGGCAGCTCTGCAAATTATTTAAACTAACTTAAGAAAAATACGCAAGACCGTTTGTACATATTTTTTAAAATAGTGTCTTCAATTTTGCAAAAAAATAAAGAGAAGTTTATGCGTGCAACAGGTACAGCATTTCTTTAAAAACAAAACATGTCAGATGGGACATAAATCCATAAATTAAGTTATGGACTTATGACCCACCAAAGTGGGACATAAGTCCATGATAAAATTGTGGACTTATGTATGTCCCTGCGCCTATCTAAACACCTGCAGCTATACTTTTTCTAGTTTTTAAAACTTCAAATACAATTTAATTCTATTTTGTAAGCGATTAAGCTTGGATCACAACCTTTGCTTATTTGGAATTTCAACAGATGGCACAAGTGTCCATCTATTCGCATTTTATATTAACAAAAATGCAAGGAATCTCAGCATTTTGAGATGTTTGCCGGTATCTACGTAGGTCTTGTCTACACACTCTGTTTGCTTTTCGTGTCTTCAACGTGAAGTACACGGAATTAAGTGACCACTTTAGCCTAGATACGAACCTTTACTTCATTAGGTTCGCCAACAGATGGCAGAAGTAAAAATCTCCCAATTTATTTACAGCCATCAATTTGACAACACTTCTAATCACACGTATTTTTCTTTTCCTTTCAGGTGAGTGAATTTTCTGTTTTCCCAAAAGTCTCAACCCAAAAACACTGCCAAAGTTCAGAAGAAACTTGTCCGGTAAGTCAACCTTACGACACTCGTTATTCTACGCAATTAACTTTCTACGAAAGAATGCGGCGGCTGTGGCCAAGTGTCTTGCAGTTGCATCTCTAATATACTGTGCACATTTCACTACGTGATTCAAACCATCAATTTTCCATTTGGCCAACACCCATTTTTCGTGGAATATCCAGATGCACTGTGCTTTTAGGGTCATCATCAATCGTTCGTATGGCAACCTCATAGTATGCTGTGCTGACCGACAGCCTCCATCGACTGTAGTTGGGTGCAAAACGCCAACAAAATTTTATCGCCTACGGCGGGGTCATCTATAAAATGTTCGTACATTTTCCAGAATCACCCAGGGGTGAGTTGAGGTCAGTTAAATGGAAAAAATAAAAACAAGGCAAAATCCACCACACAAGCATCATCAGTCAGCACCATCATCAGCAGCAACAAGGATTTGTTTGCGGCAATTGCCAAACTTGTTTTTCTAGGCGCGCGATCAGCTTCACGCGACGACGACGACGCAGTGTGCAACTGCAAGGTGCCAATGCGCACCCCAGCGCGCAAAGTACTTTCACTTTTTGTGCACTACAGAGTCAGAGTCAGAGTGGTACCACAAGGCAATGAGGCAGCTCTAAGCTACTTCCTAAAGGTATGGTACGACAAGTTGGAGCATTCGTTCGCTTTGCCAATTATGCGGGGGCATGCGAGCCAATAAAGTTTTAATGCAAAGTAAATAGGCGCTCACCGTTGGTGGTGTTTGGTCTTTGGTTGGTTGTTTTCTTTTCTTTTTTTCTGATGCGAAAAAGTTATTATAGCAATTAACGGAACAGTAATGCAGATCGCGCGGTAGGGCCTGATTTGTAATTTATACACCAGAGGTGCGCATACAGCTCATTAGGGGGATGCCGTGAGTATTTGTGGAGATGGATAGATGTCTAAGAGAACTGGTAAAGAGAGTTAAAGCTACTCGCGCCATCTGTTGGCATGCAAGTATAGCAAGTTTAGCATTCTTTGCTTGATTTGCTTTGCTGGAGAAATCGATTGTAGGGATGGGAAGATTTCGGTCATATTTTGACAGCCATACGTATAAGGGGTAATTGACGATTTGGCAATTAGCTCCGCAAAAATATCAAATGGGGGTTGTTAGGTCGAAAAGTCATTTCTTGAGTATAAATATCTTAAAAAGCGAATTTGCTGTCTCCATTCGATATAAGAAAATGCTCACGAAATCGATTTAGGCCGATAGACACTTGTGCCATCTGTTGGCAAGTTAGTAGATGCGGTTTGGATCTAAGATAAATGGAACTATATCAATTTTTTTTAGTGCGACTCACGAGAGTTACACTTTTTTTTGATCTGGGACACCCATCTGCGAAATTCGAAGAACTTCCACGGCCCAAACACCGCGTTCCCTTGCACTCATTCATCACTCAATTTTTCGTAAGCTCAATTGCTCAGGTGCCGTTTTAATAATAGCAACCTCTGTTTACCTTCCAAAGGTTTCGACATCAATTCCAAAATGATGCATTACTACCAGCACAGTCTTGATGCCAGCAGCCTAACCGGTGGGCGTTTGGTGTTACTATTATGACACACATCCTCCATTTGGGTCACGCGAATCTCTCATCAATCAAATAAAGGCCGTGTCTGACTTTGGCCAGACTTCAGTTTCAATTTCAAAACCGCCAACAAATACAAAAAAAAAAACCCAGCATCGACGTGTAAATTTTGTTGTTGTCCGTTTTGCTAATTGTGCTCATATATAAAGCTTTCTCTGCGCCGAAATTCGCAGAGAAAACCTTCGATAACAATCAATAAACTTCGATTGTGATGCCATTGACAGAGACCTCTCGTAATTTAGGCCTTTTGACCACAATCAGGTTATGCAAACCACTCGCTCATTTCGTTATGAATCAAACATAATTTTAGAACCGTAAAAAAAAAAAAATACATTTAATTGTTGTCCCACAGATACTCGCAAATAGATAGGTGTTCACGGAACAAAGTCAAAATCGGGCCAAACCGATTCCGTATTATGCAAATGGGGCAACTCTTGCCGTTTTTTGTTTATGTACGCATTTTTACACGTCTTGTTGGCGTGGTCAACAGTGCATATCGTGCTAATGATAAACTCGAATACCAAGTTTGAGAAATCTATAATCGCATGAGGCCAACATGAATGTCTAATTGACGTCAAGTTATGGAATTCGTTTGTGAACACAGTCGACGGCCGACGACGCTGGCTATGCTCGGTGAACGCAATCAATGTGAAATGCGAAACTTTGAAATGACAGCGGAAGGTGAACATGTGTGCGATAGGAAAATGAATGATCCAAACAATCATGTGGGTTTGAAAGGAAACTGTACTGCGTGTTATTTTGCTTAGCTACTCGGTGGTGAAGAAGGGACTAAGATTTAGTTCTTTGAAACACTTCCTCATGAGTCATGTTCGTTTGTCGTAAGCGATGCGTTGTGGGCAGCTTAGTTGGTTTGTCGTCCCATGTTGGGCGCCACTTTTTCAATATGGCAGTGAACATGATTTGCAACATTTCTGTATTCGCAAGACATCAAGGTGCCTTGCTAAAAATATGGTGGCCATTGAAACGACTTATTCATGGCCAAAGACCTGGCCCCGGTCTTTTCTTGCAAACAAAACAAAGAATGACATTCGGCAAACATGGGGGGTATCTATTTAAGTCGATTTACTGGGGCTTTGTTAATGTGAAAGCCAATCGCCTGTGAAAGCCAATTAAAGTTATTAGTTTTTGGAATTCCTGTGCAGCCCACGTAAGACTTAGTTAATTGGCGCGCTATTCTTGAGACTATCCTCCATTCGTCTCAAAAGCTGATCCTACATACCTTTTGCAGCGCCAACTATTTATTTATTTAGTTATCTTTAAGATGATTTAGATATTGGGCGATATTTTTAGTGCAACCTGGCTGTAACTATCCACGCTCATAAAAGCGCTGACTGGTCTTGGAACCACGCGTTTAATCCGTGCCTAGGATTTAGGACGAACACCTACTAGGAACAGCTAAAACCGTTTAAAAAAGTGGTATCTTTTAAAAATGACTGCTTACTACATCACTGCAAAATAAATATGCGACAGTGACTGTTGATAGGAGATCCTTCGTTGGGCGCCATTTGTCAAGAAGTTTCGCATTTATTTACTTTAACGACTTAAAATCTCATAAAAAGTTTCAAAGCAGATACGTGTAAAAGGTCTTTTAATTCAGCCAATTGGGCGGTATTTTTACTGTCTCAGCGTTGGGCGCCACTTTTTTTTAAAGCAGAATTACGTTTTAACTGAAAAGACTGTAGCGAAAATAAAAAACGGAAGGAGTAGATATGTTCAAAAGCTTCGCTGCTACGTTTTAAAACAATACAAACCATTGCCGATGTTGTTTTATGTCCCAGCGTTGGGCGCCACTTTGCTTAAAAAAGAAATACGTCTTCTTAACTGAAAAGACTGCAGCGAAAATAAAAAAGGGAAGAAGAAAGTATGTTGAAAGGCCTCGTTTCTCAGTGTAACAACAATACAAGCAATGGCCGATGTTGATTGATGTCCCAGCGTTGGGCATCATTTTTTTTTCTATAAATTTGACAAATTAACAAAGTTTAAGAGCGGCATGAAAAGCTGCAGAAGGAAATGCAACGGAAGGCCGTTCAGTTCACCGGTAATAAACGCAAAAGCCTACATATAGCGTTGGGCGCCATTTTTTCAAGACGTTTTCCATTTTAACTGCATAAAATCTATAAGTGCATCATTCGGCACCGCTATTTGACGATTGAAGTCATTTATCGAAATGGCTCTAGATTTTTAACAAAAAAAAATTTCGAACTCAAGATGTTAATCAATTCTGACATTACGATGATAGGCGAACTCAAAAAAGTGGGTCGCAAAATTATGTCCGTCTGTCTGTCTGTCTGTCTGTCTGTCTGTCTGTGTGTCTGTGTGTCTGTCTGTCTGTCTGTCTGTCTGTCTGTCTGTGTGTCTGTGTGTCTGTCTGTCTGTATGTCCCGAGGCCTACAGCCTAAATAGCTGCCCTGATTTGGTTCAATCTTCGAATTTGGAGTTTGAGGGCTTACCGTTCGGGCCGTGTTTTTTTTTGTGCATAGTAACCTCAGTATTAATGGTACTTCCCATACAAAATGTTCATACCAGTTCGATTTGTTCGAAAACGGCTCTAACGATTTCAGCAAAAATTATTGATATATAAGCTTATGTAGGTGAGGTAAATATAACTGCATACTCAGTTTTCCGCTAAAATCGAATAACGGTACTTTTGAAATTTGGACATATCTCGAAAACGGCCCGTTCGATTGTAACAAAAATTAATTTCTAAAGTAATATGGTCATTTCTAACTTAATGGAAAACTCAGTTTTTCTCTGTATTATCTTAAAATTGATTTTTGAAAAAAGTCATTTTTGAAAAATATAGTTTTCCCTCAAAACGGCATGATTTTGACCAAAATGCAAACTTAAAGTAAAATTGATGTTTTCAAAATTATTGCGTCCTTAATTTTCAATTCGAATCACTGGAAACGCTCTTTTTAAAAACTGTTCATAGCTCGAGAACCCCATTTTCGACTTCGATAAAATCCTACAAATCAAGTAATGCTTACATCCCGAAAAAAAGATTTGCTTAAATGACTTTGAATTTCAGTCAGACTCGCACTAAACGAGAAAGTTTCGTGCACTTTATTTAAAAATGCCTTGCAGTTTCAAGGAAGAGCCTCACATTAAAAAGGGCTTAAGAGGTCGAATCTTGATAAGAGAAAGTATGCAACGGTCACTAAGCTAGCTCAAATAAACTAGGCGAATGTCTCCCTACTTTAGGTAAGGGCTTCACACAAGGTTTGACTTCTCGGGTAGTAAAGTCTATTCTTGGCTATGACAGAAAGGGAAAGTAGACAGCAAAATGGTCGCACCCATTCCAAACATCAGACATAAGTTCGTAACTTAGCTCTCCCAAATAAAAACTTTCCAGTCAGTCTGTCCTCCATCAATTCAAGCCTAGATTTTCGGCTGAGTGACCCTGCGGGAAGTACCGACCGATACTGACCACCTTTCGCCCCCGGTGACATTGACAATCGTCATCAAGACACATGCGAGTCTCGCCTATTAATTTCCAAACCTGAAAATGCCCGCCAAGGACGTAATTTGCTCAACTCAAATAACCGTGTATAATGCCACTTATAGCCTCGTTCCTTCTCTCAATTCAGCCATTAACAAAATAATTCCGTACCGCAACGAAACAGCTTCACAATCGCCAGACAACTAAATGACCACACAAATACAACAAGTGGTAATGTCAGTGCGGCGGCTTTCTTCTTCTATAGTTTTGCGATGAAAGTCCATTCTCTGTCTGTCGACGTCTGAAGATAGATGGATATTTAAATATACACCCTAAGAGATGTCCGATTGTCCGTGACCGTGTGTCTGCGCGCAAACCGTTCCCGGTATAGGTTTTCAAGCGAGTTTTGATTGATTCCAGTTGAAACATCACTGCCGGGGATAGTTAGACGTCCAGCAATTAGTTGGAACGTCTAGTTCCACATGCACACGAGCAATCCAAAAGTTCTTGATACAATTCAAAGGAACAAACACCCTAGCGGTACTGTGTATAATGTGCACGTTGGCATATCCCGCTATAAAAATAATTTCCAAAGTAAAAGAAAATGCAAACTGGTTCTCTTCACATTTAATTGAGAATAGAAAATGGGAACGAGATACAAATACAATAGGCTATGCGCCTCAATGGGTGCTGTGTGCGCACCAGAGACATACCTATATATTGTATCCAGCAATGAGGAATCAAAGTTGTATAATCGTCTTGTCTTTTTGTGGTGATGCGGTGGGGGGATGTCTTTCCAGTAGTTTCATCCATGCTTTGCTTTTTGAGATAGAAACAAAATTGCAACCAAAAAGAGAAAATGCACCTGCATGAGGAGGGTTCGAAAAAAGTGCGAGCCCTGGCCAGCAAGTTGGGTTTTTTATTTTTGTTTGATACATGAAGGCTTGTATTTGTTGGGCGATAGTTTCTCTTGCATACGACTGCAATTGCAAGGTTAAAGTGAAGATGAGAGGTATAAAGTCTCCCACAACGTTTTGCAGTAAGTTTATTTCAAGCTTGAAAAGGGTGACAGATGAAAAACGTTCTTTCCAGCAATAGCAGTCAGCACTCACCTAACTGAACGCAATACTGCCTCGTTCCTGATATTCCCATAATTATTTGGTCTGAAAACACCCGTGGTACCGAGATGGGTCTGCCTAATTTTTTGAATCTACTGCGACGGGCTCTCCAGTCGTCTTAAAATTCATCAACACCCACTGACAGATACTGATGACAGTGCTTGGAGTGTATGAATTTGTTTGGAAGTCTGAATTTCTTACAGCCAAGCCATCTCAACCCATCGAGTTCGGGTTGAGACTGCCAGAGTTCATATTAAAAAAGGAAGGCCGCCTTAAATTTTGTTCACAAAATAGGTTCGTTCGTGTAGGTACTTTCAGCATAGAAAAATGTCAAATGTCAAATATCAAAAATCGAGAGAGAAATCTCTCAATTTCAAAAGAAGTACCTGATCGGTTTTTTTTTTCAAAAAGTTAAGGAAATGTCATTTTGACACTATCATAAATGTTCTAGGAGAATACTCGATTACAACTTCCTCCCCCGACATCGTTGAAGACGAAAATAAATAGAGTTTTACTTGCCAAACTTTTGAGCTGTCACTAACTAAGTGACAGCTCAAAAGTTTTCATTTCTCAGTTTTAATTTTTCATTTTTCAGTAAGTCGAAATTCGGCGAGTAGAAAATTACGAAAAAATGAAAAGAGGGGAAATGGATTTCTCTCTCATTTTTTTTTCAATTTTATCAGTGCGTGGTTGCATTCGCACAATTTCTTAGCAAATTTTTAATAATCTTACGTTTGCGCCATTTAATAGTACAGTGATGACAACGAAAGAAGAGATAACAATGTGACAGCTGACAGTTCGGGGCTAGTAAAAATGGAGCGCTATGCAAAAGAACAACGCATTTTCAAAGTTGAGCAATTTTTTTTAAAAATAATGAAGGTTTGTCAGCTTTTTCGAACAAAGTCATATTCAGTGATGAAGATCTTGATGGCTTCGTTAATCGTCAAAATTGTGGTATTTGGGGTTCAGAAAACTAACGAGCAATTGTTGAGAAATAAATGCATCTTGATGTTTGGTTTGGACTTTGGGCTGGAGGCATTACCGGACCGTTCTTCTTCGAAAATGCGGCTGGTCAGGCAGTAAAAAATCATAGTGTTCGTTTTCCTGATAACCCATTTTTTAATGCCCAAATTACAAGTTATGAATGTGACCCACGTGTGGTTTCAAGAAGACGGTGCCACATGTCATACAGACAGAGAAACAATTCAATTACTGCATGAGTCATTTCCTAATCGTGTAATCGGCCGTTCTTACGATCGGAATTGGCCATCCAGATCTTGCTATTTAACCACACTGGACTTTTTTCTTTGGGGTTTTTTGAAGTCAAAGGTCTATGCAAACAAGCCCACGAACACCAACGCCTTGAAAGAGGAAATTGGGAGGTGTGTCAGTAAAATTCAGCCACATTTTTGCGAAACTGTCATGGAAAATTTCAATAAAAGAGTACGGCAGCCAAGCCGTGGCGGCCATTTATCCGATGTGCTCCATGAATTCTATGAATACAAATTTAAGTTTTTTTATTATTATTTTTTATTTTTGATTTATTTAAAATCCGTATTTTTTACGAAAATGACATTTTGCGTGAATTTTGGGACACCCTTTACAAAGCGGGCCTTACCAATAAACATTTTTAGTTTCGACTCTAACTTTAGTAGTTCACGTTGGCTGTATTATCCATACAAAATTTGAAGTTGTGAGCTTCCGTAAATTTAAAGTCGAGACTAAAATTTGTTATTAGTAGGTCTTACTAATAATTATTTTTAGCCTTCACACAAAATTTTATTGGACTACTAAGCGAGGGGTCCCAGGTTCGAATACCGAAAAAAAAAACAAATTCCATCTTTAGGTTTTTTTTTCCACTGCGCCATCTCTCGCGAATGTGTGACAAACATCCGAGAGGATAACTGTCATAAAAGAGCTTCTGAATTAGCCGTTTGGACTCGGCATAAAATTGTAGATCCCGTCCATTCGTTCCAAAAATGAATAGCTCACACGGTTGTGAGAAACTAGGCCTAGGGTCCCTACGAACCTGTTGCACCAACCAATTTTGTATTTTATTTATATGGAAAAAATTGCTGAGCTTGTAAAATTTGCCCTGGACACCAAATCTGATTGTTAGTATCGCGCATAGTGTTACTGACACTGAACTCAGACTCTGAACGAGCCCCCAAAGCTGACATATCGGAACCAAAAGTCGAGGAACTTTCACACAATTTATTTCCGATTCAGGTTGCCTCTATTCGCCGCTCGCTGTTAGTGAATGGCGCTGAAAGCAGTTTACTAGGTCCCAAATAATAACCTAACTCATTCCGTAATTTTTGAGACGATTATCGTCGAAACGATAGACCTCCAAAAGTAGCAATTGAGTGCCAAAATTACGAGTTTAAGACCTTAATCCAGTTCATTTTCCACAAATGTAATGAAAGCTGACGATAGTGAAACAAATTCGGGCCTTCGGACTTCTTACGGTCATCAAAGTTTCAAAAACGATATCGTCCCGACGATTATTGTTATACGGAATATGCCAACTGATAAATCGTGAAGCTTTTAAAAGCTCTAAAAGCTCTCCGATGACATTTATTTTTTCATATATCGAACTTTCCCTTTTCAAAGTAGAGGCTGTCGCGTATTTGACGTATTTTCGCAAATGAGATGTCAACGGAGAGAGAATTTTTCATAAAATTGAGATCTTTATTTACCTACTGCTTATTTATTAAACAAAAAACACCAAATTGTCGCACGTATACCCTATGCCTTGCTATATTATATTTTAGCGGTATAAACATCTCTTGTGGTTCTCAAAATTGGTTTGGTTCTTGTCAGATGAGGTGACATGACACATAAAATGAAAGAGTATTTTATAAATGCCACAGATTCGTCAAAAAAAAAAAAAGAAGAGTTCTGTGTAAAATAAACCACACATTAATTTTTGCAACCTGAACTATCTGTGGCTATTTTTAATGACAGTTAAGGTAGCTTCAGCAGCTCCGGAAGACTAATTTTAAAGTACCTTCGTCGGCTATTTATACTACAAAGTCCCCCCTCCAAGGCAGCCGTCATTGATTCCCCAATTGTCAGAGAAGATTTGTTACAACTGCTACAATAAAATGGCATCCCCATAACTCCAAAGCAAACCAGTTCCACATTCAGCTCTCATCTAGTACTCACACTCAAAGGTACCTACGACTATCTAGCACAATCATGTCGAACACAAAATAGAGCACATAACAAATTTTCAGTCAATACCCGGCCAAAACATGTTGTTTTGACATGTAACAGGACAAACCAAGTATTCCCTCCTGAAAACATTTCATTGCTTGACTTATTTAACTTATTTTCACCACATTCCATTTGGCCATTAAAAGTCACTACAGATGTCACCTTCATCGCGTAAATAGTGCCGCTCCTCATCTTCCCCCTGGATACACAAATTCACCTACAATGTCAGCAATCTATATGCATACAACATGTACAATGTACATCTATTTAATCGAGAAAAAAAAACCCCCGCTTATATTCCCCAAAGTGCCATTGCCAACTATGTGTGACAGCTCGCGCGCTGATAGGCAAAAGGAAGGAAAACAATTTCAATTCCTTGTACGGCAACTTTTATCTACGATCCACATGGAATACCCCTTCTACTCCTTGAACAGAAATGCAGATATCAGGTGCGCAAGCGCACATGCATGTCCGTATTAAACTGAAACCAACAAACAGCCATCCTAATAGATTCTTTGAGAAAATTATGGGCTACACATGAATCGCGTCTTTCAAAGGAGGGGCGCACCTCCGAATCCCCAACGAAAATTATTGGACAAGCTTCTTGCATACCGTCATAAAGTTTCATTAAAATATCTCCCAGATGCAAGTAATGTGTGGAGAGAGATATACCGACTTAACGGCGCATTCATGTTATTTAGTACCTTTTTAGGTGGATCCGCCGGTGGTGATATAAAAGGAGGTGGTACAGCCTCCTTTTGGCATGCAATGCAAGATGCGCGAGGGTCTTGACTGCTAGTATAAGACGCGGAAGGAGTGAGTTTCTTTCGTTTTTTTTTCTTTAGTAAATATTTTCTGGGGCGTTGCTTATGATGTGATAGCTGACATTCAAAAATAACCATTTGATGAGGTTGCGTATGAGCCGGGAGGGAAATTGATGTCGGTGGGCAGGTGGTAGGTGATATCTATGAGGAGAACGAGTGGAAGATTGGGCATAGATCGTGAGGGATTTGTGGTGACGGGTTTGGCTTTTGTGATGAAGTGTTATGGTGGCAACAGATGGCCATACTTGTTTTGGAAAGAGAGATGAGTGAAAGTGGTTTCCAAATTGTTTCTGACATCAACAAGAACACATTTGAGGCGAATTAACAAATGTTCTCGCGAATTCACCACACTTAGCCGGTATCACAACTTTGTGCGCTTAAGAGATCGGATTGTAGTGGATCATATCAGTTGGCTGTCGGGCGGTATTATTTTGTGGGCTTGTAAGCTCAATCAAAACAATAAATTTTTATTTACCACACCTTCCTGGAAATCGAATTTTTTTCTTTATACTCAAATCCTATACTCACCATAAATGACTGTCTTGAGTTTTGATTTTCGCTGTAGACGGTTTGTTTTAAAATTTATCTTTCTTTCGTCGTGAAGAATCGCCCTCCATTGACGCATAGTTTGACATTTGATCCATACTCACCGTAGTTTTGACGTTTCTCTTAAGAGCAAGTAAAACTTCTTCTGTTATGATGAAGAATCGCCCTTCACTGACGCATAATTTGACAGTAAATCCTTACTCACCAGATGTATGTTTTTATTTCCACCGTGAACAGTACCTCAGTTTTGACGTTTTTCTTAAGAGCAAGTAAAAGTTATTCTGTTATGATGGAGAATCGCCCTCCATTGACGCATAGTTTGACATTTAATCCATACTCACCAGATGTATGTTTTTATTTCCACCGTGAACAGTACCTCAGTTTTGACGTTTCTCTTAAGAGCAAGTAAAACTTCTCCTGTTATGAAGAAGAATCGCCCTTCACTGACGCATAATTTGACAGTAAATCCTTACTCACCAGATGTATATTTTTATTTCCGCCGTGCACAGTACCTCAGTTTTGACGTTTCTCTTAAGAGCAAGTAAAACTTATTCTGTTATGATGAAGAATCGCCCTTCACTGACGCATAATTTGACAGTAAATCCTTACTCACCAGATGTATATTTTTATTTCCGCCGTGCACAGTACCTCAGTTTTGACGTTTCTCTTAAGAGCAAGTAAAACTTATTCTGTTATGATGACGAATCGCGCTTCACTGACGCATAATTTGACAGTAAATCCACACTCACCTCAGTTTTGACGTTTCTCTTAAGAGCAAGTAAAACTTCTTCTGTTATGATGAAGAATCGCCCTTCACTGACGCATAATTTGACAGTAAATCCTTACTCACCAGATGTATATTTTTATTTCCGCCGTGCACAGTACCTCAGTTTTGACGTTTCTCTTAAGAGCAAGTAAAACTTATTCTGTTATGATGAAGAATCGCCCTTCACTGACGCATAATTTGACAGTAAATCCTTACTCACCAGATGTATATTTTTATTTCCGCCGTGCACAGTACCTCAGTTTTGACGTTTCTCTTAAGAGCAAGTAAAACTTATTCTGTTATGATGAAGAAACGCCCTCCATTGACGCATAGTTTGACATTTAATCCATACTCACTGTAGTTTTGACGTTTCTCTTAAGAGGAAGATAAACTTTTTCTGTTATGACGAATCGAATCTAGTTGACAGATATTTTGATGGTAATTTCATACCTGTGGTAAGTTCCAAGGCGATCAACTTTCAATGCTGATTGAGGGTCATTTTTGGCACTTATTATTAGATACTGTCATAGACACTTCAGTTTTGACAACCTTTTTTTTTTTATACACATTTCGACATAAACTTACCCACTGTGCAAGTACTTCCTTTTTAAAGAACTCCCTTCTTTGACACGAAGTCAATCCGCGATACTAATAATCATTTTTAGTGACCAAGCTAAATTTTTAAAACTCACAATGGTGAAATTTTCCATACAAAGTTGCATATTGTGACCTACAAAATATTTATTTAGCTTGAAGGTTAAAAATTATTATGCGTTAAAAATCGAGAGCAGTGAAGTTTATGCCAGTTTTGGCACTCATATTCAGATACTTTGCAAACGACTTAAATTCTGACAGTTCCTCTTTCGTTTTTGCACATCTCGAAATAGACTCACCGAACCTACCTGTGGTAAGTTTCTATTTCCACCTTAGGCAGTGCCCAGGTTTCAACATTTTTCTTAGGGGCAAGGACAACTACTTCTGTTCTGAAGAGTCGACCTTTTTTGACACATTTTTGTTGACAGTAAATCCATTCGTTGTGCCCTTAGCTACCTGAGGTCGATTTTGAGAAAACTGACTGCAGTTACACTTCCCCTCTATAGGTTACAACCGTCAACACTTCAGAATGATAATTTCTCAAATCTGTTCATCAGCGACCACTTCATCGAGCCATTTATCTTCGCAGCTGATTGCCCATTGATATTCTAATAGACTGCCTTCAAAGGTTTCCCCCAAAATGGGGACTGTCAAGCTAATCCCAAGGCAGTTTCTACTTAGACTGTGGAGAAAAAAAAAACCTCTCACGTTCGTGTCGTTTGATGTCAGTTTCCCAACGAAAATTTCTGAAAAAACTGACTGATTAGCCCGAATTTCTTTAATCGAAACCGATTTACTTTCAATTTAACTGTCAACAAAACAAGACTAACAAATTACAATCGATCCAAGCCAACAAAAAAGAAAAAATGAAAAATTTAAGCCCAGAGGCTTTTCGGTATTCTTTTCTCTATTTCATAACAAGCACTTTCACTGCTTTAATTTTTTGTTTGTTAAATTTGTATCCGCCGATTGGTGTATAACTCGTCCGTACCTATGTACGTAATTTGAAATGTAAAAGGCCACAACCAGTTCGATTGTAACCGGTGGGGAGTTTCGAAAAAAGAAACAATACAATATGTCTTTCACTCTCACTGGATGATAGTGTAAATTTTACTTTTATTTTTTCGAGGTTTTGTATCTTTTATTCAATACATGAAATTGGGTTAAGTTATTTGTTGTTTTTGTAGAGTGTGTGTTATTTTCGGCTTTCGGCTGAGTAACTGTTTACTTCGATTGTGTTAACACTGATTGGTACAAGTGGAAAGTCATTCATATATAAATGTAGAGTACCTGATGTATATTGGAAATCAATTTTACAAGGCTTGAGAATTGTGTAAGGTCACAAGCACACCCTTTTGGTGCATTGTGAGAGTAGAAATTGAATTAGAGAGAAGCGGAAGGATGTGGTTGGAGAGGCACGCGGAACTTAACACAATTTAGGGCTTACTTCTAGCAAACCCTAAGTCCAAACTTGCTCTGCTCGTGCCTTTTCACCACAAAGCCTAACGTTGTTCCAAACTATCACGCACGCGCATTTTTGCACGAGACGGGACAGAGAGACCCGTTTTTCCGCAGTCAATTCTAATAAAGGCGTAAGAATGAGATCACAAATCAGACGCCTAAAATCTCATGGATGTTCTACCCATAATTATAGATACGTAAAACGGAAACAAACACAAGTTCCGGCGAACAGCATCTCTACAATCACTTGAAAACATTTCTATTTCTGATTTAAAACATGTGAAATGAGAGTGGTAATTTGTTTCAGTAAATTAAACCAACAATTCATCAATCAGTTATACGAAATAAATAAATAATTTTCCGTTCATCACTTCCGGAAGCCATTTTGTTTTATAGGAAAGCGAGATTTCGTAAGCTATCGCTATAAAAATATAAACCTGCATAGCTTTCCCATAATTCCTAACACGTAAACAAGATGGCCGACCAAAAAAACGTGTCAAGTTTTTTTGCGTGTTAGGTAATGCCGTCCCTTTCAGTCACACGGCTATTTAGTATTTAGGATCCCTTTTAATTAATAATTTTGAAACGACTCTCGAGATTTAAACGTCGCTATTTAAAATGTCTAGCGCTTAGTAAAATCACCCAATCGTAAAATTAGTAAAATCACTCAAGCGGAGGTTAATTTAATTTAAAAAATGCGGGTATATACGGGACTCAACTGTCAAAAAATTGAGTACATTTTAAACAATTTAAATTAATCAAAAGTGAAACAAATTTATTAAGACCTACCTACACTTTTTGTGGTCGTCTGTCAAATGTCAGCGATTACCTCTCATCAGTTACCAAACCTAAACCCGAAGTCGCTCTTTAATGTCAGATTTTTTTAAATATGTTTTCTCTCATCTGTCACGTGTCATCTGTCATCTATTAATGGACTGAAGCGCCAGCTACTGGAAGGATATTCTTATATTTTTATATCGGGTGGAATGGCCCGAAGAGTTTTTGGATTTGGTATTCGTTCGTATGGTTTATGTCATGTGTCACTTGTCACCTGTCATCTGTAGTCCGTGGTTGCACTAGAACCGTAATCACAGGGTCGATTTACAGTATCTTTTTAATATTCCCACGAAGACGAGCATAACCTTCGCCATTGTAAAGCTCTCTGCCAAATTCGAAGTATAATCCTCGAATGACTGTCAAGGCTTAGAGAAACTTCCCGTCAATTCTGCTGACACAGGGTTGTAACTTGGAAACTTTCTATCGTTGCATAAAGGCCTTGCAACATTCAAAACGAAAGGAATTTTCTGACCTTTTTTTTGCAATCAAATAATATTTTAGAAAATCCTGGTGTCAGGGTGTAGGAAAATCCAAATTTCCTGATATATATCTTGCGGAAAAGGTCATAGCAACAGCTCTGAAAAATGACAGCTCTCAGAATTGTGTTAAAATTGAAAAAATTTGTGCATTTTCGTCGATTTTTTTTAAGGTGATTTTCCGCGCGTTTTTGGAGAATTTTTAAGGAACGTTTTTGATCGATTCCCATCTTATTCTATGGCGAAGGATATTCTTAATATTTTTTAGCTGAACATGGCAACAACTCGATTTGAAGTCAAAACGAGTCGTCAAAACCAAAGTCCCTCGAACTGTAAAAATTAACCATTTAAATGCAATTTAAAGTAGGTACTGCTTATTAAATGATGCAAAGAGAAAGACTTGAAAACGAAAGGAGTTACCCACAGGAAGTTAGTTGTCTCATTTCTTTTTTTAAAGCGAAAATGTTTTTCGTTTCGTTTTTTTCGCAATCATACTCCATTTTTATACAAATTAAGTATTTTTTTGAGAGAGACCAATGGCTTGTTGGAATTATATCAATTTCGATCTACAACACTAGTTCATTGACAGTTAGAACGGCGTAAATATTCCTCTTGTGCTAGCAAAAGTCATTAAGTTTTATTGTTTATTTGTAAAGTAGAAATGAACTACAGAAATTTTATTCAAGAAACTTCTTCAGGAAATCTGTCAAATGGTACAAAAATATTATGTTAACATGTTTAAACTTTAAAAAAAACTAAATACAAGATTCCTTTCAGCCGTTCCCGTACTTAATTCTTATTAAATTTGTTTTTTATGTTTAAAAAGTTCTGTCACTCTTTAGAATTTATATTTCACAATACACTATTGTGTAAAAGTACGGAAACACATCTACCTAATGTCATCGTAATTAATTCAAAGACAGTCCAGCTTTAGTTGAAGCTGTGCCAATATCTTAAAACGTCTGAAGTCTAACATTTTTCGACCACATCTATCTACGATGACAAATTCCACTAGTTTCTACACTTGCGTCAGCCGAATTTCGATACCTCGTCCCAATAACACCATTCTCTTTATAATTATCGAACATTTCGCGCAGCAGACACTTTCCATTTCGTCTGGCAACAGCACACCGACAAATTTTCAAAACGTTTGTGTTAATTACTTCATTCAATGTCAGTGGGTTGACCTTTTTTTTCTTTGCATCGCAAATTTCTTTTCGTGTTCGAAATTTACTCCACTGACTCACATCGATAAACATCAGAAATCGCTGACCTAAATTCTCGCCTGTCAAAATAGAAAAATAAAAGAACCAAACGCCAATTATCACAATTAGATATTGCCGAGCAAAAGTGATGTCTGCAAAAACGAATGTCTAGCAGAAAACACTTAAAATGTCGTAAAGTTTCGTCACAGCATAGCTTAGCTCCTGGGTGTACCTACACCAACATCATAGTTCCAATAGCGTAGGTAGAACACACCCCATCGAATGCGGTTACACCCTCATAACAGTTTGCCATTAATTATTCATACATACGCGCAGTTAACGACCAACGAAGTGACACCAAAAAGTCATTACGCGTCGTTGTCGCGATGACAGTTCTCTCGCGTCATGATGATATGACGCGGGATTTACCCTCCGAACATGTCGTCATAACAAAACTCGCAAACTGGGAACGCAGGCAATTCTGCTGTTGCTAATGACTACAACACTGCCGGAGGCTGATCGCACGGAATTCCATTACTCATTCGATTTTTTGCGCGCTTGCCATTCCGGGCAACATTGAATGGGATAGGCAACACTGATTCTGACGGCGAGCGTCACGCTGCCGCTATGACTATGAGTGCCTTCGGTGGTGGGGGTCTTTGAGCTGGTTCAACGAAATTTTGCCGAACAACAAAGACGTCGTCGTCGCAACGATATCTGTGCCGGGAATTATGTTGTAATGGTATCGCGCGAATGACTGTGAGTCAACCGCGCCGCATCGCATCATTGTTATCGCCTGAACTTTGTGTGCGATGGGTGAACTCCCTTCTCTTGATTTCGTGGGTTGTATGTCCGAATCTGTGATTCATCTATTCGGGCGGAGTATCCAGTGGCGGGTAACCCAATTAAAAATATTTATTTAACTATGGAGTCACCCACCAGACAGTTGGCCGTTGTCTGGGTAATAATGCGAACGGAGCTTGATTAGTGGAGCAATGTTGCACTTCTTTCGTTTTTCTATGCAAGGGCATCGAGTTGCACACAAAGCAAGAGCACGACAACAAAAGTGTCCACAAATATGAAGCATTCAGACGTCGGGAATTCATGGGAGTTTGGGATGAGCTAATTCAATCATCGTTGCAGTGAGACAATGACTCGAAATGAGCTTATAACTCTAAAGAGTATTATATTTATTACATGGCTTACATTTGACGATTTAAAAAGAACGCGATCAACAATTTTCGCCAAGCGAGACAAAGGTTAATTTTTTGTTGAGAGAAAAGATGAGACAACAGACAGAAAAACAATCCGAAACAGTGACAAAACCGATCTCACTCTTCCCGTGCAGTGATGCCAGACTTTGGGTAGTAAATTTCCCATAGTTATGGCCGAAAATTCCCTTTTTCTATGCCGCTGGTAAAACAAATCCCACTATGTTTTTCATGAAGTAAAATAGAAAAAAAAAAAAAAACAGCTTCCTCTTTTAAATACGGATTATACGACAATTCCTAGGAACATTACAATAACTGAATAAAAATATCTACGGTAAATAAAATTGAAAAATATGCTGCACCTTAAATTTCCTTTTTATTTTTCTAAAAAGTTTTAAACATCCTTCTTTCCCTTTTAGCTTATTTTGAGATGGGAATATACCAAGAACATTTTTTAATTACCCGTCATTTGGCAGCACTATTTTTATGATGGTTACATAGGCTACACTGAAAGTGAAACCTTCGGAGTAGCCTAAGTTTCCATTTCAAGGTTCTAATCTCGCATAGACTTCAGTCAATGCCGCCAGATTGTAGGAAATTTCCCTTTTTGAGGGAATATCTCGAAATGAGATAAAAAAGAAAAAGGATCACTTTTTTGCTTTCCAGAAGAAAGAAAAGGGAATTTTGGTTCTTTGAAAACTTTACTTTCATTTTCTTGTTGAGCTCCAGAAAAACGATTTTTTTAAACTATCTTTAAATTTTATTTTATACGTCTGGATACGTTCATGAACCACCGCTTGTTGATAGGTTTCGGGATATGCCAAGTCTCAATGAATTGTTGATGACAAAGCGTAACTGACGTCTTTTTGTCGATTCGTCGTATTGATTTTCTTCTTTTTAACTTTCTCGATTACGTAGTAAGAGACAGATATTGTATTCGTACAAAATTTCGAACTCGAGATGTTAATCAATTCTGATATTACGATGACAGGCGAATCCAAAAAGTGGGTCGCGAAAATTCTGTCTGTCTGTCTGGCTGTGTGTATGTCTGTCTGTCTGTGTGTCTGTCTGTCTGTATGTCCCGAGGCCTACAGCCTAAATAGCTGCCCTGATTTGGTTCAATCTTCGAATTTGGAGTTTGAGGGCTTACCGTTCGGGCCGTGTTTTTTTTTGTGCATAGTAACCTCAATATTAATGGTACCTCCAATACAAAATGTTCATACCAGTTTGATTTGTTCGAAAACGGCTCTAACGATTTCAACAAAAGTTGATATTTAAGCTTAAGTAGCTGAGGTAAACGTGACTGCATACTCAGTTTTCTGCTAAAAAATCGAGTAACCATACTTTTGAAATTTGGACATATATCGAAAACGGTCCATACGATTGTAACAAAAATTAATTTCTAAGGTAATATGGTAATTTCTAACTTAATGGAGAACTCAGTTTTTCTCTGTATTATCGTAAAATGGATTTTTGAAAAAAGTCATTGTTGAAAAATATAGTTTTCCCTAGTTTACCTCAAAGCGGCATGATTTTGACCAAAATGCAAACTCAGAGTAAAATTGATAATTTCAAAATTATTGCGTCCTTAATATTCAATTTGAATCACTGGAACCTATCACTTTAAAAACTGCTCATATCTCGAAAACCCCATTTTCGATTTCGATAAAACCCTTAAAACCAAGTAATGCTTTCATTCCGAACAATAACTTGTACTCAGTTTTCAGCTAAATAGTTAAGCAATAGTATTTTTCAAACTAAACATTGCAATATTTGGTACTATTTTGTCTGCGAAATTTTACGAAAACCGCTCCAGCGATTTTGATCCAAATACATATTCAGGATAAAATAAGTATTCTTAATAAGATCCCGTACTTAGTTTTTCCCAAAAAATTCAAACAAATCAATTTATATTTCTCAAAAATTACTATACCCAAATTCCGATCTGTATTCACATATTTTCGGTATAATTTTGAAATAATTACCATTGCCCACTTGCAATGAAAGTAATATAAAAGCTACGTAAAACTTAGCACTGAAACTTGAAATGTATACAATCAGGCAGCTCCCAACTAATTTGCACCAACAATTTTGATGAACGAGAAAGTTACGTTCGACCCAGTCGTGCACTTTATTTTTAGTACTATTGTTTGATTTGTTTTAAAACTTTGTGGGGACGTCGGTTAAAAACTCGGACATTGCAGATTCTAGAATATTAACAAAAACAGCAGAGAATCGGAGATCCAACATACATTAAACGACCCTAGCTCAAAAAGACTTTGACAGAACAAGCATTAGAAACAGTTTTCTTGAGAGCAGGCTAAGATGAGATAGGTATCTACCTTTTAAAGCTTCGTTTGCATTGCAATTTAAAGACTCTACCTATCCATGGTAAGGACTTAGCTCTACCCACATTTAAACTTGTCCAAGAGCTCAAATATATAATTATGACATCCAGAAAAATACCGACGGTAACAAATGAAATCATGAACAAAGACAACCAAGCGAAGCTCAAATCGCCGATCGTTAAAGTCTCCTATACAACTTCTAGTGCAAACCTCAAACAGACTTCAAAAACCTCCGAACACGATGTCAAAATTCAAAATCAATCGCCCTAGATCTGAAGCTTCTGTAACGCTTTTCATTGCCCCAACCTCGTATATTTTTGGCCTCAACTCATTTACTTTGTTGGGTGAGACAAACTTATTGCTTACAAAAATAAAAAATTTTCCACGCCTTCGGAAATATTTTCCACTCGTCCTTTAAAAAAAAATCGTTTCCCTAAATATCGTCCCCTTAACAAACTCTACAGAACTGACCTGCAGTAAAAAAAAAAAAAACCACCCACTTTGATCACGTTTATTGCTCATGTTTTTTTTTCTCAAATTTATATGATTCGTCTTAAAGTTTAATAGCTTGCGAAATCTTCCGCAAGCGACTATTGGGAAATTTACGACTTTCCATAAAGCAAAGTTCATTAACCGCAAAATTTCAACGACGAACCTCAAAAAATATATAGTTCGAATTGTCTACAGTAAAATATTATATTGGTATACATTATATAGATATAGTTCACGGGAACGTCTCAACTTGTGGTAAACAATGAAAAGCGTACAACTGACCGAAAATTGCCATCAAATATTTACCAAGCGATTAGTTGGATTCTTATCGCTTTTGTGGGGTTTTTGTTCACCAAACAAATTTTTATAAACAAGTCCATGTATGAAATCAGGAAAGAAAATTTAAAAATATGCACCGCAAAAACGGTGAGCGGTTGCCATATCTGCACTGAGAATAGATACATTTTTTAGTGTGCGATGTATAGGTGATAACGTCATTTGTTTTCTGCTCCGTTATTAATAAATAGGTTTGGTTTCTTTTGTTTTTTTTTTTATGTCAAAAAAAAAAAAAAATTAGAAGCATAACCAATTTTTATTCGCATTGCGGTGGAGCAGCGTTTGCTTGTGTGATTGAGGTTGAACATTTAAATACAATCGCACACCAGCTGTGACCTTAAGTGAAATGTTATTTTTATTATGTTGTCGCTTTATCTGTCACTCGATGGTGCGGTTTCGTAATGATAACAAGTAATAGGGGCGATTTAGTTTGGTGAACTGCGCGGTATATTTATGGACAAATTCCAATGTTTTTTTGATGAATGACTTATGCAAACAAAATCGATACTAGGTCATGTTGTAAGTAATCAATCAACTTTCGGAATAGTGGTAGTTATGTGAGTGGTTTTTATCGTAGCATATGTGCCGACCGAGATAATAGGCCTTACCAAAAATGGCAAATAGGACAATTTCACCGAACTTGACTGCTAATAGTTGATGTGACAGTTGACATCAGGAAAACTATTAAAATTTTGAGTGTCGGTCGAATCGTCCTGTAGAACGAAGAAAAGCCACGAACTGGTACCTGTCAATGACCGGTTGCATTTCTGGTGAATTATTGTGAACTTTAGAGATAAACGTCACACGAACTGTCATGAGTACGTACATCGGAAAACCAATATAACTAACCCCACTGACGCCTACAGTTCTATTGGTCCTCTGTTTACTCGCGACGCAAAAAGGGAGCAATTGTGACAGTCAAATTTGTGAACAAAAAAAATTTAAATGTCAGCTGTCAAAATGCACAACAAATCAATAAGAATCTGGTGATGGACTGGTAAATAGTGAATTCGAAATAGCGATAATTCCTGTACTTACCAAACTGTCTACCAGCTTTCATTGTGTCCCGCATTCATCTCTGATGAATTATTGTGAACTTTAGAGATAAACGTCACACGAACTGTCATGAGTATACAAAAAAAAAAAAACAGTAAAACTAACCCCACTAACGCCTACAGTTCTATTGGTCCTCTGTTTACTCGTGACGCAAAAAGGGAGCAATTGTGACAGTCAAATTTGAGAACAAAAAAAAATGTAAATGTCAACTGTCAAAATGCACAACAAATCAATAAGAATCGGGTGATGGACTGGTAAATAGTGAATTCGAAGTAGCTAAAATTCTTATACGTACCAGACTGTCGATCAGCTGTTATTGTGCCTCTCTTAGCAATAATTTCTAGGTAAAACGTCAAGAGTCAATAAATCTCGTTCGTGGAACTAAATTTTGTATAAATTGGAAACATTCGAACTCCTAGATGGCTAATGGCTAGTTTATGTAAAGCGTCAACTAGATTTGTCAGTATTATGTCAACTTGAATCGCTTTCGTATTCTCGCAGTTTACTTCGACTTTAGAACTGAGTAGCTTTGCAGGCAGGATTTTCTTGACTAGTTATGCTGGCTACTCCTCCATAAACGTAAACGTCAGAAAAAAACTATTCACGTGACTAATCTTGTTAGTCCAATAAAAAATCAATCAGCAGTCAGACTTATTAAACTTGAAATCGAAACGTCGTCACTGCGAGACATTGTCCCTAGCGAATGTCAAGTCAAACACAAACACTAAAAACCGTTTTAGAAGAATGTTGTGAACGTGTCTGACACTTCCAGCCAAATTGTAGCCGGCCGTCAATGCTATCTACAGCGATAAGTTCAAATGAGTGGACCCACCATCAGGTTAGTTGACCGCAAACGGGAAATCAGAAATCACACCCAGTTATCGTTAGAGGCATCAGCTAGGTCACGAAAACCATCTAAAAACATATTTTAATGCTCTTGTAGAAGAAAACAAAACAACCTCACTGGTGACTCACTAAACGCCTTATACTGGTAGGAATATCACCTATCCCACTTACCGCCCGTGTGTTGCCCCCAGAAATAATTCACAACCGTGTTTTTCCCCCTCAGGAGGATCCACCACACTGACGCAATCAGAAATTCCATCCCTGTTATTGCCTGTCTGTCAATAACAACAACTTTCCACAGAAAAACAAGCCAAAATCTTATACAACAACTAATAGCAGTCGTATACGCAATTGTTTAAACACGGATTTGGCAACATTAAGCTTGTTGTTCGTTTCCTATCAATGCGACTTCTTAACAAGTAAATATCTAGCACACTTGTCATTGCCATAAACAAAAACTACCTCTACTGATATTTCCAGCTACACACAATACCGGACCAGCACTCGTAGTAGCAGCCAACCACACACGAAAAGATCTCGCTATTTGAGCAAACAAAATCCGATTCCCCTCCGCAAAATTTAATTAAACAACACCCATCGCACCACCATTCGTTCTTGTTATTGCGTAGTATAGCTAATGTATCTATATCTAGACCAGTGCGCCGACAACAATAACAGCGAATAGAAAAAAAAATTATCTCATCCGCTAAACATGTGACGACAAACTGACGACGAATGAATTTTCAAAACTCTCATACGTGAACAAAAAAAAAAAAAAAACACAAAACGAACCTAAACACTCAATACCACATACAAGCCCCGCACGAGAACCACAGCAATAACAGAATTGGGAAAAACTACACAAGGCGGTTGTATTGGTATATTAGAACCGGCAATTGCAAAATGTATCTCCGCCGCCGAGCCGACAGTTTATTCCGTTTTCCGTGTGTAGGTCCCGGTCCCGGACTCAAATGCTTCTGTGTGTTTGTGTGTGTGTGTGTGTGGTAAAGTACAAAGTGTAATCAACAATTGCAAACCGGTGTTTGTTTACTCGGTGGCTTTGTCCACGTCCACGCTCCGACTCCACGCTCATTCGCGCTTCGAAAACAAAGAAAATTCTCTTATACTCGGCAACATGTTGCGCGGTACAAATGTATCTCCGCAGTACCTATATCTAGTTTTAATTTACCTCTGCGATTGATTTACCTGTGGCTAAATATACCTGCCGGTAGCTGGCTATCTTTGGCCACACTACTACAAAAATCCGGCGGCGCAGCGACCAGGCCAACACCGCAACACTAACACATAAACCAAAAATGTTGCCAGCGACAAAAGAGTCTAATCACACAGAATAAACAAAGCAAAGTGGATTTTTTTTTGCTTTTTTTTTTTAGTATCGGCTTGGGCTGAGAAACTGAGAAACTGAGAAACTGACTCTTTCACGCGACTCTCGATCGTCTGGCAGAATCATTCTGAAATGCGCGCGCGAACAGTTTATACATATTCGCGTCTTACTTTGGGAAGAATAATAATTCATCGTATTTTGAGAGAGTGATCGCAAATGACTCTCTGAAAAGATTTTTTTGTTTTTTTTTTTTTCTTTTACTTAGTCGTAGTAGAGAATAGATACTCGTGCAAAGGAAAACGTACTTAGTCGGGTTTAGTAATTGTTTCGCCGGTAAAGTTGGTTACAGGTTGCAAATTGCAATTGCAATATCCGAATAATAGAAAATTTTGTGTTCACAAAGAAAAATACTGACCAGTGTGTATTGTGTTGTGGCCTAATAAATAGACCGGCCGGCAAGTGTCTGAGAAAAAAATAAAGTATCTCATATATTCTCTCATCGTGAAACCAAAAGTGGATAGTTTTAAAACCAATTTTCAAAGGGAATAATATTTGAAAAACGTTCGTCACACATTTGGTTGGGGTAAGGCTCGGATGCACTTTTTGTTACTCAAGTGATTTTAGTTGATTTGTTGAGGGAAATTTTCTTTTAAATGGGATTTGAAAGGAATTTGTTTTCGGGGGTCGTTTTTGATGTTTCTTTTTTTTTTTAAAGCTTTTGTATACATTTGGTGAAAAGTGTTAATAGGGAGTCAAACCAGGGGTGGTTCTTGTTTTAACGACTGAGCTCGTTTTACAAATACAAAATTTGATCACTTCAAACGCCGCTTGATCTTCGGCGATCTTGGTTGTAAAAAAACGATTTAGAACAAAGAAAAGATGGCTACTTGCGAATATTTCCTGTGACAATTTTTTTCAAGAGCGCTCATTTTCGGAAAACGTCTGCAGTCTGCTTCTTGCAGTGAGTCACTGCAAATATACCCCTTAAGTTTAAGCTGCAGAAATGTTGACTGGACTGTCGGCCTTATCATCTGGAGATAACAGAAAATGTCCGGCATGGACGTACATACTCGTACCTAATGACGTTGGTAACTGAAAAAGTATTTCCGTTGGATATATAATAACTGATCGTCCATTTAAATGCGAGACGAATGTAGCTGGCTGTGGAATAAAAGCTGTCACTTTAGCAGGGGATTGTATAGGCACTGACACACAAAACGAATTGTGAGAACCTGTTGCCCCATTTCTTTCTATCAAATACAGTTTAATAAGTCAATGCCAATGATCAGTGGCGGATTAACCACGTAGCAAGAGTAGCAAGTGTTACGGGCCCCGCGCATTTGGGGGCCCGCCGCACCAAAACTTTTCGACCGTGAAAAAGGATCCATTTCTCTAAGAACGTCTTAGTCACCTCACCTCACCTAATATTGAATAGGATTTACTTAGGGTAATCGATATGATCAGTATTATATATAAATTTGCCCAAATTTAATCCAGAAAAATTTGTTCAAACAATTTTGTTTTATTTTATACCATAAACTTGATAACTTAAGACAATCCAAGGGCTCCTTGATATAATTTTCTACAGGCCCGGCACTGCCAATGATCATGCTCACAGTACCGATCTTGAACATTTTATTGAAAAATATTCGATCTGTTGAAGAGAGATGGCTTCTTAATGTTAAACGAAACTTTGCTTCTCTGAATCCTAAAAACTGATCTTACAATAAAATGGTGATCTTTGGTAATCACTTGATTACTAGACATTTGTCTGTTGAAACTGTTTACGACTCTTTAACGATCCTTAGATAACATTTCGTTCGATATTAGCTGTTGATGATTGACTTTTTGGACTTTTTTTGCACTTTTGGGAACTAAATTTGAAAGCTTTCTTATTTGTTACTCCAAAAGGCCTCTCAAGTGCTCACTATCCTGGCATACGAATTTTTTAAAGGTCGTTAAAATTTGCACGATCACAGGAGTTCAAGTCAACTTCGTGGTAAAGAACGATCACTTTTCTGTCTTCTTGAGATAGAACTGATAAAGCAATAAAGATGTTGCCTATCGGTGTGGATCTTTTTAAACGTACTTTATCGTTTAAAAAGATCCACACCGTTTTTTTAGAACTGATCTTGCCGATCGAAAGTTCCTTGACTCACTGAAAATGTGTGCATCAAAGTTGCACGATCACTTTTACTCAGCCAGTTACGTTTGTCCTTTTCAAAAGAGGTATTTCCGAGTCTGGGTGATAGGCCTAGATCGTATTTAACCCCACTACCGATCTTGTCAGAAGTTTATTTCTTGTTCCATCGCTACAAAAGTAAATCAACAGGGCTTTTGTTCTGTGCCCTTGTCGTCTTCATTATTTAGGCGTTTATATCCAAGTGAAGCTTTACAATTCAAAGAGACAGCAAACGATCGTGAAAGCCATAGATCGGTTTGTTTATGAACATTCTAAATAAATTTAATATGCGAAAATCTTTACAAACAAGATCATTTTAAAAAAAATTCCAATTCTTAAATGCGACACCTTTTACAGTCGAGCTTTGCCAACCTAACCTTCTAACAAAAGCAAAACATCGCAACATCAAAATTTAGGAAAAACATCACTTCAACCCTGACAGATATCACTTATACACTTTGTTCGCCCCAAATCCTATTTTCTAACACACGCCCTTGTTTTTCTATTTACAGGAACCGATTGAATTGAAAAAACGCCTCGAAGAGGTCCGCCTATTGGAGTCAAGAAGATCGGCACGTCTAGCCGATCAGGATCGTGACACGGATTTCGCTCGTCTAGCCGATATGGGTGGTGATCGTCGCCGGACATCATCGCACAACATTGATGTGCCATTAATGCCACAGCATAAGTAAGTCAAAAATAAAATTTATTTCATTCACTTATTTACCAATCTAAATTAAGAACAATTAATTTTGATAAGACCGCATTCAGACGAACACGTTGTACTTATGTTTTAGACCAAAACATGCGCCGATCACCCTACGTCTGACCTTCCAACCCCCGCTCACGCATGTCTTGCCTGTTCTTAAGGCAGAGTACGCGTAATCTTAGCTTGAAAGAATTAAATGTGCAAAACACACTCCAATCTCCAACAAGGAAATGGCTAGAGTGGGAGAGAATGATTAGTCTACACTTTACACGTGCCAAAGTGGCTTCTTTGTAAACATCAATGAAATATGCCAACAGCTACAGCTACACAATAGAGAGCTACTTCAAAAAAGCAAAAAAAAAATGAATGTATCTAGTACGCTAAAAAAATTGTTTTTCTATTCCTCGGTCGTATCTTATCTAATCGCTGGGCTTTGTACTACGCAGATACATACGAACATGATCATCATCTCCATAGATTGTAAAGTGTGTGATAGTGCTGTGCGCGATAGCTTCTATCACTGCTGTTGTGGAGAAACCCGGTCTTTTTTGTTTTGCCCTTTTTCACAGTGAAAATAACAATTAAATACGTATGCGCGGAGGGGGATGAAGTTCGTCAGATATGCGTGTGCTATTTTGTTTTTTTTTTTAATTACTGATAACAGACGCCGGTCGCGCGCTAATTTGATAGTAATGAAATGACGCTTATGTCTGGGTAAATTGAATTGAACTGTTTTGTTGTTTGGCTTTTTTCAATGGCCATTAAATATTTCGTGGAATCATTTCAAATGCGTGTGTTGATTTGCGACACATACGCTGCTCCGCATTCATACTCGTAGAATGAATTATTTATCATTGCGGAAATATTTTCGTATTTTCGAAAATTGTTTACTGTAGACGAGTGACGAGGCAAACGAGAAACCGGGTATTTTATAGGTTATGAGTTCACAAATGGCGTAGCTACATATATGCGGCTTGATTATGTTTTGTTTGCCTTTTAAATCAGACACTCTGTGGTTGGTTTGTTTTGGAGAAAAACGTAAATTTGTATACGAAACGAGGCGTACTATTGGGTGAGACAAATTTATGGCGGACATGTGACGAATGCGGATTTCATTTGTCAATGGGCAGTTAGTATGGAAATTCTTTGCAATTTATTATAAATTAATTCGTTCATATTACTCGCACATCAGTTTTGAAATTCAATTAAGTACTCCACTGTCCTTCGTACAAGATCTTTGGCGATCACCAGTATTCAGTGTACACTACTCAAAACCTTGATGATCTCAACTGCTACTGAAAAGATCGCCTAGGCCGACAAGATCACAAGTGAGTGGGTACAACAATCGTTGAAAATTTTTTCAACTGTTTGACAGTTTTGTAAGCCACGAGATTCAGTAATACACGCTTTTGAATTAGTCAGACAAATGTATATTGGAAGGAAGTTTGGCCAGGTTTTTAATGTGCGATCAGTTGGTCATCATTGAACAGATACTTTTTTGACCATAACATCACAAGGGGTTATTGGCTAGAGCAGCAAATGAGTGGAGATGACCTAGTCCTTCCTTTACATTACAACTGATCTTGCCAGCGATTTAGAACCCAGTGATCGTTCATAGTCTCTTTGGTGGCCGAATTGCTAAGAAACCAGGGTCGACATTCTGTAAGGCGAAACGTTCAAACGTTTTCGTGTGGACGAGGAAATTTGCTTGTGTAACATTATGGCAAATCATACGTGCGCACGAAAACGTTTGATCGTTTCGCCTTACAGAATCTGACCCCAGTTTTATGCTCGTCGAAGCTTAGCCAAGGAGTTTACTGATCTATTCAATGTGTAGATCAGTTTTAAGTCCACCAATAGCCCCAGATTCGATCACTAAGATTTATAATTTCAGACAGAAGTAAGTAGAAATCACAACACTTTTTACATAAATATCCTTCCGTATCGAACCACTTCGAAAACCGCTGATCCTTGCACTATGTCGATTACTTTTAAGTTTCCCAATTGCCATTGATTCGACCAAGTAATGCCCGCGTATTGTATGTGGCTTTTGAAATTTAAGGCTAAAAATGGTGATCGATCGGTTTGGCACGATCAATTACGAGATCGTCCAAAGTCATCAATTATATCTCTTCCTATCCGTCAGTTATAAACCCACAATGCTTCCCCTTAAAAATCAGAAAAGAATTTTATCTCCCACGATCAGATCACCTAAAGTTCGCACGATCGCTTGACCTAAAAATGTACTGAGCTTCAAAATTCGTTGACCGTCTTTCAGCTTCAGCAATTAGTTTTAACTAGTTCATTCGTATAGTTTGCCCAAAAAGGCTGCAAGATCAGTTGATCGACAACCAAACATACGTATCATAAATAATTTCTGTTTCCAGTTCGAAGTTCTCAGAAAACATGCCTCAATCGTCAGACTTTTCGACATTTATGAGGATAACACACGATCAGTTGATCCTCAATCAAATAAGTTATTGGAATCGCTTTCAAGCGCTAAAAACCTCAAAAGTAAATAAAGAATAAGCAAGTCGCCAACACAGTTTTTGTTGGACTTATGACATTTACGGATCACTTGATCGGTTGGACAAACGCTTTCGGCATTTGGCTCTAAAATGTCTCAGAAAGACCCTTTAAAATTAGTTGTTTGATACACCCACTCTACGAAACTTTCCAGTCATCGTAGACACGGTGTCTCTGTCAATTTTTTTTCACGCAAATGTGATCACGAGATCGACACAGCTAACCCATATCTTTGACACGATCAGGCGACAAAATGATCGCATCAGTTAACGAGCTATCCGTGACTTACCGCTTTGTTGACCGCGTATGCCAATTGTCAAGAATGCAAACGCGATCATGGTATAACCTACTCGATCACTGATGCGGCAATAAGCGCAGCTTAAGTGAAAATGTTTGTGCAAATATCTATTGAACGAATGCAGGGATAAACTTTTACATTTCTCTCACGAAATCCATAAAACGAGCTATTTTTTCGAAATGACCCGATCTTGGGGAGTCCACACTGAACTCCTAAAAAAATACTGATCCTCAGAAAAAAAATGTTTATCCTTATGTAAACACGAACCTTTTTGTTAGATTTATTTTGCCCTTGACAACCTTTTAATTGGTGTTGACTTTTATGGTGGTCATGGTCGACCTAGTCCCTACTGATACGATCATCTGTCAGACTAGATCTTTTACGACACCCTACTTTAGCCCAATGTCAGCTGTCTGCTCGAAGAAGCATCAAAGTCGATGTCGACTTTTTTTAAGCTCACAGTCACATACATTTTACATTTGGGGAGTAGTCTGTCATCTACTGACACATTCAAACGTCAAAGTGACTTATCTGTCAAAGTGACGTATTAGTCAAAGTGACGTACCTTTCAAATTCACGTGTTATTGATAGGTAACTGTGTATCTGTCAAAGTGACGTACCGCTCAAAATGACATATCTGTCAAAGAATTATTGATATAACTAAGAATGCCGTTTAATTCTAGCAAACGCCATTACAAACATGTTCCAACAACAACAAGATAAATTATAGACGCTGTGCGACACCATTACGTGTTGTACCCACCGATTTGCATAACCAACAAACGAAAATATTTTCCTGCCAAATTGCGCGCTGAACAGAACACAAATAAATACGAATTTCTCAATCGTAATTAAAATACTCGCTTATCGCGTCACCACTACCTGATGCATAACACGCTAATTACAATAACAGATAGTGGATAATAGTGAAATAACAATCACTTACACTACGACCCAATGTACGAGTGTAAATGGCGAACAACTTTTTTCCAAACTGTTTGTCACTGTTGCGTCAAACAGCAAATCTACTGTTTGCACACAAATGCGATATCGGGTGTACTCGTGTAGTTGTTTGTTTAACTCAATCGGGTCTGTTTGTATCGCGATTAAAATGTGATTTTCTCAATCAAAATTGACGGAAGCTTTCCCTCAATTCGCGGCAATTGCTGTATATCGGCACAATTTGCCTGCAAATAACCACACCAAATATACTGGATTGATTCGGGTCAAATTCCCAACCGCAATAGAAAATTGAAGATAATTTCCAAATGGGACCTACTTTGCCGCAGACGATTGCGGTTTGTCATTGTTAAAGTGCAAGACATGTATCCAACTTCGACGTCGAATCCTTTCCGCAATCGTCGCCGTAGCGGTGAGAACGAGGATAATTTCGCTCGCTAAAGTGAAGTATCTATTATTGCTTCATTATTACGGTCAATCGCCTGCGGTTGCACTTCAGATCTAGACAGCGACTATATGGCAATTTGTGTTGGCACACTGAAGGAGGAACACCAATCCACAGGGCAGAGAATTCCTCGAGTGTATGCACGCGTGGATACGGTTTATCATTTTTCGTAATCCTATGGATAGAATGCGCTCTATCTGCGTACACCGTTCTGTGGGTCTTCCAGCATTCGTATAGGAATTCGATTTCCATCCGACGACGATGACGACGACGGCTCCTGCATGATAAATAATTGAGCTGTGTTTCAGGGTGATTTGCTTTCATCATTACTTCGTTTTAACGTGAAGACTGAGTACCTGTGTGAGTGCGTGTCAATTTAAGGTTGGCCAAGAGGCATTTTCGAGCTGCACAAAGTAAAAGAGCGCCACAGCGTGTTCTTGATGTGGCACCACCAACAATGGCTTGCGGCTGCCGAACGAGCAAGAAACGATTTATTGCTTCTTAATGACTCGTTGAACTGCATATAATATTGGGAGACATATTTTACAGTGCTTCTCAACATGAATTGAACACTTTTTTTGTTGCGACTCAAAAGTTTTTCTGTGAAGTAAGGCCGTAACTTTTTATTTAATCAAAGTACGGTTTTTTATGGTCGAACTGTCACTGACCAGAGGAATAAGCAATTCGATTAGGAAAGGTAATATTGAGTCCGATGACTGAAGAACGATTAAACCGATTTTGTTGCTTCACAGTTATTAATTAGATGTAAAAATTGGACTGAATGTTTGCCACTGATGGCAGGAAGCAGCCTATTTTAGTTGAGTACCACGACCTTTTAAGTGGAAATTGGCAAAAGCTAGGAAATATGGAGGGAGAAAACTAGATCGGGTCTAAATATCGAATGAGGTGAATCGATTTATTGTTTCTAATTGACTGATTAAGATATCGTTCCATTGTTTAGGAAGAGGTTTTTAGAATTTCCCATCAAAAGCTCCTCTAGCAGTAGAAAATACAATTTTTTTTTGTGGAATACCACACGGAAGTTTGCTTAGACCTGAACCCTTTTTCTATATTTTTAGTAATGCTCTCTAAGTTAGAGTTCTACGTTTTTGTTTAATACGAAACTTATACCAGAGATGCGAACTGAATATGTCACCTTAAACTTCACCGTTCCAGTAATCACTGGTATCACAAATAAAGTAAGTTACGCCTTCGACGTTACGCACGGTCTAGTCTTCTAGCCATTGCTTCTTAATTTCCTCCTAAGTGGTATCGCAATTGACCCTAAGTGAGTTGGAACTAGGCCAAGGCAGCAGCCTAGCCCATCCTTAATTAGAATTGTCTTAGGGTGAAGAAGAGAAGATTTGCCTTGAGTGGCACAAAAAGGGAAACTGCCGCCAGGAGCAATGACATAAGCAACCGACGAAAATGACTCCTGAGAGGTTTTATTTTATGGCGAGACTTGTTGCCTTCTTATAGGCAGAGGCATTCAATATGTCCAATCAACAGTTGTGCCGAAAAGAGGTCGGAAACAGCAGTTTGGTGGAGTACCACAAGGAACGGAGTTTAGACCTGAACTCTTTTTTTATTTTAAATACGATTTCTGAGTTCAATACCGTTCCTGTTGTTAATCGCTGCAAAAGTAAGAATATATCTGTCAGTCAGGCCAGTTTTTGAGTCAAAGAAGGGTATGCGCAAATAAATAAAAGCTGTCAAAGAGCTTTACCACTATTTTACGTTCAATAAAGCTTTGCTAACTATTTAAGGCCTATAGTCGCGATCGAGAGAGGTTTTTTTTACTTTCAAAGATAATTTCTAACGGGACCGACTTCGGCCAAAAATAAATAAAAAAGCTGTCAAAAAGCTTTGCCACTATTTTACGTTCAGTAAAGCTTTGCTAGTTATCTAAGGTGGCTTTTTTTACTTTCAAAGGTAATTTCCAAATAGGACAAAAAATAAATAAAAATAAATAAAAAAGCTATCAAAAAGCTATTTCACGTTCAATAAAGCTTTGCTAATTATCTGAGGCCTACAGACTTTTACTCGTAGAAATCAGTGTTTTTGTTTACTTTCAAAGATAATTTCCAAATGGGACCTACTTCGACAAAAAATAAATAAAAATAAATAAAAAAGCTGTCAAAAAGCTTTGCCACTATTTTACGTTCACCAAAACTTTTGCTAATTATCTAAGACCTACAGACTTTTACTCGTAGAAATCAGCGGTCGCAGTCGAGAGAGGTTTTTATACTTTCAAGTTCTTTTTTGAAGAGCTAAGTTTGACATCACTTTTTCGGAAACGAAGCCTGATGTAGCGAACCTGTTTTTACAAAAAAAAAAATGGGCTGAAACACCAACGCAATAGGTGGTCCGTTTCTACATCAGGTCGATGATAGCACTCGTTCAAAAGTACCGAATAATATCACTCGCTACTTTGCTGATCTGTCATCTGATTCTAACTGTCACTTGACACTGACACTTCGTAGACATTACGTACTGTACTACCCGTGTTTACACCCCTTTGGTTCTCTGTGTACCGATATTCATCTTCCATCACAATTGCATATGCGCTTCTTCGGTCCAAAGTAGGTCGGCCATTTTGAGTTGCGAGACAGCTGACGTGTCACTATGTTTCAGCCACCTGTTCCCACACCATATACCATCTACGTAATGTATACGAATCCGAAAAGTGTCAATTAGCGCGATCGCAAATGCACAGCACACCGCGACAGCTGTCAAAATGCAAACCAAGCAAAGCGAGAACAATTTTTCCCGACTGACCTCAAACCCCGTTCGCACACCACACGCATAATCAAGAGGCAGAATTGTGCCGAACATGGAACGGGCCAGCCGCTTAAAGTCCCCCCCACAATGGTCATAGTCCATCATCTAACACAATCTCTGCACACACTGTGCATGGAATTGCATTAGAACCGCGCACGCGATTCCACGTATAATTTCTGCCCTTTGACGTATACAACTCATTATTATTTCTCACATGAGGACTGGCTTTACCGCTGCACCAACTGGAAGGTGTATAGAGGCAGCAGCGCGCAGGAGTCTAGAATTTCTAATGTCCCAGACCATTACACGGGCTATACCTATTGATATACTGTCAACGAAAAACTTGTGCCTTGGCAACCGACCGACGTTGATTCCTTGGGTATTCCCACTACTGCTCGGGTCTGTCTACCGCCTGATTCTGGGAAACGTGACACTGGTATACATTTTCCATTGTCGCGGTGGTAATTTGTGAAAATTGTCCAAAGGTAAGGCCATTTGCATAAGTCATGTTCTGTTTGTATGGCAACAACACTTTGATTGGACAACAATCGATGGGTAGCATGGAAGGAAATGCCGAGGAAACCTCCTCCATCGCAAAATGTAAAGCCCACACTTATAGTTAACGGTCTAAGGTTTCTACCCAACTTTCACATGGAACTCGCACACACATGTATGTGGGAACGAAGAAACATCAAATGCAACTACAGCTTTACAGGTTTCCGTCATTACAAGCTGAGACGCGCGCAAAATGGGAATGCGCCGTTATGCAATGCAAAGGCATAGGCATAGGCAACGCCGCATGCAACATGCAGTATATGAGAGCCGGCCGGCCGGAGGACTGAGCATTGAACACACTAGCTGGCGAGTAATAAGTAAACTCGGTCACACTTTCTTCGGGGAATCGCTCGGCTCCGTGACATTTCAAGTAAACACTAGGTACAAGTTCTTTGTTTGTGTCCAACTCTGACGACAGAGGGCGGTGTGGGGCCCGCACTGCAACACACGAGTATCCAGTGAATCGAGAATGGGGTGGACAAAGAGGAATCTTATGCAATTATTGGACAGGTGGGTATAGTGTGTGCATTGTGCTGGCTGATGAATTTTAGATGTGCGCTACAGGAAATCCAAAGCACATTGCTTTGACTACGAATATAACGACAGAGATGGGCCATTGAACGATCATTGTGTGTGCAAAAAACATCGGCAACGATTTTTCCGTCAAACAGAGGAAGGTTTGTGTTTTTCATTTTAAAAAGGTAGGTTCGTGGGAATTTTCGAAAAGAACGTCAAACTGGTTGTGTTTTTGACGTTTATAGATATTTACTGTCAATATTTTTTTTATTATTGGTATTTTTGGTGTGATTTTGTTTTGAAATCCCGTCATGGGAACTACTGCCGACCCCTTATTTTCGTTTTGATTTGCTCATCTGTCAAAAGGTCAAGTTTCCCCATAGCGCGGGGTCACAATGGTCCGCCATTTTAAATGCATTTCGTACGATCTAATGTTGTTAAATGTCCCACAAATGTGCATTTGACTTTTGCAATTCCTCGAAAATTTAGCATTCAAAAAAAAATTAAAACAGTTTAGTGAAAGAATTATCTCGTAAAAGTCGCTGTCAAACCTCAAACGACAAAAAAAAAATTAGTGTCGAACTAAACAGAAAACTGTAAGCGAATGAATGTTGAATGCAACAAACTAGCTCATTAATTTCTCAAATTAGTACATATGCCAAAATATTCTACCTAACTGACAGTTCTTACCAACCATCCATTTATCCAAGTAAGGTGTCTGTTTGGCAGTACAGTGGACCAGTAGTTGTGTCTGAGTGCTCCAACGGATAGAAAACACCTCCAAAAAAAAAAAAAAAACCATCCATCTGTCATTATATTTCATCTGTCATTCTCTTAAAAAATATATTCAAAATCACTTGAATCAAATCGTCAAAACTATGCGAATGGGGAACAAATACTCCTCCAACAGGGAAAATTTGCAGTAACAAATTTTCAAAATATCGAGTTCTCTTGAAGTTCCCAAGAATGATAATCGACAAAATGACGTCTGCCAACATATAATAAATTATTGCCGGTTTCATTTGTCATAGGACGCCACTCAAAAGTGGCCCTGCGTTATTCGATTTAGTATCAATTTAATAGACGTGACTCTTTTTGACAGTACTATACGATTTGACAGCTGTCACAAATGAGCGTTAAAAATAAGATGCATGCGTTTCTTTCGTGGGCAACCTTTTATTAATTCTATGACTTAAATAACACGAAAACTGCAAATATTTTCGATTATTTTGACGTACAGTATATGACGACCAAAAGCAGTTGACACATGTTCTCACGATTGACAAAAATTTAAGAAATATTTGTCAAGAATTTCCATTGCTATCGCTTCTACTTTGTCATAGAGCTACGGATTTCGACGGCAGGTGCGATATTCTGTAAAAAACGTAACGAAACCACTGTCGCATTTAACAAAACGAAAGAACTCACTCGAAAGCGAAAGTTTCCGTCGTTTTCTTCCATATTTACACGCAAGCGTTAACAAAATT